>JAUKNK010000482.1:440000-837500 GCA_030765055.1 Mantis religiosa
TTCGAATTTTGGGAAACTGTTGAATTTAATTAGTAACCATTTGGGGAATTGACATTGATCCAAATCCAAAATGATTAAAAGGAGTGATAACCCAAAATAAATTGACAGCATGGGAGAACATATTCAGATGGAAAAATTAGAATCACGTATTGAACTTTCAAATCCCACCAGTAGATAATTTGACAAAAAAGTTCATAGTTCCACCACCAGAGAGAGAGCATCCAACAACAGATGCCAGTTGCAAAGAGATTGAAAATGGAGGCGATTGCCTTTGAAACTAGTCTCTCATTAATATAAAAAGTGATAAGTATTAATAAACCAACTACAAATAGTTTTTTAGATTAATTTTGACGTCACTGTTACTAAATTCCTCCAAACACATATGGAATTATTTTGTTGACAGTGCCACCTCATTGTAGTCAGAGACTGCAACCATTGGATATTACTGTGTATGGCACTTTCCAAAAATCATGAAATAGAGCTGCACAACAGTGGATGCTTAATCACCCTGGTATGCCAATGACTACTTATGATACCCCAGAGATCATTGGCGAAAACTTTCCCAATTAATTCACACTTCAAAACATACTGCCTGGCTTTGTACATGCAGGAATAAGTCCTTTCAGTAGAGATGTCCCTACATATGATGACCTCCTAGCCAGTTCAGTTCCTGACCAGGCCCTTGATTGTGATCAGAACATACCATCACTGCTTCAAATCAATTAAGTTGAGAAGGTACCTCACTTGGGGTTAAAATTACTTTTTTATTTATTTTTACATTTTATCATAGTGTCATCACTCTAGATTACAAATATGTAGTTAAAAAGTTCATTGGAGGAATATTTTATACCAAATTTGCTAATTATATTAGTGGGTGTCAAGTTTTTGCCAGGCCCCCTTGTTGTAAGCTTTAAGAAAATCGATCATAACTTCTGTAATACTGAACAGATATGTCTGAACTCAGCTATGTTTTGTAAGGGATCTTTCAAGCTTTCTGCTGGTAGCAATGACTCCAATGATGCTAGTTCTTATTTTTTCTTTTTCTGTGTATGTGAACAGTTATTTGATCTGAATAAAATGTACTAGTTATTGATGAATATATGACAGGGTATGCTTAAAACATTTCGAAAGAGAAAGTTTACAGGAAAGGGTTTAACTAAAAACAGAACAATAAATGTGGAAAATATAAATAGACTAGACAATGAAACCACATGTAATATTGAGGTTAGTAGGCACAGTTCAACAATACATGTGCTAATCATGATAGTCATATACAGAAATTGATAGTTGCGAGTTCTGAAAGTAGATAAAATGATTGAAGAACTTGTCAAGAAGGCAAGAAAAATGAAGAGGAATTTGAAAATAACAAGTGAGACTACAGAGGGTCATGACTATGCAGCAGGTATGTTCTGACTCATGTGAGAAGTTGGTAGTCAATATATAAACTTTAAAGCTGTTTTTCTCAGTTCCACATTTTTTCAGGTTCCGATACACATTTTAAAAAACTAATCAACCAAAGTATATGACTTTTTTGTGTGTATTAAGTAGACTCATAAGAATAATAATAAGAAGTTATTTTAATAGTTCTTTAAAAAAATAAAATTGCCTGAAATTTCAGTGCTTTTTTTTTACAAAAACTAAGAAATTATAACAAATTATCAGTACAAACTGTTCAAATAATAATAGGTATTATTAAATATATTTCAAAACATGCCTGAAAATGTTCATGTGCATATCAGTAGTAATTTATTAGTAACGTGCACCCAAAAATCATGGAAATAGCATTGTGGAGAGAGGCAGTACCTTCTCACCTTAAATTCACCTGATAACTAAACAACACTACCAGAGAAAATAGTTATGTTCTATAAAGTCCAGGAAACACTCCACAATTAACACCTTCTGCAAAAGCAAATGGAAAATTGGCAACTCCTGAAGAAATCACTCCACTTCCGCTATCAAAGACCATAATTAAAAGACCAGGAGGCAGAAAAGTGATAAAATGCCTAGCTCTCTCAGATACTCCAGTAAAAGTCAAGTTAGAAAAAGAATTTGCTGAAGAAAAGAATCACCATATTAATGAATGTAAATAAAATGCTGGTAAGAAACAGTTAAAAATGAATCTCAAGATTGCAGAAAAAAAGTACTACAAGTTCAGAAGATGACATGAATCATTCAAGTCTGACTGCAGAAACAATGACTTCATGGAAGAAACTGAAGAACCATTTAAACAGAAAGTGGATGTAGGTGATTGGATCTTAGTTTCATTTAAAGGTAAGAAAACCATTTGCAGATTTTTTGGATGCATCTTGCAGTCATGACCTGTAGAATAATGGATAGTACAATTTGCACAACAGGTAAGCAATAGAAAATTTAAGTGGCTACAAAATGATACTTCTGTCATTGTTTTCAAATTGACACTATACTTTCAAAGCCCATATTTCTAGATAAAAACGAGCGTTTTATTTGTTTTTGCTTTAATGGGAGTTTTGAGGGTCTCTGTGGAATAGATGGATGTACAAGATTTAAAAATATGGAAATTCTGTACAACAATTTTAAAGTACCTGTTTGACTTAGATAATAATTTCACCTACAAGCCAAATAAATCATTTGAAGAGTGTGGAGTAGAAAACCTGTATCATGTATCCCCAGGGGGTGTATCATACACCTCTAAGCTGGGGAGGAGCGATACATTTTGCATACATATAAACAAACGTTATATGTGGCAAGTGCAAAAAAGGATAAAAGATTTATATTCTGTAATGTAATCACTATACTATATGTAACTTTGTAGTGTTGTTAAAATATATTTTAGAAGGATATTTGGGGTTGTTATTTTCATTTGATATCCTAGTATATCATGCATATCCAGTCTAACCTAATGCACTCACGTTCCTTCTTTAAATCATCTTTCTTTTCTATTTATTTCATAAGTTAGTTATTGAACATGCAGATTTTCGTTGTTTGAAATTGAAGTTCAGTTTTTATTTATGGACACTCTTTAACAGCTGTGGTTTTCAGCATCCCATCATATATTGGTCATGAAAGGCCACTTGATTTTGCTCAAGCCTCTTTATAAAGCTTGAGGTTCATTTACGGGCCGAAAATATACGAAACGGGACCATCAGGTTTCCCAGAAAGCCATCCTAAATAATTTTGTAAGTGAATAAGGTCCATCGTCCGCCACCAGTTTTACATCCCGTGACCTTGTCCAAAGGCTATCAATTGCCTCTTGGCCACGAAGGAAGACTTTACGTGAAGCGTTATATTAAGGTTCCAGTAAGTTTATGTTTAGTTATAATTGTTAATTTGGGCACTTACCATCGTCTCTTGATTCCTGTAATTAACCCAAAAATCAAACAGAAATTGGATTTTTACTCCCAAGTCTTAATCTGTTAGTCTAGATTTTTTATAAATCAAATAGTGGATTTTACGTTGCTATGCCTAACAAACAACGGAAAGGGTTTTACAGTCATTTGTTTTCGTATTGCCGAACTCAATTAATTTTTTAATAAAATCTGCCTATTGTACTGCTTTAAGTTTTTCTTTTCTTTTTCTAAACTTTAATGGTATTGGGTAATCACTCAAAGGTCTACCTTCAGAGCATTTTATATGAAATTATAATGAAACTTAAAGAGTGCCATGTATGCAATTTCTCGGCCTGCTACCACCTGACCCACTCTATTTAGTACATAGAGATTTACAATCTACTATATGAGATACCTAAATACAAATCTCCCCAAATCCAAATTAACAAAATGTTTAGGAAAGAGGAAAACGTTTCCCTGCGCTTCAATATATAGTAACAGTGCTCATTTAACGCAAAAAATGAGTTAAAGATCTAGGAGTATAATAACTGAAAATAAAATAAACTTAATAGTATTATTTTTGCAGTAAATAAGGGTTTAATTTTATATTTGGCGGGTTTTGGTAGTAACATAGGGATGTTTGTCAATTCAGAAACTGTAATTTATGGTTTAAAGCTTTTATTTTCTATATATATTCATCTACTATATAAATAACATATTTTTGTGAGAATTTTACTACATTTACAACTTACAAAGAATAATGCATAAGAAAGTGCGATGCCACACCAACAACAGTACCAGACTTGGTGGATGGCAAGGATGTGAAAACAACCTGACTGGGTAGAAAGATTAAAGTTCCTGAAATTTTGGACCTATAATGAAAAATTGGTGTTGTGAAAGTTTAGAATTGTAATGTTCTTTAATTTTAGTCATGTATTTAAAGTTGTGTTGCCATTTCAAACGTCAATAGTTCTAATTGCAGGTGGGAGGATGTTGACAAATGCAAATCACTAGACTAGTAACTATTTAGAACAGTTGGTTACACATTCTGTAATGTATAGTTTTTTTTTTTTTTTTTTTTTTTTTTTTGCAATTTACGTTCTCCATAGTCATATCGGACGATGAATGAAATGGATTAAATTATGCTCAAAGGAGTCCAGGGCCCATAGAGCTTAGAGTTACCTGACATTTATCTTTCAGTATAAGGGAAAACCCCGGAAGAAACCTTATTCAGGTAACTCCCCCTAACCGAGATTCGAACTCGGGACCTCTTCAACGTGAGGCAGACACGCTACCATCTAGGCTACCGAGGCAGGCTTTTGTTTTGTTAATTAGTGGAAAAAATGTGTGTTATGTCCTAACAAAGTATAAAGGGTCTTTCTTAAATGTGGTTTTAATTCATCCCGTAATACCTCTTCAACTTCAGGTTGTTTCATATTCAGTATAAATGAGCTGCTTATAGCAGTTTGGTTTCTTTATCTCTTGCCAGTTTTAACGTGCTTTTTCAGAAGGTTTTCAGTGTCATGGTTTTTCTTTTTTAACTTTTACACCAATTGGAAGCACATTTAGATGTGCTTCCAAAGTATCAGGTAAACATAAACTCAACAAGGTTATTCTGTCTTCTTCCTCAGGTTTGTTCTTCTAAGGGTTTCTCTTTCCCTTCCTACTTTGTCCTGGATTACATGGGTTAACGTTGAATGAACATTCATCCATGTTTTGAATGTTCGCTTATGTTTTTACAGTGAAGTCAGCAACAGCATTAAACGTGCCACTAATACTTGCAACTGTGATAGCTATGAGGAATATATTGAGGAAAGTTATGTGAAAACACGTGAGCTATGATGGGCTCCTGTGGACTTGGCGATTCTCCATGCCGTGGGATGGTGGACTTGGCGGTTTTTTGCTTTTAACGACAAACTTCAAAGTTGGACTTTAGTGCAATGTGGTGGGTTTTTCTAGTTTTTGTCAATCTATAACTAAAGATTCCTTCACGCTTACACAATGGCGTATACAGCTCGAAAAAGTGGATTTGGCGAGTTTTACATCTAGGTGCCCAGATAATGCAATATCTCTTTAACTGGAAATACATGAACGCCACATTCAAAAACATATATGATGAATACCTAATTTGGCACTTAAGTTACATCCTTCAAGGATGTGACACAAAGATTTATCAAGAGAACAGAAAACTTCTCTATCACCAAAAGCACTTACTTGAAACGTCTTTAGAGTTTTTTTCCTTCAAACGCAGCCCTGAAAAGTTGTTCTAAAATAGAATTCATTTAAAACATTTTATGATAAATAAAATGCATTTCTTTCTTTTCTCGAATAATGCCTTTGAAAATCTCTTTGCCCCAAATTACTCGTACAACGTAAATATCGGACGATGAATGGAGTGGGTGAAACGATGCTCAAATGAATCCGGGGTCCATGGAGCTTAAAGTTACTCGACATTCGCCTATCAGGATAAGGGAAAACCCCGGATAAAAAAAAACCTTATCCAGGTAATTCACCCTGACCGAAATTCGAACACGGGACCTCTTAAACGTGAGGCAGACACGCTGCCAACTATGCTACCGATGTGGGCTTGTACAAATTTGCAAACCATGTAACGGCTATTTCCTATTTTTTTCATATATTTGCGAATTTATTCTGGATTGTTCTAGAAAATGTGATTTGTATAAAATAGAATGTAAAACTGGGTAGGCCAGAGAATGACACAACTTACGTGAAAGTGTTCCTATTGCTTATTATAATAATGTGATTACGTAATGATGTGACGTGGACCAATAGGATAAAAGTAATTTAGATTTTCTAGAAACCTCGAGGTTCGAGAATTTGTAGATAATTTTGAGTCATTCTGCACACGATCATCGTTGTGTTGAGACGTGTTATCTTTGGTGTCGATCCACAAGCCTGCAGATATATAAAGTGCAACGATCCACTGTCAATCATTTTATGAATGCACATAATCTAAAAAGGTTAACATTGTGATAATATATATTAATGGTTTTTGTGGAGTAAATTCCAAGATTTTTTAAGAAGAGAAAAAGTTGTTATTTTCTACCGTAACAGCATACAATACTCCAATACTACAGCCAGAGATAAGACTCATTGCTCCAGAGCGCCAAGGCATAAATCTATAAGAATTCTTCCACATCGTCACCAAAAGGCGGGAATCAACAAATCATCGTCGTTGTCTATAAATATTGCGCATTTCGCAAATTTTACCGTTGCAACCACAAGATATACAACAACCCTTTATACATAAAAAGTATATATTTAAAATACATGATATATTTAAAACCATTTTTGTGGCAGCATTCATTTCCAGTATGCAGTTATATTAGCTTGAATTTTAAGTACTTTTGCCAATTTTTAACTGGTGTGGCCATTCGGTTGTTTTTCACGACGTCAAAGATTATAGTATTTGAGGAGATCCGGCCCGTAACGAACCTCGTCGAGCTCTTCCTCGTGCTCAACGCCTCACAATTAAGGATTGGTGGCGTGCGGAGGATAAGGAGAGGGAGATTGCAACCGGTTCGAGGTGACTTGTAGCTCCCGCGTGAGAACTCTCATGTGTACCTCAGGGTTTGGGTGCGTCCTGACCGGTTGTGGGTTGAATGAAGATGACACCTCGAATCTGGTAGACAGAAGTTTATTGTTGTCCTTAGACTCCTTTGCTCGCCACCGTAAAGTCGTCGTCCGTGTGGTTTCTGTGTTTAGCATCACTGTAACCCGCGTCGATATTGGGGTGTGAAGCGCAGAGGCAATAGCACTGAGTAGTCGAACTAGTTATATTTATCGTCTTCCCTATATATTACTCTTAGCGCTATCTCTCGCTGGAGCGACTGTTAAATACTGCACTTAGTCTCGGTGCATGGTGCGGAAGTGTACTTGCTAGACGGCGCCGAATACGCGTCTGTCTCACGTAGATCACAGGACCCCAGTGTTCTTACAGAAAATCCTACTTTCCACCATCACTTTGAATTATCCCCTCTCTAGGCATTTTTTTGGAGTTTGCAAAATCACATGAACAAATATCAATTTTCCATTGGCTGGTACTTATCCCCACTTACGATCAGTGTTCAGAATTTCCAGTTTCGGACCTAAAATCAGAGACGCTTTCTCTAACGGTCCGCATGCAAAAATTTATGCGTAAGCATGCGTTCTGCGCGTCGGTCAAAATCTAAAGCTTGTTTTCAGAAGCACGCATGGGATTTTAACAATGGGTTAATTTGCGACTGGGTGGGACTAAATTTACCTTTAGGAAAAACAGAGAATAGAGTAGGGTCGTTTGTTTTGAAACTGGCCGTATCAGACCAAAGCTACCGACAGGAGCGAAACTCTATGTAGACGGGGCATTCACCTTCTGGTAGGCTCGGGAACCCAACCCTGTATTCTTTTGTTCAGTATTGCCCGAGGCTTTGGGTGGCGACGACTTGACGGGGTCCACTTCCGCTCAAAATCTTTAGAAATGAAAACAGACGTGACCTTCACAATGAAGACCCAGATATAAACAGACGCTTATACCCACGCGAATTTCGTATCACCTATCAGAGAGAAGTTATTAGTCACATGACCATCGAAAAGTTCCAAAAACAGGGTAAGTGGGGGAAAATACTAACATGGCTGAAGTGGGCCGTTTTCGTGAAGAATCACTCGTCGTCAGACCGGCACGCGTCATACATGTACAACACTCGTCGTCAGACCGGCACGTGTCATACACGTGTAACTCTCGCGGTCAGAACGGCACGTGTCATACGCGTGTGACGGACATGCAACGCTTCCGGACTTGAAGGCATACAAGACAACGAGACGCGAAACGACGTAGCCAACTACATACTACGGATGACGCAGACTGTGGCGAGCACGCAACACACATAGGACAATAAATCTGCATCTATACAAGACAAGGTGTTTCTGTTCACTCCAACCATAGTCAGGACTTACGTTACCCACCCCTGAAATCTCCGATAAGAAAGTCATGCTGAGCTATATTGAGTGAAACACCTTTTCCTACAAATACCCTCAGTCCTTTATCACAAACCGCCATCCAGCTACTAATGAGGTGTTGAGTGAACGAGGGACCACTCAATCAGGTTCAAACGGGCAGAACCCCCTCAGTTTACAGGGATTCCAAAGGGAGTTTACTGACTTTCGCAGAGTAGCCTTGTCACTGTGGCTGTCTCTGGAGTATGTGCTAGCATTATGGCATATATCTATTCTGGTATACGTCATTTATGTATATTTATTCGTTTGTTTGTGTTAATGTATTTCTGATATCATGTTATATGTCGTCTCAGTGTTCCTAGGTAACAGGAACTGCGTTACATTTTAACGCCCGAATAGAGTAACTTTCTTTTAAACGTATGAATATCTATACGGTTTCCTCTGATTATCTAATTTCTAGAACAAAATGCGTAATGTAACTCTTATTACGAAAGTTTGCATCTTGATTTACGTTAACTAGATGGGAAAATTCTCCTGTGTCACATAACATGACTATCTCTACTCACCGTTACTCAAAATACGATCATTATTATTCTATCTACTTCATATTTTCTTTAGATAGACGTAGATATGACTCCATTGCTTTTTTGTTGTTGCAATTTACGTCCTCCAAAGTTAAGTCACATCGGACAATGAATGAAATGGGTGAAATGATGCTCAATTGAGTCCGGGGTCCATGGAGCTTAGAGCTACCCGGCATTCGTCTTTCAGGATAAGGAAAAACCCCGGAAAATGCCTTATCCAGGTAACTCGCCCTGACCGAGATTCGAAATCGGAATCTCTGGAACGTGATGCAGACACGCTATATTGCACATCTCCTTACAGGTACAATGGAAATGGGAGTGTACAGTAGTCTTAGCGATAGTCAAAACGTTTAAAAGCTGGTCGGTATGTGATAGCTTCGGCATTCCTTTCTCTTTGATATCTAAGACTAAGGCTGTGTTGATTTTGTTGAATAATCCTCCATTGGGTTTGATGTTTCCGGCTGCGATGAGAATCAGTTTGGGTTCGTGATGTAGTTATATTTCTCCCTCAGATTGTGGTCTCGAATCGAGATGGAGAAACTTGGTACGGTTTGACAAATTATTATAATTTCAATTATTTTCAGTTAATTTATATTTACCACACAGATATAAAATACAATGTTAGCACTTTTACATTAGCACAGACGGATACTCTTTTTAAGACCTCATAACAGAAAACTTTCACTAGCGTGTAATAACACGTCTTAACATCTCGCGTATACACGTCCGTTCTCTACCGCTTCTTGACACCAAGTCTATTTTAATTTCTACCGTTTATGACCTCTCTCTCTCTCTCTCTCTCTCTCTCTCTCTCTCTCTCTCTCTCTCTCTCTCTCTCTCTCTCTCTCTCTCTCTCTCTCTCTCTCTCTCTCTCTCTCTCTCTCTCTCTCTCTCTCTCTCTCTCTCTCTCTCTCTCTCTCTCTCTCTCTCTCTCTCTCTCTCTCTCTCTCTATCTCTATCTCTCTCTCTCTCTCTCTCTCTCTCTCTCTATATATATATATATATATATATATATATATATATATATATATATATATAAATTTTGAAGACATGTGATAACACGTTTTACACCTCTAAGTGACACTTCCTCCTTCCTCCACAGGAGGAGATACCAGAGGAATCTCTTCACGGGTTGACTTTTACCAGGTATTTTAATTCGTTTTAGGTGCTTTTGTAATAGTAACTAAAAAATATAACTTGTAAAAATCTTTTTACATCTGGAATGAGCTGTTTACAGTAGTCTTTTACATTACTTGTAAAGTTTTAATTAAATATTCATTCACCAATTCCGGTTTATGTTTGTCGCACATATCTTCCTTCATCTGTTGTTCTGTCATGGTGCATAGTGGATAAACTTATAACAATTTGTTCTTTTTTTAAGCAATATGAAACCAGAGTCACGTCTTTTAGAACCCCAAATAGAGATGAATTTTACTATCTTTGTTTATTTTGCAAGAGGTTTGTTGGGATTTTTCTCCTGTTTTTCATCACGGTTTCGAGGAAAGTGCATTTCTTTCCATTGATCAAGTTTTTGGCAAGAGGTACAATTGAAAACCAAATATCATCAATGATGTTCATATTTGTCCCATTGATAGCTCCAACTAATCGTAAAACAATGTCTTGAGAACTATTGCTTTGCCGATAGAGACCGTCAGGTTTTATATCCTTATATGGTTCCAGATTTATAGTGTACCTATGCTTTTTTGTATAAACCAGGATAAACATTTTTACACCATACTCGCTGAGTTATTTGGAATGTACAGTTGAAAGGAACACTTTCATCTACATGCCATTAACTGCTCATCAGTGGTAATGCATTTACTGGAAACAAACTATTTGTGAAAACTGTTAAACATAAGTTCAAATAATTATCTTCCTGGAGCTAGCTTATCTACGTCTCTTCGCGTCGTTCTGCCTCTTATATCGTCAAAATTAATACATCTCAGTAGAAACCGAAATGTTTTCTCTCTCAAGGTCAAATAACAATATTCAAGGCCATATCAACATATTCCAGGTCATTAGTTCAGCAGCAATCACTTATAAAGGAATCATTGTTTATGGCGCCAAAAATGCTAACAATATTTTGAGATGCAGGCATTATAATAAACAAATAGGTACATTGAACACAATTGGTCGCGTGGAAGACAATGATAAACATCACAGAATTAGTTGACCACAAACACGATGGTCGAGAGGACTGTTCTAGCTAGACCGAATTGTAGTTAAGCATTCGTCTGAGAGTTATACGGTCACGCATGCGTAGTGCCAATAGATTTCGTAATACTTTTAGGAGAAGAGCACTGTATGACACCTTTCATCCACGCGCCTAACCCAGACTTAATAAGCTCTACATACTTTTTGTAATAGCATTTCGTCCATATCTTATGGTATTGTAGTCAAGCACAAGTTCTTCACAATGAATAGGACTTCTAAGGTCATCCCAGCGAAATTGAAGATATATACATATATCTCATTTGTCATTAAAATTTCTTATTGATATTTTAATTAAAATTGTCGGGCCATATTCCAAATATCAAAATTTTCGAAACGTATCCTTCAAAAGTCTAGTCTGGGATGTGGAGATGCTGCTAAAAGCCTTTGTGTCGTATTCCTGGAAGATACCGAACTTAATTATCAAGTTTTATATGTTATGGACTTCTCGTTGATAAGTTATGCTGTTGACGTGACGGAGTATGAGAGCGGACGTTTTTTTTCATAAAAGTGATTCTTTTTCCTTCTCTATCGTTGTATTCCGGTGGGCTGGCTTTATACTGTTCACATGCAAATAAACACAAACAGATCTTTGTCTAAAAAGTTTCTTATGGACTGAGCGGGCTTCAAAGCATATAAGTAGGTATTTTCAGTGAAATCTCAGTATGTATTTTTGTGGTGATCACAAAACTTGTTGTGCATACCGTAAATAGGTACTAGTCAAGTAATGTATCTCTAGCCTTGTTTACCTGCGGCCAAATTATCGCAGCTGTGTATTGTGGCCAGATCTTAAAATATTTTACCATCAGCTACGCCTACTGTATTTCCCTAATCGCATTGTACCTGTAGGAAAATTAATAATATACTCATTCATTGCGTTATGCATATCTCGAGATTTTGTTGCATAGTAAAATGAACATGTTGCCCTCCATGAGGCGTAACGGTGCGCACGATACGAAAGTAAGTGTTCTGCGCATCTGGCATATTGGCAAGCTTTCGTTGCATCTCCTCTAACACCTAAGATGTTTCGATGAACCCCATGGCGTGTGTGTATGCGTGTGAGTATGCGTGTGTATATGTGTGTGTGTGTGTGTGTGTGTGTGAATAACAAGACTAAAAGTTAGGAGTTAAATATTTATCAAACTTGGTAGGTTTATAAGTACCTTCCAAACATGCGACGCGAAGATTTTTCAACAAAATTGCCCAGCCCCAAGTTACCCTTTACGTAAAACATTTTTCGAAGATGCTCAATTTCAGAAAGGTGACCCGAAAGATTTTGATTAACATCTATATATTTGCATGAAAAATTAAATGAATATCTAACTTGAAATTTCTGCAATATCCTGCGATCCACATCATTTGTAAGGAATTTTGCATAATCTCATATAAAATGTTACGCTAGAGAAGTAAACGTACAGTATTCAAGATTCAGATCCTTTAAAACGTAATAGTCTTTTCTAGTGAATGTCTCATAGTCAGAAGCCATATCCAATATACCGGTTATTAATTATTCGAATTTTTCAGTACTTTGTCATTCTCTTACAGTCCTGTTAATATTCAGTTGTTTTCACGTTGTCATAGAAAGTATGAACTTTTAAGGCCAGCATGTAAGTATAGCTTTTAAACATTTCATATAGTTATTCCTTTGGATTTATAAGAAAATGTGAAATGTACCTCTTTTGCAACAGTTTCTTACAAATAAAATCAGATAGGCAGAAAAATAAATTTCTGTAAGAATAGTTATTATACACACTGAGGCAACTACTTAATGCTAGCTGTAATCTTCGTGTCTCATGCTGACCCTGCCTCCTCTAGGATGTGGTGAGGAATCTCAGTGTTGCCTTCCGCTTCTGGGTTCGTCAAACACCTCTTCTCTCTATCCTCAGCTAGATCGATTTTATCCTCGGAAAAGGAGACGTTGATTTCAAAGTTAGTAGTGACCCTTAATACAGTATAGTGTATCTCATTTAGGAAGAAGCATTCCAATGTTTTCAATACAGATGGATAGCACTATCACATGATATTTCTGTTACCCTTAAAATACTGCCGATTTCCGTTCGTGAAACTGACAAAAGATATGTATGTATCACAGCAGCCAAAATTTCTCTTATCATACTATTCACTTATTTATATTACTTTACGACCTTTTTTGGCGCAACTACTCGTCTAGCAACTGTACCGTCACACCTTTCTCTGCTCGAAGTTTAACAATGACTTCCGCTTTTCGCTCCAGCTTTTACATTTATCCTTTATAGTTGGGTTTCTAATTTCCATAATGTTCTATTGGTGGGGCTTTTGCACCTCACAGGGCGGCTATGTATTGCAGATGCACGTTCTTCAATGCTCATTGGTAGGACTTATCCTCTCTTAATAATTTTAAATATGTCGTTGGGACTTGGCTCCAACACATGCTTTTATGTTTTCTGCCTCAGTTTTCTCGTCACGGGGAATTATCGTACAAAATAACAAGGGTTCTATACCCCCGCTGTATATACAAAGCCTTGGCAAACGTACCGGTGTCTTAAACTTCTCTTCTGTCTTCTAAAACGCATTTTTTCTGGCAGAGAATCTGTTTTGGGATCGTATTTCAAAGTTCGATTTAATATTTTTATGTAAAACAAGTACTCATGTCCCTAATTTTGAAACTGCAAATACAAGTATGATATAATTAAAATACTCTTCTTTTTTTACGAGGGTATGTCAAAAATTATTCACAACGTAACTGTAACGTTTCTTACACTGGACATAGTGAATTCGGTCTTAGGGTCTGATATGTTGCAGCTGATTTGTATGCTTATGCATTTCTAAAATGGAAAGTCGTTATTCATTTATTCTTAAATTTTATTCCCTTCCTATTTGTGCAAAGAGAATTGAATTTCAAAACCATTACGTAATGACCCGCTCTTAAAAATGTCGACTGTATTTTATTGTTCTCGTTGTAACTACATATAAGGAAGTATGCAATAAGAGCATTTCTCAAATGTTTATCTCCACTAACATGAAGTAGATAGATGAATAACCTCTTGACAATAATTGGCCCACGAGTGAGTAAACAAATTCACGTGAGTGTATATTCTTTCTTGTTTTTTGATACTTTACTTTAATTGCAGAAATAGTTTCATCATACATCTTGTCATAGGCACAAAGAGACCCGAAAAACCAAGTTACTACTCAAATGTTTAAAATGGACTCATTATATGTTTGCGTTTTAGATATTATACTGTCCATGAAATCGAAAGAGACAGATGAGTGCTGAACGTATACAAAAGGCATAAATTCTTGAAACATTCATATCAATTATGCATATGTCGGAAATGGCTATTGTCACAGAGTTGCCGCCTGTTTTTCAAGAGCTTCATATTTAGGTGTAGCAAGTTTATTTTTCTCTCTCTTTGTTTTATGATTATATTCTCCCTCTCTCTCATGATGTTACGTTAGTAAACTTCCTTTACGGTGAAGACGAACTTGAATGCTATTACTATAAAACTCAAAGTTGACATGTTATGTATTCTCTTAAAATACCGTAAACATGGGCATTTAAAACAAATTTCTTAATCATTTTTGAGAAAATAAAAGACACTGAATATGTTTGCGGGTTAAAGTGTGGTTTGGACTGCAGACTCTTAATAATTTTGTTAAAATCAAAGTAGGTTTAAGGTACTTTCAGAACAATTAAAAAGCTCATATATCTTTAATTTTCTGGGAATACCTCCTGAAGCCGTCTTCCATTCTGGATAGGATAGACTAGGATATGTATATTTGTTGAAATCTTTGTTCACATCTTTAGAAGGTGAACTTAAATACCAAGTTTGGTATTGGGCACTTTTTTGTGAGTTACGCAGTTCATATGCATGCATGCACACATATGTTTTGCTAAAATGCCCTTTTTTCAGAGGCCGTGATAGAATGAGCTTCCGGGAGGTCTTATACGGACTTTTTAGGTGGAATAAAATAAATGTTTCCTGTATTTATTATAGGTGACGTAATAGAAAAAATATATGAAGTAATGTGGACAGAATGGCTCTTTATGCTGGTATCATAATTTATAAGGAATTATATGAAGTTATGATGATTAGAGAATGACACATAAGTATGTCATTACGGTAGTTTGAAGTAGGATACCTACAAAAAATTAATCTATTTTTGTACTTTTCAATGTTCTTATGAATTTTCTTCCTTTTGGACCTTTTAAATTTATATTATGGAATTGAATACCTTACTTATAGGTTATCCCAAGTACGGTTCTACTTAACTACCAAAGAATTCATCTCCTAATAGTGGCGTATATTACGGGTTATCAAAGCTATCACCGAAGCCCATATCTAAAGTAAACTAGAAATTAATAATAAACATCAATAATAATAATTGCAATACCAGCCAATTTTCCCCATACAAAATTAGTGCGTAGGGTGGAATATCTTTCGTTCCCTACCACTGAACAGAGGGGGAAGCAGAGCTTCGGAAGCTTACTATTGCAGCCTTCTCTGTGGTACGGGGGCAGCGAGGGACGAGGTGGAGGAATACAGGATTCAGCACGCACGGGCTTCGGAATACTACATCGATACACACATACTAGCTTCTCCGAAATGTGCGGTACGGACACGACTGGCTTTGCAATTCGGCATAGCACGTGGAGTTAAAGGCAAGAAGGAGCATGTTTTCAATTATTGTGTGATTGTTACTGTCCTCAACAGCCATGTTAATATTGTTTATTTCATAGTGTACAGTATACTAAGACAGTTGCTAGCGCTAATTCTGCGCAATAGGTGAAGAATATGTAAATAAACAATTAGTGCAAAGGCCATTCTCGCAGTTTAAATACGCGGATAAGTTAATAATAAAACAGGGAAGGTCTACTCCAGTTCATCCGCACTTGCAGTGTGAACAGACGGAAAAGAATAAGAAACTTTATAAAATGTATTTTAATATAAGTAATTATAAGTATGAGTGGCTCTCTGGTTCAGTCGAACTAAATACACTCTATTGCTGGCTATGCTTGTTGTTTGCAACAGAGAAACCAAGCTGGAGTACTACGGGTTTAGCAAACTTTGCTTATTTAATCACAGCTTTGGATAAACATAAGAGATCAACAACGCATTTAAAATCTCCCATGCTATTAAAAGGTTTCCGTACTCAACGGGTAGACCATGCATTCAATTACCAAAAGAAACTTGCTGAAAGTTTTCACAATGAAAATTTTAAGGATAATAGAAATGTATTGAAATATTTACTAGTGCAGTGGTTCTTCTTGCAAAACAGGAATGTTCGTTTAGAGGGCACGATGAAAGTGAGGAGTCATTAGATAAAGGCAATTATATAGAATTGCTACAATTTCTGGCTAATTATGATATGTCAGTGTCTCAGCATCTAAAGACAGCTACCGTTTTCTAAGGCACCTCGGCTCTTATAAAGAATGACCTAATCAATGCCGTGGCCAGTGCTTTTAGAGATATGATTAAATCAGATATTGATAAGGCTAGTTGTTTTTACTCATGCTCGATGAAACGACTGATGTCGCAAATAAAAGTCAAATGTCTACTATTCTACCCTATATTGACGATGAAGACAATCGTAAAGAACAATTTCTACATTTCACTGATGTAAGTTCTGATCGAACAGCCAGTGATTTATTTGAATATGTAAAAAGACCATAAATGATTTAGGATGTACAAATAATATGTTGCTGAAACTTTGGATGGTGCTGCAGTAATGGCCGGACATGTTTCTGGACTTCAGACTTTAATTAAAACCGAATATCCAGCTGCTACCTTCATCCACTGCTATAGCCACAGATTAGCCTAACATTTTCCCAATCTGTGGATTTTATTAAGGAAACCAGAGAATTCTTTGTTTCTCTTAATGGTTAACCCGCTTTATTCTCACATTCCACTGCGCGTACAGGTGCTCTTAAAGCCTTTACTGAAAAGCAAATGCCAAGTGTCACACCTACACGATGGAATTTGCTTCCAGACTTATAAGCACAGTTCATCACTATAGAAGTCATCTTATCAGTTTCTTTACTTCAATGTAAGAGAAACCTGGGGACTGGTCTAACGAAGAAGTTAACATGGCTTCAGGCTTTGTGCAACTTCTCTTAAAGACTCGAACTAACTTTTTCTTGATTATATTCAGTGAACCTTTTGCATTTACAGATATTCTTTTTGACATTCTACGAAACAGGAGTATCGACATCTGTTACTGTACGGAAAAAGTACGCGAATTTATTACCACACTGAAAATTATTAGAAATACAGGATTTAAAAAGTATGGTCAGAAACTATGAGCGTTGCTGATGAAGAGAATGAAGAAAAGCCTAGAAAAAGAAACTGCCGTGAAGATGAAACCTATCCTTCGCACTTAAGGATTTTCTGTGAAGCACTGGACACATTAATAACATTAAGATTTTATTCACAGGCACAGTTGAAATTTCTGGCTTTACCAGATTCGAAACATTTTGCGAGCTATGATAGAATGTTTCTATGAAATGTATTTCGTCAACTGAGAGAACCATATGTTTCCTATTTCGATATACTCTCATTGAAAGATGAACTGAAGGTGTTATATGCACTTCAAGAATTTTCTAACAAGTACGTTAAAACCATTGCAAATTATATGAAATCAAATGGACTTCACGTTATGTATAGTGAAGTTTAAAATTTTGTGAACTGATTATAACATTTCCTTCTAACACTGCATGTGCCGAAAGGAGTTTTTCAGCCTTAAAACGAATAAAATGTAATTTTCGTGTAGCACAAGGACAAATTCATCTGAACAACTTGGCTCTTCTATCGGTGGAAAAAGACATCCTTGTTTCAATGAAAAGATATAACGAGGAACTGTTGTTTGATAGTGTACAATGCAGTTGACCCGTAAAGAAAGACGGCTGGAATTCATGTATATATAAACAGGCATGGTGAAATTGTTTGTTTTCTTTTTTAAATTGTTTTAACACCTTGTTTAAAGAAAAAACTGATTTAAATGCAGTCTTTGTGAAGTGAACATTTAGTCAACAATCTCTTATTGTCCGGATCTGGTAGGCCTAGTGATAGCCCAAGTCACAATTCAGGCATACCCCACTGTCTCCTACAGTTTTATTTATGAACGTGGATACTTTGGAACTGATGTTAGTCTTCAAATGTCTAATCATAACAACGCCTATTTGCGGCAGTTTGCGGAGATACATGAATACTAATGGATATCAATTCCCTCCATTGTCGGCAGGGCACAACTCTATTGCAAGGATTCGAGCGCTATTGGAGTTAAAACGAGGCATACCTTCTAATAGTTTCTTGTATTGTTTCCGTTAAATGGGGGTTATTGATATGGATTATCAATGAACACTTTACTACATTTTGGAGTGCAGTAGTAGGCAAATACAGGAACTGGCACATGAATCCCTGTGCCAAAGCCTGTCCAATGTATTTTAAATGGAATAAATATTGTTCCAGAAACCTATGACAGATTTTGGAACAGTCGTATCGTTGTTTTTGAACCACCCTATATGAGAGGAAGGCAGCACAGCGATGCGCAGATGCCTGAAACATTGTTTCAGAATCCCCTGGGTGGATTTGGAACCGTCGAATCGTTGTTGCTGTTTTTTTTGGAGTAGAAAAAAAATCCTATGCTAGAGTAGGCGGGGCGATATGTTTTTCGTGTCGGAAAGTTTGGAAATGTGAATGAAGAGAATTGTGCTAATCTGTATGAAAATCATTGCAATGCTGGAGTGTGCAAATCGGTTTATGTGGTAAGGAATGACATAAATATGTTAAAAATTAAGAATTATCATCATCTCTTAGGAAGTCGTATGCCTGTGTGTATGATCATGAGAGATGGCAGTTGAAAAGATATGCTTCATGTACAATCCTCGCTTTGAAAAAAAACTAAGATCGGCCCCCCACACACTGCCGTTCCCCGGTGCAATAATAAACATTTTCAAATCATTTCCCATTCCATCCAAATTGCTCTTATATCTTTATGAGCAATCCGTGCCCGAAAAAAGGTAAATAAAAAGGAGGTCATCAAGTTATACACGTGTACAGAGAAAGTCATCCTCCCCACCATCCCTACCTTGATGCAAGAATGAACATGTTTAAATCGTCTCCTATCCAGCCACGTCTGATGGGTGAAAGTATGATCGAATTGTGTGCACAGTTACTTGTGAGCCGTCAAGATGAACAGTGAAATAATCAAAAGTGCTATCGAGAGCGACAATGCATGCTGGGTGAATCTTGCCGATTACGAGAAGATGAAGCAACACTGTCTGGAAAAGCATGAGGAACATTGTAATGGTGATACGCATAGCATCATCTGCAAGGAACCTTCACAACATGATCAAATGACCACATTTTTTCTTTGTGGAGAATACTGCGATGTGTACCATAAGTTAAAGCGGTAAGTAAGATTATGCAAAAAAAATATATTTTTGACTGATATTACTATATGAGATATCAGAACTAAAACAATACAAACTGTGTAATTGCAGAATGTATGAAGGTGAGGATGTGCCACCCTATCAGGATGTGGATCGTTCGAAGCCTGTGCCTGAAAGAACCGTGCAGCCCATGGACGAGAAAGAATGTGTAGAAGAAGAAGAAGGCAGGTTAGTACAACGAAACAAGACAGACATAATGGCAAAAGAGCAAGCTATGTTTTATTTTCATTTTAATCGTCTGTATATATGTCTCCAGGTCCGATAAGAAGCCTGATAAGAAGAGGAGCAAACCGAAGATCGTCAGCAAGAAGAAGGTGAACGACGCTGCTCTGGATAATATTATAGTACTTATCTTCGATGCCATTCCAGAAAAGCCCTTGAAAGATGAATCCAAATAGCGTGTATATGCTTGCCAACATCTCCATCAGTGTGAACTGTCATGTGAATGTAGGGCTCCACTACGAACTCCCCACCCTATACATCATAGCAGCTGACGAGACATTCGTATACATAACAAAAGAAGACTGGGTGATAATACTTGAAAATATGTCAGTGATTGAAACATATCTTAGACACGGTAAGCTCCCAAGTGTTTCATACAGTGAAAACCCCTCATCTGGTCCTATGGACTCAAGACGGGATGGAAGTGGATACGCCACTTACGCGCGCCAACACCAAAGGTGAAGACTACCGAAAACCTCGGTGGGGCTGCCTCGTGATCTAGCACACCTTCTACTAGCTTTGCAGGCTAGTACCCGGGAGAATTAATGGCTTCCCGCAACCCCGTCCGAAGACGTACCCGATTCCCACGGGTATCGGGAACACACTGCCCCCTCGAAGCCATCCCAATCCAAACAACTCCCGAAGGAGGGGCTCAGATGTTCGGCCCGAGGTTCCTGTGGTAACGTCAGAGCTACCACGAGTGCTAAGGGTCCGCAGCTTCCGCACTTTGGCAGCTGAAGGGGACGGATCCCCTCCCCTACGGGAACCTTCCCCAACAACAGCTTCATCAACTCAACAGCAGTGACTAGTCATCCTCTGTGAAGCGCAAGTTCTCACACTTGGAGGAGAGTCACTCGTATACCGACGCCAAACTCGACCAGCTCCTAGACCTCAACCAACAGCTCCGGAGCATGGTTGAGCAGCATATTCAAGCCCAGGCGGGCAAATTAAATGTCTCTTTACGCGAACGAAGATTACACGGACTCAATAGCTCCCAGCAAAAACAGAACTACACGGAAACTCCAAAACGATGTACGCCCAATCCCCTTCGTGCCATGCTCAGGACCTCGGTCATGGTCATGGCCAAGGAAACAAACCCCTATGCGCTCCCGTACACTGTGCGCCAGCATATGATGACGATAATGACGGAGGTGCTAATGCGGAACTCCAACATAGGCAGAAAAGTAACTGCCATCCCAAATTCCATCTTCAAATCTCTCCTTATAACTCCTTGTTATTGTTAATAAAATCCTTACAAAAGTCATTGCTTCGTGCCTCTCTTGGTCTCCCAACATACGAATCACTCCTATCAAATGAGCAACCCATATTCAAGTTCTGGTAATTTCGTAAGTGCGTTCGTGAATAAGATGACTGCCGATCATGGTATTCTTCATTATAAAGATTACAAACTAGTAATGCAAGCCCATGTATATAGTATACATCGGTTTCTTCACTCACATAATACATTTTTTTCTGTATTCTATACTCTACAAAATACAATCAATGGGCAGAAATTTAATTCCATTACCTATTATACTTATTATTCCTTTGCTCTGCACAGTTAAACGAAAACAATAAAAAGCGAGTAACAATGTGTAGCATTTAATCGTTGTTGGTGTTTACAAAGGGCAAATCTTGTAACTCTATTGCACACTATCTTTAGACCCATTTTGACACGATATTTTTGTTTTTATGTTTAGATGATGGCCATGAGATATTTATATAAATATACATCCTGTATAATGGAAGGTCTTTGGTGTCGAAAAGCAACCAGTATGGGCATATGGTGGTTCATGTAGCACTTGTCACACAGATGTTCAGCATTTGACTTAACACCATTTTGGAGTGCGTGAGCGTGTCGAACGATTTCTGTGTAATTTGTTGTGTATAGCAACTGCGCTTAAAGTGGCTGGCATTGTACGGAAAAACTGTTCTTCCCCCTAACCACAACGTCATAAGCATCTTAGGATACACCTATCGAAGGAGGAGAGGGGAAGAACTTTAGGCACGTGTTTAGAGCTGAGAATACCCAGGGTTACCGTTGCGTAAATGACGTTTAGAAGAAAAACTATGAAGGTGAATTCACTGTACGAAACAGTCATTGATCTTTTCAAATAATGATGATACATGATAATAAATACAATAATACATAACGTTACAGTGCTTTATAATATAAATAAAAAGAGATATATTACCTATGCTGTTATGGTGTAGTACTTATATTACTACAAAAACTAAATGCATATTATTTAGATAATATCCAATGAAAGCTTAGTAAAACATTCCGATACCTTGTTATAGGACCATCATTACAATTTTAAAGGGGTTAAATTACACCAGTGTGCATGAAGTTGTTACGGATATTTACTTGCAAACTAAAGAATAGCTTTTATAAGCAAAGATTGCACGTTAGAGCTTTGTTTCTGGTAATCGTGAGATAATTTATCCTAAAACATATTCCTTTATTCTATTGCAGATACAGGTGCTGAATCAAATTTCAGTTAATTTAACAAAGCAGTATATACCTCAAAAGTTAAAAAAAACTAAGGATTTAAAGAAAATCCAGTAAGGAAACTCTATTTATCTTAAGCGCTGGAAGTTTATACAAGGATGTCTGCCAATTTTACAAGTTTGAATAAAGTTAAGCAGTGTAATTTTTTGGAAGGGTTTGTTATTTTACGTCCTCCAACGTTAAGTCATATCGGACAATGAATGGAATGGGCGAAATGGTGCTCAAATGAGCCCAAGGTCCATAGAGCTTAGAGTTACCCAACATTCGTCTTTCAGGATAAGGGAAAACCCCGGAGAAAGCTTATACAGGTAACTCACCCTGACCGAGATTCGAACTCGGGACCTATTGAACGTGAGGCAGACACTCTACCCCCACGCTACCGAGGCGGGCTCTGGGGAGGTTGTGAGGGGGGCTTCTGTTAAACATAATTTAAATAAATAGTCACGTGCATTCCGCAAAATAATTAAATGCCACAAACGCTTTAGAACTGGAGAAAGGTTAGATATTGTGGCTTTGTGGGCTCGTGAAATGAAAAGTCCAATTTCACCACTCAAAAATGTTCTTTATTTCCACCTTATTCCAATTTCAGTTTAATGTACACGATTACAATTTAATTTACACCATTCAACCTTGTCAGTTCGTCTTTTCACGTCCGCCCAACTCAACTACACGTCCGCCCGGCTCACGGTCACTCACTCAACTCACTACACGTCCGCACACCGCGACGTCCTCCACTCCACTAACCGTCGCCTCGCTTGTATCGATCGCCCCGAAACTTCCCGATTCTTCCATTATGGAGGGGGAAATCATTCTGGAGCCTTCGTGCACCTTCGCGCGGTAGGAGGAGGTGCCACCCCTTGCGGCCCCCCCCCCCGCCACCACCTTCAGTCCACATTATCGATCGGCAACGCGAGTTCGCCGTCCGCGTCACAATATGTATTACAAGTATGAACGGAAACCCATGTTAGCATATCCATGTTAGGTTCGATACCCATAGTCTCCACATCTTAATTATATTACGCAAGTGCTAAACGCTAATAACTACGGCTAGTGTGGAGAAAGTATTAATTTCCATCAATGAACTAAAATAATAAAAGTTATATGATGAAGCCTGGGACTCAAGTACTTACGATAGTAAGTCGCCACAAACGGTGATTCTTGGATGCAAGAGCCTCTAGTGGTCTACCAGGGAAATATATGAGTCAACTGCAGAATTTAATGTCAGAGAAGCACGTTGACAATGGTAGCTCAAAGGTTAAGAGCGACTGGACGGAAACCAGGAGATCCGTGGTTCAAATCCCGGCCATGGCATTGAATTTTTCATATTGAGCCTATCTATAAAAAATCTTAGCCTACGTACCGCTAGTGTGGGGAAATTGTTAATTTCCATCAATTAACTAAAACACTAATAAGTTTATAAAACTGCACTAAGTAAAACACTCTGTAACTCCTATAAGTATAAGACAAGAAGCACGTTTGCACAGTCTAAGCTAATAGAAGGTACCGCAGTTCCCAGGACACAGGAAAAATATTGCAACAGCGCTTTAACTTAATGAACGTATTGAGAAGATGATGATTGGGTTTAAGAGCGCTGTACTACAAGGTTATCAGTGCCCTTGAATTGCCGAAAAGGATAAAAAACGAGATAAAGTGCTAAAACACGGTCATTTAGATAAAAACTATATCAAACAACCACAAAACCACACAACAATACCTCACACGCTAAAAGAAAATCGGTAAAACGCTAAATTGACTAATGTTCCCAAATGGTTTGGACCGATATTCTACAATTTAAAGATAAGAAGAAAGATAATACGAGCAGCTGGAGAGACCGGTGGAGACGTGCTAATCTAAAACAGTCTAAAAGTACGTGTCGGACCGTCAGGTAACAACCGCACAGGGGGCAAACCGGTTCTGCGGTCCGGGTTATTAAAAAATTGTGACTAAAATAGCAGTGACCAATACGCAAACGAGCTAAACGCAAACCCCCGAGGCGTGTATAACGTGGAGGGCGTCCTGGATACGCTGTACAAAGGGGTGTTAGTTGTACACGTCACGAAGGCTCTTTAGTGCGCTAAGGGAATCGCTGCATATAAGGCAATTGCGCAACCTTCGGCGGCGAATATATAAAAGGGTTCGATGTATGGCATGGAGCTCTGCAGTGTAGATGGAAGTGCTGCCATGGAGCCCGAATGTAAAGGTTTTGGCTCCATGGATATATGCACATCCCACACCAGCAGAGCTTTTTGAACCGTCAGTATAAATTAAGCAGCTAGGAAGCATCTTAGGTATCTCGAGCGTGTGCCTCCTAAGTAGCTCACTGAACCGAAACCCTGGGGGCTTTGGAGCGACACGCGTGTTCCTGTAATGGATGTCAGAGGAGGTGTCGGAGAAGAGTGTAAACGTTGGATGTGAAGGCATACTATATAGCCGGCAGTCATAATTCCCAAGCAAAAAGTCGCGCCGATATTGCGAAGGAGGTTGTGCCGCTTCGGCATAGAAGCTTACGACTGGGCTAGTTGGAAAGGCCCCAATTGCCAGACGAAGGCCAGAATTATGTACCGTGTCCAACTTCTTCAGCACAGATGGACGAGCTGAAGAATAAACGATGCACCTATAGTCCAGCTTGGATCGGATCAGTGTGCAATACAAGCGAAGCAGCACCCCGAGATGCGCTCCCCATCCGCCAGAGATTAAAAGAACGCTAACACCGTGCTTTCAACTGTCCTATATGCGATGACCAGCTAAGCTTTCTGTCGAAAATCAGTCCGAGGAACCTAGTTTCATCAGCAAATGGTAAAACCTGGCAACCAAGTCGGAGGAAGGATGGTAACCGACTCTTGTGGCGCCAGAAGTTGACGCAGACTGCTACGTATTGAGAAGGATCACCGCATATGTTTAAGGGTGGTAGACCCTTATAATTGCTTACATGTGAGCATGTGTGGTCAAAAGTGAAAGCTTTGATGCCACTGGGATAGAATGAACGCTTCTACTATACCAATACACATTTCGCAATGCCAAAACGTCTTTAAAGATAAGTGTATGCAATTCCCAGTGAAAAAATTAATTTATAATGGTTACGGTTTAATATAATCTTGTTCACATTATTGCTCTTAGTTAAATAGCCAGGCAATTACTGCTTGTATTTCGGGTGGCATCAGAAAGAATAGAATTGGATAGTGTGTTGGTAAATTTTGAATTCTAGGCTTAATAATTGGATAAAACACCCTTTCAAGATAAAATCTACACAATAGAAAAGAAATAACATTGAGATATAAAGACATAGACAAACATGCAATTAGAAAGTTAAAGGAGCATGTCTAGAAACAAAAGCATACGTAAAATCCTTCTGAAGACAAAAGTGATAAACGAGTTAGGAAAATTAAATTGGTGACTTGTAATCCAATAGCAGCAAGGAAGAAAGGGTGAGGAGCGAACATAGATTACATCACACTCATATGTGTTTCAATTACCAGCTGTATAAATGTAAAGAATTATTTAATGGACTGGACAAAATGCAACATCTGCAATGGATGAGCAAATGGAAACTCAGCTGACCTGGAAGACGAAAGTCCCTCTTACTTTTTCTGCGTCTTACTTAGAAAGAGTAGATAAAGGATTATATTCCATCCGAAAACTAGATACCAAGATATCATCGGAAATACATGTTTTGAGATCCACTGTATCGACCCTCAAAAAAAAAAGGTTTGCATATCATGTATGTATGTGACAGCACGCGTACCGTACCTCGTAATTTAAAAAGGAAAAGTAGATGAAATATCAAACGTAGGTGAAAGAAAACTTTAATCAAAACTACATTTCCAATTGTTTAACATTCTGATTTTATGATAATTGGTTATAATGATTTCGATTAAAATCTTAATTTAATATACTTTTATAAGAAGTTAAAAGTATATCTTGATTTTTCTGGGAGTGTTCTCTAAACATTCTATAACTAGACAGCGAACAAAATTTTGTTAGAGGCACGGCTTACCAACACTCTAGTCATCTAGCTTTCCCCCTCTACCGTCATCTTAGGTTGGCTCTCCTCCACTACGAGGGCTACACTGGTCTTCTGTTTCACTCACTTTCGCATTCACTGTTGCATTCCCTCTTTGCATTTTCTGCCAAATCACTGCGTTGTACCTCAAGGTTTAAATAAACTATGATTATATCTATTTGTTGATCGATAGTGAGGTCATGTCCGAGGCAATTATTTTCTGTAACTTTGAATATCAAAACAGTATTAAAATACATTCGTTTCGTGTGGTTTGCGCTCTGTCACACGCAGTAAGCGAGGGGTGAGAGTCACGTGATGCTTGGATGGCAAGAAGGGGAGAAGGCTCTCCTCACGCATGCGCACACTGACTGCATTTTGTTTGCGGTCTATCTGTAGAATATTTGTATATAACTGATAAACCGTAAAAGACAGAACTCCTAATATGCCAAAAATATAAATCCTATTAAAGCACAAAGTTTATGGTAAACAAACTCTTGTTGAGATTATGAATTTTCAGATCTGTGTTATTTGCTTGAAGGCTATAAAACACTTTCCGAAACAGAAAGTAGCTATTCGTTTCTTAATGTTGAGGTCATGCAAAATGAGTGCAATGTACACCGGAACATGATAGATTTGACATTCAGTTAAACCTACTGTTACTTCCCTATATTCATTGTATCCACAAGGAAATAAGTAATAAAATCGTTTAAGTTCATCGACGGAAGTTAATAATTTCTTCACACTAGCCATGTATAGGCTAAGGTTTTGAATAGATAAGAGTCAAACTAAGAAGTTCAATGCCATGGCCGGGATTTAAACCAGGGATCTGCTAAGTTTGCGACTCCTCTGGCGTGTCACTATCTCTTATATATACCTCCATTGATAATTTCTAGGCTGTCCTAAAAAAAACAGAAACCGAAAAGTCTCTATCAATCAAGATGTCACTAGAAATCTCCATTGACCTCACTTATCTGTGTCGGTAAGTCTTTTATTTCCGGAATCTTCATTTACCGGCTCCTGGTGAGCACAAGACGCGCTATCGTAGATAAGTGGTTTCCGACAGTATAGAAATGTATTGACGTTCGTCAAACTCACAAAAACTCGATAACGTCTCAAACGATGACTGAAATAATATTGAAATGAGTTCAGGGTCCATTGAGCTTAGAGTAACCCGACATTCGCCTTTATGGATAAGGGAAACCCTCCAACGTTAACTCACAACTGACGATGACTGAAATGATATTCAAATGTATCCATTGTCAATGGAGCTGAGAGATACCCAAAATTTGCCTTCCAGGATCAGGGAAAACTATAAACGTTAAGTCATATCGGACGGTGAATAAAATGATGTTCAAATGAGTCCAAGGTCCACAGAGCTTAGAGCTACTGCATGTTCATCTCTCAGGATAAAGCAAAACCTCATATGTTATGACATATCGGACGACAAATGAAATTTTGTTCAAATGTCTCCAGGGTCCATAGAGCTTAGGGGTACTGCATCTTCATCTTTCATGATAAAGCTAAACCTCCTACGTGATGTCATATCGGATGATGAATGAAATTTTGTTCACATGAGTTCAGGGTAGATAGACCTTAGGGTTACTGCATGTTCGTCTTTTAGAATAAAGTGAAAAATCCTACGTTATGTCATATCGGACGATTAATGAAATGATGTTCAAAAGACCCCAGTTTCCATAGAGCTTAGCGTAACTGCACGTTTTTCTTTCAGGTTAAAAGAAATCCTCCAACGTTAAGTCATATCGGACGATAAGCGAAATTTTGTTCAAATTGGTCCAGATTCCATAGAGCTTAGTGTTACTGCACGTTTACCTTTCAGGTTAAAAGAAATCCTCCAACGTTAAGTCATATCGGACAATATGCGAAATTTTATTCAAATGAGTCCAGGATCCATAACTTTAGGCTACTGCACGTTGATATTTCAGAATAAAGGAAAACTTCCAATGTTAAGTCATATTTTACGATGAACGAAATGGTGTTTAAATGGCCCCAGGTTCCATAGAGCTTAGAGTTTCCGCGCGTTCATTCATCAGATTAAAGGAAAACTTCCAACGTTAAATCGTATCTTACGATGAATATAATGATGTTCAAATGGCCCCAGGTTATATAGAGCTTAGAGTTTCCGCGCGTTCATATTTCAGAATAAAGGAAAACTTCCAATTATTAAGTCATAAGTTACGAGAAATGAAATGATGTTCAAATGACCCCAGGATCCATAGGTCTTAGCGTTAGAGTTAGTTCATCATTCAGAATAAAGGAAAGCTTCCAACGTTAAGTCATATCTTACGATGAATGAAATGATGTTCAAATGACCCCAGCATCCATAGGTCTTAGAGTTACAGCTAGTTCTTCTTTCAGAATAAAGGAAAACTTCCAGCGTTAGGTCACAATTGACGATGAACGAAATTATGTTCAATTCAGCCCAGGTTCCATAAAGCTTAGAGCTTCCGCGCCTTCATATTTCAGAATAAAGGAAAACGTCCAACGTTTAGTCGTATCGGACGATAAGGAAATGATGTTCATATGAGCCCATGATCTATGGAGCTTGGGGTTACTGCATGTTCATCTCTCAGGATAAAGCAAAACCTCCTACGTTATGACATATTGGACGATGAATGAAATTTTGTTGAAATGAGTCCAGGGTCCATAGAGCTTAGGGTTACCGCACGATCATCTTTCAGTTTAAAGGAAATCCTCCAACGTTAAGTCATATCGGACGATAAACGAAATTTGTTCAACTTAGTCCACGGTCCATAGAGCTTAGAGTTACCTCACGCTCATCTATCAGGATAAAGGAAAACCTCCAACGTTAAGTCCTATCGGAAGATACATGACATTTTTTTTCAAACTAGTCCAGGGTCCATAGAGCTTAGGTTTACCGCTCGTTCATCTTTCCGGTTAAAGGAAATCATCCAACGTTATGTCATATTGGACGATAAACGAAATTTTGTTCAAATTAGTCCAGGGGCCATAGAGCTCAGTGTTACTGCACGTTCATCTTTCAGGATAAAGCGAAACATCCTACGTTATGCCATATCGGCCGATAAATGAAATTATGTTCAAATGAGTCCAGGGTCCATAGAGCTTAGGGTTACTGCACGTTCATCTTTCAGGCTAAAGCAAAACCTACTACGTTATGTCATATCGGACGATGAATGAACTGATGTTCAAATGACTCCAGGTTCCATAGAGCTTTGAGTTGCCACAAGTTTATCTTTAAGGTTAAAGTGAGTGAGTGTGTGGTGTTTTAGAGTCTGTCGACGACAAGGACATTTGGGCCCGAATTTAACTCTAAGAACTAAAAGCTACACAAACTATGTTAAAAAGTAACATAAAATAAAACCACTGAACTATTAAAAGTACATAAAAAACTCATCCCAGTACTAATAATTTAGAATCTCTAAAATTAATAAATATAAAATACAAGTCAGACTTGTTTATTAAAACCGATAGCAAATCCTTCACAGTTAAGTCATATCGCGTGATAAATGAAACGGTGTTGATATGAGCCCCGGATCCATAGAGCTTAGAGTTACCTGACATTCACCGTTCAGTGTAAGGATAAAGTGAATAAACAATATTATCAGTGTAACAAATTTATCTGTAAATAACAAGCAATGGTAAAAATGTTGTGCAATAGGTTTTCATTATTTGAAGTGGAGAATGAGTGGAAGTTTATCAATCACAGAATTTTTCATAAAGTGATAATGCATATCACAATAAAAAAGTTGCAGTATAATTATATAGTGTGAGGTTAATGAACATTTTGTGTTAAAATAGTGTAATATGCATATATATATATATATATATATATATATATATATATATATATATATATATATATATATATTTAAATTAAAACGTATATAGGTTTTAAAATTTCAAATATAGCTAGTGCATAATTTAGATGTATAGCTTATAACAATGATGTTTTAAATTATAAGGTGCGCTTTGGTCTCAAAATAAGGTCATTTTTATCATTGTGTTAACATTTTACACTTCAGCTCCACATAGTGGTTAGAATCACTTTTGGGTGAAATAGGACCCAGACATGCAAAATGTCTTTCCAGAGACTTTACCATGCGAGTTTAAACTCCCATCAGTGCTCAGTCAAATTATCCCGTCCACCAAGAAAATAGTTCCTGTAACAGACTACATCCCCTGAGATTGGAGCCGAACGTACCTCAATTCATGTTGGAGCACCCACACTCCCCTCCCCTCTTGTAGAAAAGCGCTGCAAACTTTTTATAAAAATACTTTCTGCGTTCAGAAGACCTCATAAAACTATATTTAAAGCAATAGTGTCTAGCATTAGGATAACGACCTCATTACGGATGGGATTCTGTATGTAGGCCACTATGATGGCCCCATTGTCCCTACACCCTAAGTGGGGGCACCCCCAGGAGAAGGTGTGAGGCGAAGGAGACAGTGGGCGCCCGACCCAAGGAGCCACAACAGTACAGAGGTCAGGATCTCTACAGTTTACTTGGATAGAGACTTCCCCCCCACAGGCCAGGACAACGAACTAGCTCCCCTACAGCAAGACGGCAACGAGCCCAGCAGCCGAGCCCCAAATGTCCCTGGCTGACGGTCCCGAAATGGTCGCAGCAGAGGAACTGAGACCGGCAAGCGACCTATCGGAGGAGAAAGTGGTTTCCCTCAGAACATATCACCCTTCCATGCATCAACGGGACACCCACTGACACTTCTACCCTGAAAGAGGCCACCAAATGAGAGATGACATGAAATGATAATGGAGATGAAATGGAGGGACAGGAAATTCGGGGGGTGTAGTTAACCTACCAAGCATACGCCTAGTGACCCGGGAAAACCACCCAAAAACCCGTGGGTCAGGTAGGTCGGCCACGGAAATCGAACCCGGGCCTCTCGAATGCGGACCACATACTAAAAGGGCTGAGCCATCCCGCTCGGTAATCGTTCTAGACAATGTGTCTAGAATGATAAAGTACAAACATTAAGAAAGAGCTTGACATTATTGAAGTTTAATAAGCTAAAACATTACTTTAAACCTTAAAAGTTTATTTATATATTTTAACATATTTGGCTATGATGTGATTAAAAATGAAATACTTCATTCTAAATTCATGGGGTGGTGATGATGTTAAGGGCAAGCAGCATATTAATACATGAACCAAAAACAGGTTTGCCATAATTCTGAAAGCCAAATGTGGTCATATGCTGAATCTCGGAAATGACACTACACCACAATAAAACATGCGGCAAAAAATATATAGAGAAATCTTAAATAATAGATGATACAGAAAATAGCATTGTTACGTCTCGTTATAATGTCTCAAACTGGAGTATTGCTGTTGTAAATATATATATATGGGAGAAATAAAGACACAGAATCTCTGTAAGGGGACGCTCTTAGGCCGCTGACTGCTCAAGGGAATGTCGTGCACTTTTTCTTGTCTTTTCTGTTTTATACATAAAGTGATTGAGTGCAATATTTGCCGTGAGATCAATAAATACGCTAGGCACCATTTGTCCATAATTAAATTACCATTCACTTACTTTACTTTAAATTATTGCAGTGCGCGTTGTGGGTAGAGGTCCAATTAGTTCGCATTTTTAACAATGAGGCGCGCGGATATCGCTCAATTAGAAGTGCCATCTGCTGTCATGAATATGAACTATATCAACGTACTTAGGTTCTAGATGGCACTGCCGGTTTCTTCCCCGTAAATGTAAAAAAATTAACAAATATAAAAATGTAAAAGCAAAAGATAGTAAGTAAACATTGCTTTATGTTGCAAATTGTAAATTCATAACCGATTAATAATTATCTTATTCAACGTTACGTACTTTTATCGATAAACAGACGAAAGCTTTAACAGCGTTGTGCATTAAAGTCTGTGATATCGCATATAATTAGAAATCTTTTGGTTCTTATTGCAGCTTTTCAGCAATTTCTTTCCACAATTTTTGGAAGGGTTTGGGTCACTTAGTGAGTCCAATCCCTCATAACGTTTATTCCATTCAGCAATCATACCTTTCAGAGCAAACACAAAAATACTCTACCATGGTACTAACATTCTACCGTTGGAAATAAGAATAGATTGGTTCTTAATGATATATCTCCACAAACCTCAACAATAATCGTCTAAAATGTTGTGACTTTGTGGGATCGTAGAATTAAAAGTCAAATTTGCTGAAATTCTAATTGTTCTTTATTTGCGTAAAAAATACACTCACAGTACCAATATTAAATCACATACACAATTTACCAACGTCTATGACCACAACAACCGCTTCTGTTTACATCAGATCTCGTTACAACATCCGTTCAGGACTGGTTATTACTACTGCTCAGTTTGCGACTCCTCTGGCGTGTCACAATCTCTTATATATACCTCCATTGATAATTTCTAGACTGTCCTAAAACAAACCAGAAACCGAATAATCTCTATCAATCAAGATGTCACTAGAAATCTCCATTTACCTCACTTATCTGTGTCGGTAAGTCTTTTATTTGCGCTATCCTTATTTGCCGGTTCCTGGTGAGCACAAGCCATCCTATCGTAGATAAGTGGTTTCCGACAGTATAGAAATGTATTGACGTTCGTCAGACTCACAAAAACTCGAGAACGTCTCAAACGATGACTGAAATGATCATCAAATGTATCCATTGTCCATGGAGCTGAGAGATACCCAAAATTCGACTTCCAGGATCAGGGAAAACTATAAACTTTAAGTCATATCAGACGGTGAATAAAATGATGTCCAAATGAGCCCAGGGTCCATAGAGCATAGAGTTACCCCACGTTCATCTTTCAGGATATAGGAAAACCTCCAACGTTAAGTCATATCCTACGATGAATGAAATGATGTTCAAATGAGTCCAAGGTCCACAGAGCTTAGGGTTACTGCATGTTCATCTCTCAGGATAAAGCAAAACCTCATACGTTATGACATATCGGACGACAAATGAAATTTTGTTCAAATGTGTCCAGGGTCCATAGAGCTTTGGGGTACTGCATGTTCATCTTTCAGGATAAAGCAAAACTTCCTACGTTATGTCATATTGGACGATGAATAATATTTTGCTCAAATGAGTCTAGCGTACATAGAGCTTAGGGTTCCTGCATGTTCATCTTTTAGGATAAAGCGAAACATCCTACGTTATGTCATATCGGACGATGAATGAAATGAGGTTCAAATGACCCCAGGATCCATAGAGCTTAGCGTTACTGCACGTTTATCTTTCAGGTTAAAAGAAATCCTCCAACGTTAAGTCATATCGGACGATAAGCGAAATGTTGTTCAAATGAGTTCAGGTTCCATAGACCTTAGCGTTACTGCACGTTTATCTTTCAGGCTAAAAGGAATCCTCCAACGTTAAGTCATATAGGACGATAAGCGAAATTTTATTCAAATGGGTCCAGGGTCCATAGTTTAGGGTTGCTGCACGTTCATATTTCAGAATAATGGAAAACTTCCAATGTTTTGTCATATTTTACGATGAATGAAATGATGTTCAAATGGCCCCAGGTTCTATAGAGCTTAGAGTTTCCGCGCGTTCATTTTTCAGAATAAAGGAAAACTTCCAACGTTAAATCATATCTTACGATGAATGAAATGATGTACAAATGGCCCCAGGTTCTATAGAGCTTAGAGTTTCCGCACGTTCATTTTTCAGAATAAAGGAAAACTTCCAACGTTAAATCATATCTTACGATGAATATAATGATGTTCAAATGGCCCCAGGTTCTATTGAGCTTAGAGTTTCCGCGCGTTCATATTTCAGAATAAAGGAAAACTTCCAGTTTTTAAGTCATAAGTTACGAGAAATGAAACGATGTTCAAAAGACCCCAGTATCCATAGGTCTGAGGGTTACAGCTAGTTCACCTTTCAGAATAAAGATAAACCTCCAACGTTAGGTCCCATCTGACGATGAATGAAATGATGTTCAATTGAGCCCAGGTTCTATAGCGCTTAGAGTTTCCGCGCCTTCATATTTCGCAATAAAGGAAAACGTCCAACGTTAAGGCGCATCGCACGATAAGTGAAATGATGTCCAAATGAGCCCAGGGTTCATAGAGCTTAGAGTTACCGCATGTTCATCTTTCAGGATAAAGGAAAACCTCCAAAGTTAATTTATATCGTACGATGAATGAAATGATGTTGAAATGAGCCCATGATCAATGGAGCTTGGGGTTACTGCATGTTCATCTCTCAGGATAAAGCAAAACCTCTTACGTTATGACATATCGTACGATGAATGAAATTCTGTTGAAATGAGTCCAGGGTCCATAGAGCTTAGGGTTACCGCACGTTCATCATTCAGGTTAAAGGAAATCCTCCAACCTTAAGTCATATTGGACGATAAACGAAATTTGTTCAACTTAGTCCAGGGTCCATAGAGCTTAGGGTTACTGCTCGCTCATCTTTCCGTTTAAAGGAAATCATCCAACGTTATGTCATATTGGAGGATAAACGAAATTTTGTTTAAATTAGTCCACGGCCCATGGAGCTCAGTGTTACTGTACGTTCATCTTTCAGGATAAATTGAAACATCCTACGTTATGTCATATCAGCCGATAAATGAAATTATGATCAAATGAGTCCAGGGTCATAGAGCTTAGAGTTACTGCACGTTCATATTTCAGGCTAAAGCAAAACCTACTACGTTATGTCATATCTTACGATGAATGAACTGATGTTCAAATGACCCCAGGTTTCATAGAGCTTAGAGTTGCTACAAGTTTAACTTTAAGGTTAAAGTGGGTGAGTGTGTAGTGTTTTAGGGTCTGTCGACGACAAGGACATTTGGGCCCGAATTTAAATCTAAGAACTAAAAGCTACACAAACTATGTTAAAAAGTAAGATAAAATAAAACAACTCAACTATTAAAAGTACATAAAAAACTCATCCCAGTACCAATAATTTAGAATCTCTAAAATTAATAAATATAAAATACAAGTCAGACTTGTTTATTAAAACCGATAGCAAATACTTCACAGTTAAGTCATATCGCGCGATAAATGAAACGGTGTTCATATGAGGCCCGGGTCCATAGAGCTTAGAGTTACCTGACATTCACAGTTCAGGATAACGATAAAGTGAATAAACAATATAATCAGTGTGACAAATTTATCTGTAAAGAACAAGCAAGGGTAAAAATGTTGTGCAACAGGTTTTCATTATTTGAAGTGGAGAATGAGTGGAAGTTTATCAATCACAGAATTTTTCATAAAGTGATAATGCACAACACAATAAAAAAGTTGCAGTATGGCACCTTAGTGTGAGGTTAATGAACATTTTTTGTTAATATAGTATAATATGCATATATATTTTTTTTAATTGAAACGTATATATGTTTTAAAATTTAAAATATAGCTAGTACATAATTTAGATATACAGCTTATAACAATGATGATTTAATTTATAAGGTGCGTTTTGGTCTCAAAGTGAGGTCATTTTTATCTTTGTGTTAAAATTTTACACTTTAGCTCCACATAGTGGTTAGAATCCCTTTTGGGTAAAATAGGACCCTTGACATAAAAAATGTCTTTCCAGATAATTTACCATGCGAGGTTTAACTCCCATCAGTGCTCAGTCAAACTATCCCGTCCACCAAGAAAATAGTTCCTGTAACAGACTACATCCCGGAGATTGGCGCCCAACGTACCTCACTACTTCTTGGAGCACCCACACTCCCCTCCCCTCATGTAGAAAAGCGCTGCAAACCTTTTATAAAAATTCTTTCTGCATTCAGAAGATCTCATAAAACTATATTTAAAGCAATAGTGTCTAGCATTAGGATAAGGATTTCATTACGGAGGGGATTCTCTACGTAGGCCACCATGATGATCCCATTGTTCCTATACTCTAAGTTGGGGCACCCCCAGGAGAAGGTGTGAGGCGAAGGAGACAGCGGGCGGCCGACTCAAGGAGCCACAACATTACAGAGGTCAGGATCTCTACAGTTTACTTGGAATGAGATTTCCCCCCACAGGCCAGGACAACGAACTAGCTCCCCTACAGCGGGATGGCAACGAGCCCAGTAGTCGAGCCCCAAATGTCCCTGGCTGACGGTCCCGAAATGGTCGCAGCAGAGGAACTGAGACCGGCAAGCGACCTATCGGAGGAGAAGGTGGTTTTCCTCAGAAAATATCATCCTGCCATGCATCACCAAGACACCCACTGACACTTCTACCCTGAAAGAGGCCACCAAATGAGAGATGATATGAAATGATAATGGAGATGAAATGGAGGGCCAGGAAATTCGGGGGATGTAGTTAACCTACCCAGCACTCGCCTAGTGACCCGGGAAAACCGTCCAAAATCTCGTGGGTCAGGTAGGTCGCCCACGGAAATCGAACCCGGGACTCTCGAATGCGGGCCACAGACTAAAACGCCTGAGCCATCATGCTCGGTAATAGTTCTAGACAATGAGTCTAGAATGATAAAGTACAAAAATTAAGAAAGAGGTTGCCATTATTGAAGTGTAGTAGCTTAAACTTTACTTTAAACCTTAAAAGTTTATATATTTTAACATAATTGGCTGTGTGGTGATTAAAAATGAAATATTTTGTTCTAAATTTGGGGGAGTGGTGAAGATGGTAAGTGCACGCAGCATACTACCACATGAAGCAAAAACAGAGTTGCCATAATTCTGAGAGCAAAAATGTGAGCATGTGCTGTATCTCGGGAAATTACACTACACCACAATAAGACATACGGCACAAAATATATAAAGTCATCTTTATTAATGAATGATACAGAAAATAGCATTGTTACCTCTCGTTATAATGTTTCAAACTGGAGTATTGCAGTTTTAAATATATAGAGGGGAGAAAGAAAGACACAGAGTACCTGTATCGGGATGCTCTTAGGCCGCTGATTGCTCATGGGAATGTCGTGAACGTTATCTTGTCTTTTCTGTTTTATACAATAAGTGATTGAATGCAATATTTGCTCTGAAATCAATAAATACGCTAGGCACCATTTGTCCATAATTAAATTACCATTCAGTTACTTTACTTTAAATTATTGCAGTTCGCGTTGTGGGTAGAGGTCTAATTAGTTCGCATTTTTAACAATGAAGCGCGCAATATCTCTCAATTAGAAGTGCCATCTGCAGTAACGGATATCAACTATATCAACGGATTTAAGTTCTAGATGGCACTACCTTTTCTTCCCCATAAATGTAAAAAAATAACAAATATAAAGTAAGGTAAAAGTTAATACACAAGCATTGCTTTATGTTGCAAATTGTAAATTCATAACAGTTTAATAATTATCTTATTCAACCTTTCGTATTTTTATCGATAAACAGACGGAACCTTTAAGAGCCTTGTGCATTAAAGTCTGTGTTATTGGATATAATCAGAAATCTTTTGGTTCCTAAGGCATCTTGTACGCCTGCGTGTTCTGGGCCAACGCCTCCAAAACCGCCCTAAAAAATCTCCAAGCCCTACAAAACCTATGCCTACGCAAAATCCTGTCTGCTCCTATCCGAACAACAACTGCCACCATTCACCAAGAAACCCACGTCCCTTACATCAACGAGGCCATCAACAAACGTGCCTCTTCCATATGGGCGCGCATCCGACACCATCAAAACCCCACCATACACAATATTGGGAACGGCGAGCCCAAGCACCGAAAACACGCCAGAATCAAAGCATATTGAAGAAAAACCAAAATAAAAAACAACACGACGTCATAATTATGCGCGCCCAACCCTTCCTGGCTCAGGCCACGCTCCCCGGCAGAGGCCGCCATCATCGGCAGCCCAGGAGTCAGCTACCCGCTGCCGCAAAGCCTAACTGCGAACATTGTAAATATTGTACATATACAAGTCTGTACAGTGTAGTGCGTGTGATATTGGGTTTTACGTGGTATGCCCAGGTGTGTGTGTCTGTGTGTGTTATGTGCTTGTGTGTGTGTGCGCGCGCAAGATAAGCGGAACGTAATTATGTAAATATAAAAACAAGAAAAAGAAAGACAGAGACAAATAACGAGATAAAACAGGTTCTTGGCGGCCTCAGAACAGCTCGCCGTATGGGGTTTAGAAGAACACCAAAGACATTAAAAAAAACCATACCCAGAATTATAAACCCATGTAAATTTAGAGCCTGTAAGCCGCGTGCAATTTACTGGCACCAGGCAAATAATTTACAAATACAAAGCCTTAGGCCTTAGGCCTTAAGGCACCTATCCGTCGAATACTACAAGCACTAACTAAAAATAGTTTATTGGTTGAAAATTTATCGCACATTTTAAAATATACAGAACTAAGGCCATAACGCTAAGCAGATGGCACTTGATTTATTTTATATGAACTTCTGAATATCTCTTCCAACAATTGTTCACCCCAAAGGCGTCTTTCGCTTTCTTACACCTCCAAGGAAAAGGTTCCTCAGTGTCGACAGTGAGCAACATCATATATAACCATTTCGTTATGTTGGAAATGGAAAACTCATGAGACTTTAGTAATTATCTTAACCACCATTTGCCATTATATCGATAAGAAGGCATAAACTATCAGAAACTTGTCCACTAAAGTCACTAATTCTTATTAGGCCCCCGTAATATTTTAAAGAGAGTCTACTACTCGTATAAAGCAAGTCTGCTATAGGTTATTTCATCCTGTCTGTACCTTTAAAGAAACTTTCATTTTGGGTATTTTGGTACACTCTTATTTCTTGAGATTCATCCCGTCAAAGCCCTGAAACATTCCCCCAGTACAAGTATTTCAAAGTCCTACCTAGAAAATAATCCGGCATCGTCCTTTTAGAACAAACACAAAAACACACTACATGGTACTAACATACCACCGTTAGAAATAGCATAGATTGGTCCTTAATGATATATCTCCACAAATGAAAACAATTATCGTCTAAGATATTGTGACTTTGTGGGTTCATAGAATTAAAAGTCCAATTTGCTGAAATTCTAAATGTTCTTTATTTGCGTAAAAATACACTCAGTACCAATATTAAATCACATACACAATTTACCAAGGTCGATGACCACAACAACCGCTTCTGTTTACATCCGTTTACATCAGATCTGTTCACGACTGTTTGTTACTACTGCTAAGTTTGCGACTCCTCTGGCGTGTCACAATCTCTTATATATACCTCCATAGATAATTTCTAGACAGTCCTAAAACAAAACAGAAACCGAATAATCATTATAAATCAAGATGTCACTAGAAATCTCCATTTACCTCACTTATCTTTGTCGGTAAGTCTTTTATTTCCGCTATCTTTGTTTGCCGGTTCCTGGTGAGCACAAGCCACGATATCGTAGATAAGGGGTTTCCGACAGTATAGAAATGAATTGACGTTCGTCAGACTCACAAAAACTGGATAACGTCTCACACGATGACTGAGATAACATTCAAATGAGTCCAGGGTCCATAGAGCTTAGAGTAACCCGACATTCGCCTTTATGGATAAGAGAAACCCTCCAACGTTAAGTCCATCTGACGATGACTGAAATGATATTCAAATGTATCCATTGTCCATGGAGCTGAGAGTAACCCAAAATTCGTCTTCCAAGATCAGGGAAAACTATAAACGTTAAGTCCTAACGGACGATGAATGAAATGACGTTCAGATGACCCCAGGTTCCATAGAGCATAGAGTTTCTGCGCGTTCATATTTCAGAATAAAGAAAAACTTCCAACGTTAACTCGTATCGGTCTATAAGTGAAATGATGTCCAAATGAGCCCAGGGTCCATAGAGCTTAGAGTTACCGCACGTTCATCTTTCAGGATAAAGGAAAATCTCCAACATTAAGTCATATCGTACGATGAATGAAATGATGTTCAAATGAGTCCAGGGTCCATAGAGCTTCGGGTTACTGAATGTTCATCTCTCAGGATAAAGAAAAACCTCCTACTTTATGACATATCTGACGATAAATGACATTTGTTCAAATGAGGCCAGGGTCCATAGAGCTTAGGGGTAATGCATGTTTATCTTTCAGGATAAAATAAAACCACCTACGTATGTAATAACTGACGATGAATGAAATTTTGTTGAAATGAGTCCAGGGTCCAAAGAGCTTAGGGTTACCGCACGTTCATCTTTCAGGTTAAAGGAAATCCTCCAACGTTAAGTTATATTGGACGATAAACGAAAATTTGTTCAAATTTGTCCAGGGTCTATAGAGCTCAGTGTTACTGCACGTTCATCTTTCAGGATAAAGCAAAACCTACTACGTTATGTCATATCTTACGATGAATGAACTGATGTTCAAATGACCCCAGGTTCCATAGAGCTTAGAGTAACCGCATGTATATTTTTAAGGTTAAAGTGAGTGAGTGTGTGGTGTTTTAGGGTCTGTTGACGATAAGGTCATTTGCGCCCGAAGTTAACTGAAAGAACTAAAAGCTACACGAACTAAGTTAAAAGGTAAGATGAAATAAAAACACTCAACTTTAAAAGTACATAAAAAAGGTCATCCAAGTACAAATAATTTAGAAACTCTAAAATTAATAAATATAAAATACATGTCAGAATTGTTTACTAAAACAGATAGGAAATCCTCTATAGTTAAGTCATATCGGGTGATAAATGAAACGGTGTTCATATGAGCCCAGGGTCCATAGAGCTTAGAGTTACCTGACATTCACCGTTCAGGATAAGGATAAAGTGAATAAACAATATAATTAGTATAACAAATTTATCTGTAAAGAACAAGCAAGGGTAAAAAGTGTTGTGTAATAGGTTTTTATTATTTGAAGTGGGGAATGAGTGGAAGTTTATCAATCACAGAATTTTTCATTACGTGACCATGCACATCACAATAAAAAAGTTGCAGTATTCTTATATGGTGTGATTTAAATGAACATTTTAAGTTAAAATAATATATATATATATATATATATATATATCTGCTTAAATGTATATTTTTTAAATTAAAACGTACATATGTTGAAATATTCCAAATATAGCTAGTACCTACATAACTTAGATATATAGCTTATAACAATGATGTTTTAATTTGTAAGGTGCGATTTGGTCTCAAAATAAGGTCATTATTATCTTTGTGTTGATATTTTACACTTTAGCTCCACATAGTGGTTAGAATTACTTTGGGGTGAAAAAGGACCCCAGACATACAATATGTATTTCCAAAGACTTTACCATGCGATGGTTAACTCCCATCAGTGCTCAGTCAAACTATGCCGTCCACCAAGAAAATAGTTCCTGTAACAGACTACATCCCTAAGATTGGCGCTCAACGTACCTCACTCAAACTTGGAGCACCCACACTCCCCTCCCCTCCTGTAGCAAAACGCTGCAAACTTTTTATAATAATACTTTCTGCGTTGAGAAGACCTCATAAAACTATATTTAAAGCAATAGTGTCTAGCATTAGGATAACGATTTCATTACGGATGGGATTCTGTACCTTAGGCCACTATGATGGGCCCATTGTTCCTACACCCTAAGATGGGGCACCCCCAGGAGAAGGTGTGAGGCGAAGGAGGCAGCGGGCGCCCGACCCAAGGAGCCACAACTGTACAGAGGTCAGGATCTCTGCAGTTTACTTGGATAGAAGCTTCCCCCCACAGGCCAGGACGACCAACTAGCTCCCCTACAGCCGGACGGCAACGGGCCCAGCAGCCGAGACCCAAATGTCCCTGGCTGGCGGTCCCGAAATGGTCCCAGCAGAGGAACTGAGACCGGCAACCGACCTATCGGAGGAGAAATTGGTTTTCCTCAGATCATATCATCCTGCCATGCATCACCGAGACACCCACTGACACTTCTACCCTGAAAGAGATCACCAAATGAGAGATGATATGAAATAATAATGGAGATGAAATGGAGGGACAGTAAATTCGGGAGATGTAGTTAACCTACCCAGCATACGCTTAGTAACCTGGGAAAACCGCCCAAAAACACGTGGGTCAGGTAAGTCGGCCACGGAAATCGAACCCGGGCCTCTGGAATGCGGGCCACAGACTAAAATGCCTGAGCCATCATGCTCGTCAATAGTTCTAGACAATGTGTCTAGAATGATAAAGTACAAAAATTAAGAAATAGGTTGCATTTATTGAAGTTTAAAAAGCTAAAACTTTACTTAAAACCTTAAAACTTTATTTATATATTTTAACATATTTGGCTATGTAGTGATTAAAAATGAAATATTTCATTCTAAATTTGGTGGAGTGGTGAAGATGGTAAGGGGAAGTAGCATACTAATACATGAAACAAAAACAGGTTTGCCATAATTCTGAAAGCCAAATGTGGTCATATGCTGAATCTCGGGAAATGACACTACACCACAATAAAACATGCCGCACAAAATATATAGAGTAACATTAAATAATAAATGATACAGAAAATAGCATTGTTACGTCTCGTTATAATGTCTCAAACTGTAGTATTGCTGTTGTAAATAGTTAGAGGGGAAATAGAAAGAAACAGAGACCCAGTAACGGTACGATCTTAGGCCGCTGACTGCTCAAGGGAATGTCGTGCACTTTTTCTTGTCTTTTCTGCTTTATACATAAAGTGATTGAATGCAATTTTTGCCGTGAGATCAATAAATACGCTAGGCACCATTTGTCCATAATTAAATTACCTTTCAGTTACTTTACTTTCAATTATTGCAGTGAGCGTTGTGTATAGAGGTCCAATTAGTTAGCATTTTTAACAATGAGGCGCGCAGAAATCGTTCAATTAGAAGTGCCATCTGCAGTCATGAATATGAACTATATCAACGGATTTAAGTTCTAGATGGCACTACCTATTTCTTTCCCATAAATGTAAAAAAATTAACAAATATAAAGAAAGTAAAAGCAAAAGATAATAAATAAACATTGCTTTATTTTGACAATTGTAAATTCATAACAGATTAATAATTATCTTATTCAACGTTTCGTATTTTTATCGATAAACAGACGAAACATTTAACAGCGTTGTGCTTTAAAGTATGTGATATTGGAAATAATTAGAAATCTTTTGATTCCTATTGCAGCCTTTCAGAAATTTCTTTCCATAATTTTTGGAAGGGATTGGGTCACTTAGTGAGTCCAATCCCTCATAACGTTTATTCCAATCAGCAATCCAGAGCACGCCTCGGTAGCGTAGATGGTAGCATGTCTGCCTCACGTTCAAGAGCTCCCGAGTTCGAATCTCGGTCAGGGCGAGTTACCTGGATCAGGCTTTTTAATCCACCATTCTAAAAACCTACATTTCACCCTACAATATCCCGATATCTACCTTACCTGCGGTAAAACCCGTAACGGGTGGGCACGCAGCAAAAACCTTCTGGCTTTATACAGCCAGTCAGCACCACATGGCTATTGCATCTATCCGTCGCATACTACAACATTTCTGAACTGTGTTAACACAACTATCCTTAATTTCAATAGAAATTATTCAACAAATTTCCTGAGTAACTCTTTGAAAATTTCTCGCATATTTTAAAATATACAGAACTAAGGCCATTACGCTAGGCAGATATTACTTGATTTATTTTATAAACATTTCTGAATATCTCTTCAAACAATTGTTAACCCCAAAGACGTTTTTCCCTTTCTTACACATACAAGGAAAAAGTTCCACAGTGTCGACAAGCAGCAACATGATAAAGAACATTTTAGTTATGTTGGAAATGGGAAACTCATAAGACTTAGTAATTATTTTAAACATCATTTGCCATTTTATCGATAAATAGGCAGAAACTTGTCCACTGAGGTCACTAATACTTATTAGGCCCCCGTAATATTTTAAAGAGAGTCTGCTACTGTTATAAAGCAAGTCTGCTGATGGTTATTTCATCCTGTCTGAACCTTTAAAGAAAGTTTCATTTTGGGTATTTTGGTACACTCTGATTTCTTGAGATTCATCCCGTCAAAGCCCTGACACATTCCCCCAGTACAAGTATTTCAAAATCCTACCTAGAAAATAATCCGGAATCGTCCTTTCAGAACAAACACAAAAACAGTCTACCATGGCACTGACATTCTACCGTTGTAAATAAGAATAGATTCGTCCTTAATGATATATCTCCACAAATCACAACAATAATCGTCTAAGATATTGTGACTTTGTGGGTTCGTAGAATTAAAAGTCCAATTTGCTGAAATTCTAATTGTTATTTATTTGCGTAAAAATACACTCACAGTACCAGTATTAAACCACATACACAATTTACCAACGTCGATGACCACAACAACCGCTTCTGTTTACATCTGTTTACATCAGATCTCGTTACAACATCCGTTAACGACTGTTTATTACTGCTGCTCATTTTGCGACTCTTCTGGCGTGTCACAATCTCTTATATATACCTTCACTGATAATTTATAGACTGTGCTAAAACAAACCAGAAACCGAATAATCTCTATCAATCAAGATGTCACTAGAAATATTCATTTACCTCATTATCTGTGTCGGTAAGTCTTTTATTTGCGCTATCTCTATTTGCCGGCTCCTGGTGAGCACAAGCCACGCTATCGTAGATAATTGGTTTCCGATAGTATAGAAATGTATTGATGTTCGTCAGACTCACAAAAACTCGAGAAGGTTTCAAACGATGACTGAAATAATATTCAAATGAATCCAGGGTCCATAGAGCTTAGAGAAACCCGACATTCGCCTTTATGGATATGGGAAACCCTCCAAAGTTAAGTCACATCTGACGATGACTGAAATGATATTCAAATGTATCCATTGTCCATGGAGCTGAGAGATACCCAAAATTCGTCTTCCAGGATCAGGGAAAACTATAAACGTTAAGTCATATCGGACGAAGAATACAATGATGTTCAGATGATCCCAGGTTCCATTGAGCATAGAAGTTTCCGCGCGTTCATATTTCAGAATAATGGAAAACGTCTAACGTTAAGTCGTATGGAACGATAAGTGAAATGATGTTCAAATGAGCCCAGGGTCCATAGAGCATAGAGTTTCCCACGTTCATCTTTCAGGATATAGGAAAACCTCCAACGTTAAATCATATCCTACGTTGAACGAAATGATGTTCAAATGAGTCCAAGGTACACAGAGCTTAGGGTTACTGCATGTTCATCTCTCAGGATAAAGCAACACCTCCTACATTATGACATATCGGACGACAAATGAAATTTTGTTCAAATGAGTCCAGGGTCCATAGAGCTTAGGGGTACTGCATGTTCATCTTTCAGGATAAAGCAAAACCTCCTACGTTATGTCATGTTGGACCATGAATGAAATTTTGTTCAAATGAGTCCAGGGTACATAGGGCTTAGGTTTCATGCATGTTCATCTTTTAGGATAAAGCGGAACATCCTACGTTATGTCATATCAGACGATGAATGAAATGACGTTTAAATGACTCCAGGTTCCATAGAGCTTAGCGTTACTGCACGTTTATCTTTCAGGTTAAAAGAAATCCTCCAACGTTAAGTCATATCGGACGATAAGCGAAATTTTGTTCAAATGGGTCCAGGTTCCATAAGTTAGGTTTACTGCACGCTCATCTTTCAGAATAATGGAAAACTTGCAATGTTAAGTCATATTTTACGATGAATGAAATGATGTTCAAATGGCCCCAGGTTCTATAGAGCCTAGAGTTTCCGCGCGTTCATTTTTCAGAATAAAGGAAAACTTCCAACGTTAAATCATATCTTACGATGAATATAATGATGTTCAAATGGCCCCAGGTTCTATAGAGCTTAGAGTTTCCGCGCATTCATATTTCAGAATAAAGGAAAACTTCCAGTCATTAAGTCATAAGTTACGAGAAATGAAATGATGTTCAAATGACCTCAGTATCCATAGGTCTTAGAGTTACAGCTAGTTCATCTTTCAGAATAAAGGAAAACTTCCAACGTTAGGTCACATCTGACGATGAATGAAATGATGTTCAATTGAGCCCAGGTTCTATAGAGCTTAGAGTTTCCGCGCCTTCATATTTCAGAGTAAAGGGAAACGTCCAACGTTAAGACATATCGGACGATAAGTGAAATGATGTCCAAATGAGCCCAGGGTTCATAGAGCTTAGAGTTACAGCATGTTCATCTTTCAGGATAAAGTAAAACCTCCAAAGATAATTTATATCGTACGATGAATGAAATGATGTTCAAATGAGCCCATGATCTATGGTGCTTGGGGTTACTGCATGTTCATCTCTCAGGATAAAGCAAAACCTCTTACGTTATGACATATCGGACGATGAATGAAATTTTGTTGAAATGAGTCCAGGGTCCATAGAGCTTTGGGTTACCGCACGGTCATCATTCAGGTTAAAGGAAATCCTCCAACTTTAAGTCACATTGGACGATAAACGAAATTTGTTCAAATGAGTACAGGTTCCATAGAGCTTAGAGTTACCTCACGCTCATCTATCAGGTAAAGGGAAACCTCCAACGTTAAGTCCTATCGCAGGAGAAAGTGGTTTTCCTCAGAACATATCATCCTGCCATGCATCACCGGTACACCCACTGACACTTCTACCCTGAAAGAGGCCACCAAATGAGAGATGACATGACATGATAATGGAGATGAAATGGAGGGACAGGAAATTCGGGGGGTGTAGTTAACCTACCAAGCATACGCCTAGTGACCCGGGAAAACCGTCCAAAAACCCGTGGGTCATGTAGGTCGGCCACGGAAATCGAACACGGGCCTCTCGAATGTGGGCCACATACTAAAAGGCCTGAGTCATCCCGCTCGGTGCTAGTTCTAGACAATGTGTCTAGAATGATAAAGAAGAAATTAAGAAGGAGGTTGCAATGATTGAAGTTTAATAAGCTAAAACTTTGCTTTAAAACTTAAAAGTTTATTTATATAATTTAACATATTTGGCTATGTAGTGATTAAAAATGAAATATTTTATTCTAAATTTGGTGGAGTCGTTAAGGAGTTAAGGGCAAACAGCATACAACTACATAAAGCAAAAAAGGGTTGCCATAATTCTGAAAGCAAAAGTGTGGTCATATACTGAATCTCGGGAAATGACACTACATCACAATAAAACATGCGGCACAAAATATATAAAGTAACCTTCAATAATAATAAATGATACAGAATATAACATAATGTCTCAATTTTGAGTATTGTTGTTGTAAATTTATAGAGGGGAGAAAGAAACACACAGAATCCCTGAAACGGGACGCTCTTAGGCCGCTGACTGCTCAAGGAAATGTCGTGCATGTTTTCTTGTCTTTTTTGTTTTATGGAATAAGTGATTGCGTGGAACATTTGCCGTGAGAGAAATAAATAGGCTTGGCACCATTTGTCCATAATTAAATTACCATTCAGTTACTTTACTTTAAATTATTGCAGTGAGCGTTGTGGTTAGAGTTCCAATTAGTTCGCGTTTTTAACAATGAGGCGCGCAGATATCGCTCAATTAGAAGTGCCATCTGCAGTAACGCGTTTGAACTATAACAACGGATTAAAGTTCTAGATGGCACAACCTGTTTCTTTGCCATAAATGTACAAAAATGAACAAATATAAAGTAAGTAAAAGCATAAGATAATACATAAACGTTGCTTTATGTTGCAAACTGTAAGTTCATAATAGTTTAATAATTATCTTATTCAATGTTTCGTATTTAATCGATAAACAGACGAAACCTTTAACAGCCTTGTGCATTAAAGTTTCTGTTATTGGATATAATTAGAAATCTTTTGGTCCCTAAGACATATATCCGTCGAATTTTCGAAGTACTGCCATAGAGTCGTTTAAGGGTTGAAACTTTCCAGCACAATTTTTGAAATAATCAGAACCAACCAGGTGACACTCGATTTATTTTATATAAACTTCTGAATATCCCTTCCAACAATTTTTCACCACTAATATGTTTTTCCCTTTCTTACACACCCAAGGAACAGGTTCCTCAGTGTCGACCTGGAGCAACATGATATATAACCATTTCGATATGTTGGAAATGGGAAGCTCATAAGACTTTAGTATATTCTTAACCATCATTTGCCATTTTATCGATAAGTAGGCATAAACTATCAGAAACTTGTCCACTGCAATCACTAATACTTATTAGGCCCCCGTAATATTTTCAAGAGAGCCTGCTACCGTTATAAAACAAGTCTGCTGTTGGTAATTTCATCCTGCTGTACCTTTAAAGTAAGTCTCATTTTGGGAATGTTGGTACACTTTTATTTCTTGAGATTCATCCCGTCAAAGCCCTGATACATTCCTCCAGTACAAGTATTTCAAAATCCTACCTAGAATATAATCCGGAATCGTCCTTTTAGAACAAACACAAAAACACTTCACCATGGTACTAAAATTCCACCGTTAGAAATAAGCATAGATTGGTCCTTAATAATATATCTCCACAAATGAAAACAATAATCGTCTAAGATATTGTGACTTTGTGGGTTCGTAGAATTAAAAGTCCATTTTGCTGAAATTCTTAATGTTCTTTATTTGCGTAAAAATACACTCAGTACCAATATTAAATCACATACACAATTTACCAAGGTCGATGACCACAACAACCGCTTCTGTTTACATCTGTTTACATCAGATCTCATTACAACATCTGTTCACGACTGTTTATAACTACTGCTCAGCTTGCGACTCCTCTGGCGTGTCACAATCTCTTATATATACCTCCATAGATAATTTTTAGACAGTCCTAAAACAAACCAGAAACAGAATAACCCTATAAATCAAGATGTCACTAGAAATCTTCATTTACCTCACTTATATTTGTCGGTAAGTCTTTTTTTTTCCGCTATCTTTATTTGCCGGTTCCTGGTGAGCACAAACCACGATATCGTAGATAAGGGGTTTCCGACAGTATAGAAATGAATTGAGGTTCGTCAGACTCACAAAAACTGGATAACGTCTCACACGATGACTGAAATAATACTCATATGAGTCCAGGGTCCATAGAGCTTAGAGTAACCCGACATTCGCCTTTATGGATAAGAGAAACCCTCCAACGTTAAGCCACATCTGACGATCACTGAAATGCTATTCAAATGTATCCAAGGTCCATAGAGCTGAGAGTTTCCCAAAATTCGTCTTCCAAGATCAGGGAAAACTTTAAACGTTAAGTCCTAACGGACGATGAATAAAATGATGTTCAGATAACCCCAGGTTCCATAGAGCTTAGAGTTTCTGCGCGTTCATATTTCAGAATAAAGGAAAACGACCAACGTTAAGTCGTATCGGTGGATAAGTGAAATGATATCCAAATGGCCCCCAGGTTCCATAGAGCTTAGCGTTACTGCACGTTTATCTTTCAGGTTAAAAGAAATCCTCCGAAATTAAGTCATATCGGACGATAGCGAAATTTTGTTCAAATGAGTCCAGGTTCCATAGAGCTTAGCGTTACTGCACGTTAATCTTTCAGGTTAGGGGAATTCCTTCAACGTTAAGTCATACCGGACGATAAATGACATTTTGTTCAAATGAGTCCAGGGTCCATAACATAGGGTTACTGCACGTTCATATTTCAGAATAAATGAAAACTTCCAAGGCTAACTCATATTTTGCGATGAACGAAATGATGATCAAATGACCCGAGGGTCTATAGAGCTTAGAGTTTCCGCGCGTTCATATTTCAGAATAAAGGAAAACTTCCAACGTTAAATCATATCTTACGATGAATATAATGATGTTCAAATGACCCCAGGATCCATAGGTTTTAGAGTTACAGTTAGATCATCTTTGAGAATAAAGGAAAAATTCCAACGTTAAGTCATATCTCAAGATGAATAAAATGATATTGAAATGACCCCAGTATCCATAGGTCTTAGAGTTACAGCTAGTTCATCTTTCAGAATAAAAGAAAACTTCCAAAGTTAGGTCATATCTGACGATGAATGAAATGATGTTCAAATGAGCCCAGGTTCCATAGAGCTTAGAAATATCCCGCCTACATATTTCAGAATAAAGGAAAACGTCCAAAGTTAAGTCGTATCGGACGATAAGTGAAATGATGTCCAAAGGAGTCCAGGTTCCCAGAAGCTTAGAGTTACCGTACGTTCATCCTTCAGGATAAAGGAAAACCTCCAACGTTAAGTCATATCATACGATAAATGAAATGATGTAAAAAATGACCCCATGATCTATAGAGCTTAGTGTAACTGCATGTTGATCTCTCATGATGAAGCAAAACCTCCTACGTTATGACATATCGGACGATGAATGAAATTTTGTTGAAATGAGTCGAGGGGCCATAGAGCTCTGGGTAACCGCACGTTCATCTTTCAGTTTAAAGAAAATCCTCCAACGTTAAGTCATATTGGACGATAAACGAAATTTGTTCAAACGAGTCCAGGTTCCATAGAACTTAGAGTTACCTCACGTTCATCTATCAGGATAAAGGAAAACCTCCAACTTTAGGTCATATCGGACGATAAATGAAATTTGATTTAACTTAGTCCAGGGTCCATAGGGCTTAGGGTAACTGCATGTTCATCTTTCAGGATAAAATGAAACCACCTACGTTATGTCATATCTGACGATGAATGAAATTTTTTTGAAATGAGTCCAGGGTCCATAGAGCTTAGGGTTACCGCACGTTTATTTTTCAGGTTAAAGGAAATCCTCCAACGTTAAGTCATATTGGACGATAAACGAAATTTTGTTCAAATTAGTCCAGGGTCCATAGGGCTCAGTGTTACTGGACGTTCATCTTTCAGGATAAAGCGAAAGATCCTACGTTATGTCATATCGGCCGATAGATGAAAGTTTGTTCAAATGTGTCAAGGGTCCTTAGAGCTTAGGGTTACTGCACGTTCATCTTTCAGGATAAAGCAAAACCTACTACGTTATGTCATATCGGACGATGAATGAGCTGATGTTCAAATGACCCCAGGTTTCATAGAGCTTAGAGTTACAGCAAGTTTATCTTTAAGGTTAAAGTGAGTGAGTGTGTGGTGTTTTAGGGTCCGTCGACGACAAGGTCATTTGCGCCCGAAGTTAACTCTAAGAACTTAAAGCTACTCAAACTATGTTAAAAGGTAAGATGAAATAAAAACACTCAACTTTTAAAAGTACATAAAAATACTCATCCGAGTACAAATAATTTAGAATCTCTAAAATTAATAAATATAAAATACATGACGGACTTGTTTATTAAAACCGATAGGTAATCCTCCACAGTTAAGTCATATCGCGTGATAAATGAAACGGTGTTCATATGAGCCCAGGGTCCATAGAGCTTAGGGTTACCTGACATTCGCCGTTCAGTATAAGGATAAAGTGAATAAACAATATAATCAGTATAACAAATTTACCTGTAAAGAACAAGCAAGGGTAAAAATGTTGTGCAATAATTTTTCATTATTTGAAGTGGAGAATGAGTGGGAGTTTATCAATCACACAATTTTCCATAAAGTGATAATGCACAACACAATAAAAAAGTTGCAGTATTTTTACATGGTGTGATTTAAATGAACATTGTGCGTTAAAATAATATATATGCACAAATGTGTATTTTTTAAATTAAAACGTACATATGTTGAAATATTTCAAATATAGTTAGTACCTACACAACTTAGATATATAGCTTATAACAATGATGTTATAATAGGTTTTCATTATTTGAAGTGGAGAATGAGTGGAAGTTTATCAATCACAGAATTTTTCATAAAGTGATAATGCATATCACAATAAAAAAGTTGCAGTATAATTATATAGTGTGAGGTTAATGAACATTTTGTGTTAAAATAGTGTAATATGCATATATATATATATTTAAATTAAAACGTATATAGGTTTTAAAATTTCAAATACAGCTAGTACATAATTTAGATGTATAGCTTATAACAATGATGTTTTAATTTATAAGGTGCGCTTTGGTCTCAAAATAAGGTCATTTTTATCTTTGTGTTAATATTTTACACTCTAGCTCCACATAGTGGTTAGAATCACTTTGTGTGAAAAAGGACCTTAGACATACAATATGTATTTCCAGAGCAGATACCATGCGATGTTTAACTCCCTTCAGTGCTCAGTCAAACTATGCTGCCCACCAAGAAAATAGTTCCTGTAACAGACTACATCCCTGAGATTGGCGCCCAACTTACCTCACTATATCTTGGAGCACCCACACTCCCCTCCCCTCCTGTAGCAAAAGGCTGCAAACTCTTTATAAAAATACTTTCTGCGTTCAGAAGACCTCATAAAACTATATTTAAAGCAATAGTGTCTAGCATTAGGATAACAATTTCATTACGGATGGGATTCTGTACGTAGGCCACTATGATGGGCCCATTGTCCCTACACCCTAAGATGGGGCACCCCCAGGAGAGGGTGTGAGGCGAAGGAGACAGTGAGCGCCCGACCCAAGGAGCCACAACAGTACAGAGGTCAGAATCTCTGCAGTTTACTTGGATAGAGACTTCCCCCCACAGGCCAGGACAAAGAACTAGCTCCCCTACAGCCGGACGGCAACGGGCCCAGCAGCCGAGCCCCAAATGTCCCTGGCTGACGGTCCCGAAATGGTCCCAGCAGAGGAACTGAGACCGGCAACCGACCTATCGGAGGAGAAAGTGGTTTTCCTCAGAACATATCATCCTGCCATGCATCACCGAGACACCCACTGCGTAAAAATACACTCACAGTACAAACATTAAGTCACATACACAATTTACCAAGGTCGATGACCACAACAACCGCTTCTGTTTACACCTAATTACATCAGATCTCGTTACACATCCGTTCACGACTGTTTATTACTACTGCTCAGTTTGCGACTCCTCTGGCTTGTCACAATCTCTTATATATACCTCCATTGATAATTTCTAGACTGTCCTAAAACAGACCAGAAACTGAATAATCTCTATCAATCAAGATGTCACTGGAAAGCTTCATTTACCTCACTTATCTTTGTCGGTAAGTCTTTTATTTCCGCTAACTTTATTTGCCAGCTCCTGGTGAGCACAAGCCGCGCTATCGCAGATAGGTGATTTCCGACAGTATAGAAATGTATTGACGTTTGTCAGACTCACAAAAACTCGAGAAGGTCTCAAACGATGGCTGAAATAATATTCAAATGAGTCCAGGGTCCATTGAGCTTAGAGTTACCCGGCATTCGCCTTTATGGATAAGGGAAACTCTCCAACGTTAAGTCACATCTGACGATGACGGAAATGATATTCAAATGTATCCATTGCCCATGGAGCTGAGAGATACCCTAAAATTCGTCTTCCAGGGTCAGGGAAAACTATAAACGTTAAGTCATATCGGACGATCAATAAAATGATGTTCAGATGACCCCAGGGTCCATAGAGCTTAGAGTTTCTGCACGTTCATATTTCAGAATAAAGGAAAACGTCCAACGTTAAGTCGTATCGGTGGATAAGTGAAATGATGTCCAAATGAGCCCAGGGTCCATAGAGCTTAGAGTTACCGCACGTTCATCTTTCAGGATAAAGGAAAACCTCCAACGTTATGTCATATCGTACGATGAATGAATGGATGTTCAAATGAGTCCAAGGTCCATAGAGCTTAGGGTTACTGAATGTTCATCTCACAGGATAAAGCAAAACCTCCTACGTTATAGCATATCTGAGTGAGTGAGTATATAGTGTTTAAGGGCCCGTCGACAACAAGGTCATTTGGGCCCGGACATATCTGACGATAAATGACATTTCTCCAAATGAGTCCAGGGTCCATAGAGCTTTGGAGTACTGCATGTTCATCTTTCAGGATAAAGCAAAATCTCCTTCGTTATTTCATATCGGACGATGAATGAAGTGATGTTCAAATGACCCCAGGTTCCATAGAGCTTAGCGTTACTGCACGTTTATCTTTCAGATTAAAAGAAATCCTCCATAGTTAAGTCATATCGGACGATAAGCGAAATTTTGTTCAAATGAGTCCAGGTTCCATAGAGCTTAGCGTAACTGCACGTTTATCTTTCAGGTTAAAAGAATTCCTCCAACGTTAAGTCATATCGGACGATAAGCGAAATTATATTTAAACGAGTCCAGGATCCATAATTTAGGATTACTGCACGTTCATCTTTCAGGTTAAAGGGAAACCTCCTACGTTTTGTCATATCGGACGATAAATGACATTTTGTTCAAATGAGTCCAGGTTCCATAACTTAGGGTTACTGCACGTTCATATTTCAGAATAAATGAAAACTACCATGGTTAACACATATTTTACGATTAATGAAATGATGATCTAATGACCCGAGGGTCTATAGAGCTTAGAGTTTCCGCGCGTTCATATTTTAGAATAAAGGAAAACTTCCAACCTGAAGTCAAATCTTACGATGAATGAAATGATGTTCAAATGGTCCCAGGTACTATAGAGTTTAGAGTTTCCGCGCGTTCATATTTCAGAATAAAGGAAAACTTCCAATTTTTAAGTCATAAGTTACGATAAATGAAATGATGTTCAAATGACCCCAGGATCCATAGGTCTTAGAGATACAGCTAGTTCATCTTTCAGAATAAAGGAAATCTTCCAACGTTAGGTCATATCTGCCGATGAATGAAATGATGTTCAAATGAGCCCAGGTTCCATAGAATTTAGAGTTATCGCGCCTAAATATTTCCCAATTAAGGAAAACGTCCAAAGTTAAGTCGTATCGGACGATAAGTGAAATGATGTTGAAATGAGCCCAGGGTCCGTAGAGCTTAGAGTTACCGTACGTTCTTCTTTCAGAATAAAGGAAAACCTCTAACGTTAAGTCATATCGTACAATGAATGAAATGATGTTCAAATGAGCCCATGATCTATAGAGCTTGGTGTTACTGCATGTTGATCTCTCAGGATAAAGCAAAACCTCCTACGTTATAACATATCGGACGATGAATGAAATTTTGTTGAAATGAGTCGAGGGTCCATAGAGCTTTGGGTAACCGCACGTTCATCTTTCAGTTTAAAGGAAATCCTCCAACGTTAAGTCATATTGGACGATAAACGAAATTCTTGTTCAAATTACTCCAGGATCCATAGAGCTCAGGGTTACTGGACGTTCATCCTTCAGGATAAAGCGAAACGTCCTACGATATGTCATATCGGCCCATATATGAAAGTTTGTTCAAATGAGTCCAGGATCCATAGAGCTTAGTGTTCCTGCACGTTCATCTTTCAGGATAAAGCAGAACCTATTACGTTATGTCATATCGGACGATGAATGAACTGATGTTCAAATGACCCCAAGTTCAATAGGGCTTAGAGTTACCGCATGTATACCTATAAGGTTAAAGTGAGTGAGTGTGTGGTGTTCTAGGGTCCGTCGACGACAAGGACATTTGGGCCCGAAGTTAACTCTAAGAACTAAAAGCTACTCAAACTAAGTTAAAAAGTAAGAGAAAATAAAACCACTCAACTATTAAAAGTACATAACTAACTCATCCCAGTACTAATAATTTAGAGTCTCTAAAATTAATAAATATAAAATACAAGTCAGACTTGTTTATTAAAACCGACAGGAAATCCTCCAAAGTTAGTCATATCGCGCGATAAAAGAAACGGGGTACATATGAGCCCACGGTCCATAGAGCTTAGAGTTACCTGACATTCACCGTTCAGTATAAGGATAAAGTGAATAATCAATATAATCAGTGTAACAAATTTATCTGTAAAGAACAAGCAGGGGTAAAAATGTTGTGCAATAGGTTTCCATTATTTAAAGTGGAGAATGAGTGGAAGTTTATCAATCACAGAATTTTTCATAAAGTGATAATGCACATCAAAATCAAAAAGTTGCAGTATAATTAGATAGTCTGAGGTTAATGAACATTTTGTGTTAAAAGAGTATAATATGCATATATGTACTTTTTTAAATAAAACGTATATATGTTTTAAAATTTCAAATATAGCTAGTACATAATTTAGATATATAGCTTATAACAATGATGTTTTAATTTATAAAGTGCGCTTTGGTCTCAAAGTAAGGTCATTTTTATCTTTGTGTTAATATTTTGCACTCTAGCTCCACATAGTGGTTAGAATCCCTTTTGGGTGAAATAGGCCCCCAGACATACAAAATGTCTTTCCAGAGACTTTACCATGCGAGTTTTAACTCCCATCAGTGCTCAGTCACACTATCCCGTCCACCAAGAAAATAGTTCCTGTAACAGACTACATCCCCTGAGATTGGCGTCGTACGTACCTTACTACATCTTGGGGCACCCACACTCCCCTCCCCTCCTGTACCAAAACGCAGCAAACTTTTTATAAAAATACTTTCTGCGTTCAGAAGACCTCATAAAACTATATTTAAAGCAATAGTGTCTGGCATTAGGAGAACGATTTCATTACGGATGGGATTCTGTACGTAGGCCACTATGATGGGCCCATTGTTCCTACACCCTAAGTGGGGGCACCTCCAGGAGAAGGTGTGAGGCGAAGGAGACAGCTGGCGCCCGACCCAAGGAGCCACAACAGTACAGACGTCAGGATCTCTACAGTTTACTTGGATAGAGACTTCCCCCCACAGGCCAGGACAACGAACTAGCTCCCCTACAGCAAGACGGCAACGAGCCCAGCAGCCGAGCCCCAAATGTCCCTGGCTGACGGTCCCGAAATGGTCGCAGCAGAGGAACTGAGACCGGCAACCGACCTATCGGAGGAGAAAGTGGTTTTCCTCAGAACATATCACCCTGCCATGCATCACCGGGACACCCACTGACACTTCTACACTGAAAGAGGCCACCAAATGAGAGATGACATGAAATGATAATGGAGATGAAATGGAGGGACGGGAAATTCGGGGGGTGTAGTTAACCCACCAAGCATACGCCTAGTGACCCGGGAAAACCGCCCAAGACCCGCGGGTCATATAGGTCGGCCACGGAAATCGAACCCGGGCCTCTCGAATGCGGGCCACATACTAAAAGGCCTGAGCCATCCCGCTCGGTAATAGTTCTAGACAATGTGTCTAGAATGATAAAGTACAAAAATTAAGAGAATAGTTGATATTATTGAAGTTTAATAAGCTAAAACTTTACTTATACCTTAAAAGTTTATTTATATATTTTAACATATTTGGCTATGATGTGATTAAAAATGAAATATTTCATTCTAAATTTGGGGGAGTGGTGGAGATGATAAGGGCAAGCAGCATATTAATACATGAACCAAAAACAGGTTTGCCATAATTCTGAAAGCCAAATGTGGTCATATGCTGAATCTCGGAAAAGACACTACACCACAATAAAACATGCGGCAAAAAACATATAGAGTAACATTAAATAATAAATGATACAGAAAATAGCATTGCTACGTCTCGTTATAATGTCTCAAATTGGAGTATTGCTGTTGTAAATATATAGAGGGTAGATAGAAAGAAACAGAGGCCCTGTAACTGGACGCTCTTAGGCCGCTGACTGCTCAAGAGAATGTCATGCACGTTTTCTTGTCTTTTCTGTTTTATACAATAAGTGATTGAATGCAATATTTGCCGTGAGATCAATAAATACGCCAGGCACCATTTGTCCATAATTAAATTACCATTCAGTTACTTTACTTTAAATTATTGCAGTGCGCGTTGTGGGTAGAGGTTCAATTAGTTCGCATTTTTAACAATGAGGCGCGCAGATATCGCTCAATTAGAAGTGCCATCTGCAGTCATGAATATGAACTACATCAACGGATTTAAGTTCTAGATGGCACAACCTGTTACTTCCCCGTGAATGTAAAAAAATTAACAAATATAAAGAAAGTAAAAGCAAAAGATAATAAATAGACGTTGCTTTATGTTGCTAATTGTAAATTCATAACAGATTAATAATTATCTTATTCAACGTTTCTATTTTTATCGATAAAAAGACGAAATCTTTAACAGCCTTGTGCATTAAAGTCTGTGTTATTGGATATAATTAGAAATCTTTTGGTTCCAATTGCATCTTTTTGCTGATCTGTTTCCGCAATTTTTGGAAGGGATTGGGTCACTTAGTGAGTCCAATCCCTCATAACGTTTATTCCACTCAGCAATCCAGAGCACGCCTCGGTAGCGTAAATGGTAGCATGTCTGCCTCACGTTCAAGAAGTCCCGAGTTCGAATCTCGGTCAGGGTGAGTTAGCTGTATAAGGATTTTTAATTCACCATTCTAAAAACCTACATTTCAGCCTACAATAGCCCGATATCTACCTTACCTGCGGTAAAACCCTTAACGGGTGGGCACGCAGCAACAACCTTCTGGCTTTATACAGCCAGTCAGCACCACATGGCTATTGCATCTATCCGTCGGATACTACAACATTACTGAACTGTGTTAACACAAATATCCTTAATTTCAATAGAAATTATTCAACAAATTTCCTGAGTAACGCTGCGGAAATTTCTCGCATATTTTAAAATATACAGACCTAAGGCCATTACGCTAAGCAGATATCGCTTGATTTATTTTATATAAACTTCTGAATATCTCTTCAAACAATTGTTCAGCCCAAGGACGTTTTCCCTTTCTTACACATGCAAGGAAAAAGTTCCACAGAGTCGACAAGCAGCAACATGTTATGGAAAAATTTCGTTATGTTGGAAATGGGATGCTCATAAGACTTTAGTAATTATTTTGAACATCATTTGCCATTTTATCGATAAATAGGCAGAAACTTGTCCACTGAGGTCACTAATACTTCTTAGGCCCCCGTAATGTTTTAAAGAGAGTCTACTACTCGTATAAAGCAAGTCTGCTATTTGTTATTTCATCCTGTCTGTACCTTTAAAGTAAGTTTAATTTTGGTATTTTGGTACACTCTAATTTCTTGTGATTCATCCCGTCAAAGCCCTGCCACATTTCCCCAGTACAATATTTCAAAATCCTACCTTAAAAATAATCCGCAATCGTCCTTTTAGAACAAACACAAAAACACTCTACCATGGCACTGACATTCTACCGTTATAAATAAGCATAGATTGGTCCTTAATGATATATCTCCACAAATAAAAACAATAATCGTCTAAGATATTGTGACTTTGTGGGTTTGTAGAATTAAAAGTCCAATTGGCCGAAATTTTAAATGTTTTTTAATTGTGTAGAAATACACTCACAGTACAAATGTTACATCACATACACAATTTACCAAGGACGATGACATCAACAACCGTTTCTGATCCATCAGTTTACGTCAGATCTCGTTACAAAATCTGTTCACGACAATTTATTACTACTGCTCAGTTTGCACCTTTCCGGCGTGTAGCAATCTCATATATATATATATATATATACATCCACTGATAATTTCTGGACTGTCCTAAAACAAACAAGAAAGCTAATAATCTCTATTAATCAAGATGTCACTAGAAATTTCCATTTACCTCAATTATCTGTGTCGGTGAGTCTTTTACCTCCGCTATCTTTATTTGCCAGCTCGTGGTGAGCACAAGCCGCGCTATCGCAGATAACTGGTTTCCAACAGTATAGAAATGTATTGACGTGCGTCGGACTCACAAAAACTCGAGAACGTCTCGCACGATGACTGAAATAATATTCAATTGAGTACAGGGGCCATAGAGCTTAGAGAAACCCGACATTCGCCTTTATGGATATGGGAAACCCTCCAACGTTAAGTCACATCTGACGATGACTGAAATGATATTCCAAGGTATCCATTGTCCATGGAGCTGAGAGATACCCAAAATTCGTCTTCCAGGATCAGGGAAAACTCTAAAAGTTAAGTCATATCGGACGATGAATAAAATGATGTTCAGATGACCCCAGGTTCCATAGAGCTTAGAGCTTCCGCGCGTTCCTATTTCAGAATAAAGGAAAACGTCCAACGTTAAGTCGTATCGGACGAGAAGTGAAATTATGTCCAAATTAGCCCAGGGTCCATAGAGCTTGGAGTTACCGCACGTTCATCTTTCAGGACATAGGAAAACCTCCAACGTTAAGTCATATCGTACAATGAATGAAATGATGTTCAAATGATTCCAAAGTCCATAGAGCTTAGGATTACTGCATGTTCATCTCTCAGGATATAGCAAAACCTCCTGCGTTATGAAATATCGGACGACGAATGAAATTTTGTTCAAATGTGTCCAGGGTCCATAGAGCTTAGGGGTACTGCATGTTCATCTTTCAGGATAAAGCAAAACCTCCTACGTTATGTCATATCGGACGATGAATGAAATTTTGTTCAAATGAGTCCAGGGTACACAGAACTTAGGGTTACTGCATGTTCATCTTTTAGGATAAAGAAAAACCTCCTGCGTTATGTCATATCGGAGGATGACTGAAATTATGGAGTCCAGGCTCCATAGGGCTTAAAGTTACCGCACGTTCCTCTTTCTGGATAAAGGAAAGCCAACAACGTAAAGTCATATCGGACAGTAAATGAAATTTTGTTGAAATGAGTCCAGTGTCCATAGAGCTCAGGGTTACCGCACGTTCATCTTTCAGGATAAAGGAAATCTTCCGACGTTAAGTCATACCGTACGATGAATGAAATGATGTTCAAATGAACATAGGATCCATAGAGCTTGGAGTTACCACACGTTTATCTTTCAGGGTAAAGCAAAACCTCCTACGTTATTTCATATCGGACGATGACTGAAATTATCTTCAAACGGGGCCAGGGTCCATAGCGCTTGGAGTTACCGCACGTTTATCTTTAATGTGAAAGGAAATCCTGCAACGTCAAATCATATCAGGCGATAAATGAAGCGGTGTCCAAATGAGAACAGGTTCCATAGAGCTTAGTTATCTGACATTCACCGTTCAGGATAAGGGAAAACTTCCAACGTTAAGCTGATCGTTAATAAATCTATACACAGTCGTTCGTCATCTGGATTATGATAACTTCCTAGCTCACACAATAAAAATGGATATCTATAAAAAATATATATTCTCTCCCATTGAAACGTATTTTCCAAAGTTCTAAAGTGTATATTTTGCAACTCTGTAATTGTTGACTCAGATGCAATGATTTCCGTTGTTGTATTCTGCATCCTAAAAGCTCAGATCTTCTTCCGAACAATTTAAATGGCGTGTCAAATAATTCAAGTGTATCAGCTCTACAAAATGGCCTCCACTTTCAGAATTTTGTGGTTGCAAGTCACGATGTTTTGAATTACAGACCTGGTTAAGCTGTACCATATTTTTTCAACTTTACATTGTGCTCGCCTCTGTAGTGTAGATGGTAGAATGTCTGCCTCACGTCCAAGAGGTCCCTAGTTCGAATCTCGGTCAGGGTGAGTTACCTGGATACGGCTTTTACCGGGCTGCTCCGTTATCCTTAAGTGCCTATGTCGCGTAGCTCTAAGCTCCATGGACCCTGGACACGTTTGAGCATCATTTCACCCATTTCGTTCACCGTCCGATATGACTTAACGTTGGAGGACGTAAAATTACAAAGAAACAAAAAATGTGCAAGTGTCTTTCAGGTAACCGCACAACTAAGAATCACACTCTTGGTAGATCGGGGGTGCGAATCATTATCTTCAAACACTTCCCTCCTCTCCCGTAAGGGCAGTAGCTAAATCATGTTGAGGTCACCCTTATCTTTCCTCATGCTGTGCCAGTTCATGATAAAATGGGGTAAAAATGTCATTTCGGTACCTCTGTTCATTTACAGTCTGCTCGTAGAGTACTACGTCTAGCACTAAAAGTACACAAAACTCCAACTTTCCGATCATGTTGAGGGATTTCTTGAACGCGAAGTCAATATTCGGAGGCCCAGTACCGACTGTTATTACTGCTGACACAACCACTGAGATAGAACCACTCCTCATCAAAAAAGAACAGAAGCTGTGGATCAGTTAAACCATCGTTCACTGACTAACGAAACTATTCGCAATAATACATTCGTGATACTTTTTCGCCTATTTTTAAAACAGACTTTTGTACACTTATATCGTTTTAACAATGTAGTTGCACTGTGTACAATAGACCACGAAATTCCCTCCTTGTTTTTTTAATTTCGGGATCCATTTGTTTGGTGAACGTTCAAAACTTGGGCTTATGTCGTCTAACTTTTCAAGTGGTAAAACTGTACGTTTACAACAGTTGTTTCTAATTTCTTCGCAAACTCGTGAATTGTAAATCCTGAAGGACGCATTTCACTAGGGAATGTTTCAATATACCCTGTGGGACGGGGATTGATCATTACCATCGGTAATAACCTTTACACACGACAATTCGCTGCTCTGGAGACAAAGGCCTGTTCATGTTGCTGGTCGGTACAATATCGCGCAGTTGGGTGTACATCACCAGTCCCCGCAAAACTGGCAGCCAGTAGTAAGGTAATCCTGAAAGATCGCGGGAGAAGCAGTACGCTGTGTGCTCCGTTAAGATTTAAATGAAGAACCCTGTAATTGTGCCTACTTCTGATAAACCACAGTGCCAGATGGCAGCATTATGTTTGCCTGTGTGTGGAAACCGAGCCTTACAACAAAATATGACAATCGAAAGTATTCTGAACAATTAGGTTCTCTTAACCTTTCTCATCAGTGTATATCTACATCAGTGGTAAAGAATGTCACAGGTTCTAACAGCAATTAAAAATTATATCTCAGATTCCATAAAACCAATTTGTTCTATTTTGTTTAATGTAGTAAACTGTATGTAATATCATTGTTTCTTATAAGATATGTGAAGTTTCAAGTTACAAATTATTATATTTGTGTATATTAGTTTGCCTCACTGTTAATACCTTCATATTTTACGTATTTCCTATGTAATACGAGGTAGCTCCAGTACCTAAGTTTCTTGGTAATAAAATTAAATTGTGTGGAGGCACAGAAAAATTATTTATTGCTTAAGATTCTACTACTCTTAAACTACTTTTCCACATAACTGCCGAAATTTTGCAGGCATTTGTGATAGCGAGGCACAAGTTTCTGTATACCTTCTTCATAGAAGTTTGCCGTGTGTGTCTTCAACCAGTTGGAAACATTTTCTTTCAGCTCTTCGTCATTAATGTAATGTTGACCGCCAAGGAAAGATTTGAGATGCAAAAACAGACGAAAGTCGCTAGGAGCGAGGTCAGTGCTGTACGGGGGTGGTCAAACACGTCGCAGATAAATCCCTATAGGATGTTTTTCATCTCATTTGCAGTATGTAGTCGTGCGTTGTCGTGAAGAAACACAACACCTTTTGAAATCGGAAATTTGCCGATAAATTTCAATTGGTTTCACTTTCCTAGCATTCAGAAAACGAATCACAGATCTGATTTCACAAGCGGCGGGATTTTCAATCAACATTGACATTGTAAACAAGCACAACAAAGCGTACGTGGCTGACAGCGATCTCACAATTGCGCACGTTTCTTCTCCTTGATAAAGAGCGTCTACAGCGCATTTGCGGATCTGCGATCGCAGCAAATCTGATACGAAAAAGCTATGACTCCTGCCCAAGTTTAAAGGACAAAAAGTGAATAAACAATATAATCAGTGTAACACATTTATCTGCAAAGAACAAGCATGGGTAAAAGTGTTGTGCAATGGAGTTTCATTATTTCAAGTAGAGAATGATTAGAAGTTTATTGATAACAGAATTTTTCATAAAGTGATAATGCACGTCACAATAAAAACGTGGCAGTATTGTTATTTAGTGTGCGGTAAATGAACATTTTGTGTTAAATACTATATATATATATATATATATATATATATATATATATATATGCATATATATTTTAAAAATTAAAACGTACATATTTTGTAATATTTCAAACATAGCTAGTATATAATTTAGATATATAGCTTATAACAATGATGTTTTAATTTATAAGGTGCGCTTTGGTCTCAAAATAAGGTCTTTATTATCTTTGTGTTAATGTTTTACACTTTAGCTCCACATAGTGGTTAGAATTACTTGGGGTGAAAAAAGACCCCAGACAAACAAAATGTCTTTCCAGAGACTTTACCATGCGAGTTTTAACTCCCATCAGTCCTTAGTCAAACTAGCCCGTCCACCAAGAAAAAAGTTCCCGTAACAGACTACATCCCCTGAGATTGGCGCCCAACGTACCTCACTACAACTTGGAGCACCCACACTCACTCCCACTTTTGTAGCAAAACGCTGCAAACTTTTTATAAAAATACTTTCTGCATTCAGAAGACCTCATAAAACTATATTTAAAGCAATAGTGTCTAGCATTAGGATAAGGATTTCATTACGGAGGGGATTCAGTACGTAGGCCACTAAAATGGGCCCATTGTCCCTACACCCTAATTTGGGGCACCCCCAGGAGAAAGGATGAGGCAAAGGAGACAGCGGGCGGCCGACCCAAGGTGTCGCAACAGTACAGAGGTCAGTATCTCTGCAGTTTACTTGGATAGAGTCTTCCCCCCACAGGCCAGGACAACGAACTAGCTCCACTATAGTGGGACGGCAACGAGCCCAGCAGCCGAGCCCCAAATGTCCCTGGCTGACGGTCCCGAAATGGTCGCAGCAGAGGAACTGAGACCGGCAACCGACCTATTGGAGGAGAAAGTGGTTTTCCTCAGAACGTATCATCCTGCCATGCATCACCGAGACACCCACTGACACTTCGACCCTGAAAGAGACCACCAAATGAGAGATGATATGAAATGATAATGGAGGTGAAATGGACGGACAGGAAATTCGGGGGATGTAGTTAACCTACCCAGCACTGGCCTAGTGAGCCAGAAAAACCGCCCAAAAACCCGTGGGTCAGGTAGGTCGGTCACGGAAATCGAACCCGAGCCTCTCGTATGCGGGCCACAGACGAAACCGCCTGAGCCATCCCGCTCGGTAATAGTTCTAGACAATGTGTCTAGAATGGTAAAGTACAAAAATTAAGAAAGAGGTTGCAATTATTGAAGTTTAATAAGCTAAAAATTTACTTTAAACCCTAAACGTTTATTTATATATTTTAACAAATTTCGCTATGTAGTGATTATAAATGAAATATTTTATTCTTAATTTGGGGGAGTGGTGAAGAGATTAAGTGCAAGCAGCATACTACTACATGAAGCAAAAACAGGGTTGCCATAATTCTGAAAGCAAAAATGTGGTCATGTGCTGAATCTCGGGAAATTACACTACACAACAATAAAACATTCGGCACAAAATATATAAAGTAACCTTTATTAATAAATGATACAGAAAATAGCATTGTTACGTCTCGTTATAGTATCTCAAAGTGGAGTATTGCTGTTGTAAATATATAGAGGGGAGATAGAAAGACACAGAATCCCTGTAACGTACGCTCCTAGGCCGCTGATTGCTCAAGGGAATGTCCTGCACGTTTTCTTGTCTTTTCTGTTTTATACAATAAGTGATTGAATGCAATATTTGTGCATCATTAAATTACCATTCAGTTACTTAACTTTAAATTATTGCAGTGCTCGTTGAGGTTAGAGGTTCAATTAGTTCGCATTTTTAACAATGAGGCGCGCAGATATCGCTCAATTAGAAGTGCCATCTGCAGTCATGAATATGAACTACATCAACGGATTTAAGTTCTAGATGGCACTACCTGTTACTTCCCCGTGAATGTAAAAAAATTAACAAATATAAAGAAAGTAAAAGCAAAAGATAATAAATAGACGTTGCTTTATGTTGCTAATTGTAAATTCATAACAGATTAATAATTATCTTATTCAACGTTTCGTATTTTTATCGATAAACAGACGAAACCTTTAACAGCCTTGTGCATTAAAGTCTGTGTTATTGGATATAATTAGAAATCTTTTGGTTTCTAAGGCATCTATCAGTGCAGTCAATTCGTCGAGAGAAGCAGCATTTTAGACCGGTTGCGCCAGTTCTTCAGGGCACGAGCACGTGGACTGTAAAACGCGTGCTCTGGAGTGTGCCCATAAAGGAAGCAGCAGCCCGGCGAAGCAGCGCATTCTCTCTACGCAGCGTAGCCTGCGCAACAGCCTTCTTCTGCAGGCACAGCAGCGCCTGCCCTCTTCCCGCCAGCAGAGCCTTCTCCTGCACTGGCAAGCAGCAGCAGCCCAGCCAACCCTCTCCTAGCAGACTTGCTAGAGCTAACGCGTCGAGCAGCAACTCCAGAGTCCAGAGGAACACAGTACTTGGGACCGACAGACAGACAGACGAAACTGCAGGCCCACAAGGTCAAAGCCAAGGGTCCCGACTTAGGTTGGGACCCGGGGTCCGCCCCAATCGGCGCGTGTAACAGCGCTCGACCCTCTGTGGGGAGCCGGATGGCACCTGCTACAGACTCAGACAAGCCAAGTACCAGCCGCCAGGTAAGTCCTGACGAGATGACTAGTAGAACCTCTGCATCCTCATCCTCTTCCGGCCCACGGGTGAACCTCGTGAAGGCCAAGGCCCAGGCACAAAAGAAACAGAAGAAGGCCTCCCGCCTTCTTAACCAAGGGATAGCTGTCCCGATCTCTCCAGTCCCCAAACCAGGGAGCTCCAACACCATCACTCCCATCCAGGGCGTCACAACTCCCCTACCGGAGAGCGACACAGACGCCGAAGGCTTTATCACCGTGCAGGGAAGGCGCAAGAGGCCCTCCGGTTCGAACCCGGAGGGTGCTGCTCCCGGCACCCCTGCAGTGCATGCGGACGCCAAGAGCTCCCGCACACAAAAGGCGGCCAGAATCCCGCCAATTGTGTCGGACCCGTTCCCCAACCACATAAAGGTAATGAGGGAACTGAGGGCCAAGCTCCAGGCTAGCTTCCAGGCCACCCGTTTTCCAAGTCGGGTGATCCTAAAGACCACGACCCCGGAGGACCATGAAGCCGCCAGGGGGGTGCTGCGCGAAGCGGGGATAGAATTCCACACGTTCTCGCTGCAGCGACCTAACCTGGTGCGCAGAGTCATCCGAGGTCTTGGCTCTGACACCGACCCGGAGGACATAAAGGTGGGCCTGGCGGAAGAACACGGCATTACGCCGCGTACCGTGGTCCAGCTGACCAAGCAAGTCCGCGAGGAAGGCAAGGAGCCCGTAAGGACTCCCATGCCACTATTCCTCGTAATAGTGGAGAAGGAGGGCGAAGGTCTTCCCAAAATTGATGAGGTGTCCCACCTCTACAACACCAAGATCAGAATCGAACCGTACCATGGCAGAGAGGGGCCAGCCCAATGCTACAGGTGCTTGGGCTTCCACCACTCGAGCCATGCGTGCGAGAGGAAGACCGCCTGCATACGATGTTCAGGCCCTCACCACGTCAACGAATGCCCGAACCCCAGAGAGGAGAAAAAGTGCGCCAACTGCCGAGAGGCCCACATAGGCATCTACGGCGGCTGTCCCGCTAGACTGCGAATAGTGCAGGCAAGACAGGGCAGGAACGCAAACAGGGAGCCAGCACAAGTTCGGCCTGGAGTCAGTTTTGCCCAGGCGCTGCGCAAGCAGGAACAGCTGCTGCAGCAGGCCGAGGCAAGCCAGATTCCGGCAGCGACCCAGCCAGTAAGCTCTGGAACTACCGCCAAACAACCACCAGCTGCACATGCAGCAAAGCCACAGCGACCTCCTCGCCAGAAGAAGGCCACCGCAGCCCGGCGGGAGAAACCGCCGGCAACTGCGGCAGCAACGGCCGGGCAACCAGCCCAAGAACCTGCGGGGAGACAGAGCGGCCCTGCCGCCACTGCTCTCCCCCCTCCACCAGCTCCAGCTACAGTGGCTTCAACAGCCAATGAGGGAGAGGCACCCCTCGCTACAACACCTGCGCCGATTTGGGACACTGGCGTCTCAAACGAGGACTTAGCGGAGTTCCATGAGCTTTCTGCCTGGTTCGCCGAACTGATTCATCGCTCCCTCCCCATTCTGAGGCGCTGCAGGGAGCAACTGACAGATCCCCGCATCCCTGCTCTGCAAAAGCACAGCATTCTGCAACAGACTGCACGGCTCCTCTTCCCTGACTCCAGCTCGTAAATGGCGTTGAGAAGAACTCAGCGAACATTGAGAGCCGCGTTCTGGAACGCAAACGGAGTCCGGGAACAGAGACCGGGCATCTTGGAGTTTGTAAGTGACCACGGGATTGACCTCCTTATGGTATGCGAAACGCATCTGCATGCTGGTATACAATTTAGCCTGCCAAGTTACGCCGTCCACCGAGCCGATAGAGTCGGCCGGCGGGGCGGCGGTACAGCTATATTCATCAAAAATCACATCACCCATACTCCCATTACCATCCCCCCGCTTCAACACTTGGAGGCGACCGCCATAAGGCTCTCCTTGGGCGGTTCAGACCTAGTGCTTGTGGCGGTGTATGACCCGCCCAACCATCCCTTCTATGAAGCGGATTACAGGGCACTCCTAAACCTAGACCACCGAGTGTGCATAGCCGGTGACTTCAATGCCAAACACCCAGGATGGAACAGCCGAACCCAGAATGATAGGGGAAGGAGCATCTACCGCTTCATCTGCGGAGATCCAACCCTTCATGCGCATGGCCCGCGGGGTCCAACGCACTTCCCGCCTCGTGGCAGGGCGGACGTCATAGATTTCGCAATCACCAAGAACATTCCATTTCATCTGGACCTCACGGCGGTGAATGCTCTGGATTCTGACCACAACCCAGTTGTGATCAATTCAGACGTTACCGTCGCAGCTCTGGCAACGGCTGACTGGGTGGATGAAGTCGACTGGGATGCCGCCATTCTTCACATCCAAAACTCTGTGGAAGCCTGCCCTCGAATCGACTCTGTGGAGTCACTCGAGGCGGCAGCCAGGGAGTTCTCCACAACCATCCTCAACGCGGTACGTGCTCACACACACCGCATCCCAATAGACACGCCAAACCCCACAGATATCCCAGGACCCATCAAACAACTCATAAGGGCTAAAAACGCCGTAAGAAAGCTGTGGCAGAGATTTCGCCATCCCAGGATAGGAGAAGTACACCAGAGGTTCAAATCCCTGGCAAGACGACTCCTAAGAGCACACCGCAAAGAGGCCTGGGAAAACATGTTAAGGCAAACCAATCTCCAGGAGAGAAAACCATGGCGAATAGTCCGTAGCCTGCGGAAAGACAAAACCGTATACCAGCATCCCCTACATAGCCCTAGAGGTCGACTCGTCTACGAGTCGAAAGAAAAGGCAGAGGCGCTAGCAGATTATCTGGAGGCTCAATTCCAACCCAGGATAGAGCCAATGGACGATGACCATGCTGACCTCGTGGAACAGGTGGTGGAGGACTTCCTAGAAGCTCCGCCCCCTGACCACGAGGAGTTCCACATTCCCATCGTTACCCCTAGAGAGTTAGCGACCACGCTTAACTCTCTAAGAACCAACAAAGCACCTGGGCAGGACCGTGTGACAGCGGAAATGCTCAAGCACCTTCCACGAAGAGCCGTGATTCACTTAACCCGGATTTATAACGCGTGCCTATACATGCGCCACTTTCCAGCTATCTGGAAGGAGGCGCGCGTGGTGTGCGTTTTAAAGCCGGGGAAAAATCCGGTTTTTCCTTCCAGTTACCGATCAATCAGCCTTCTCCCAGTTTTATCGAAGGTATTCGAAAAACTGCTCCTCTCCCGGCTCCTTCCTCATCTGGAGGAAAGGGGCCTAATCCCGGAACACCAGTTTGGCTTCCGTTCTGGCCACTCCACGACCGAGCAGCTACTGCGGGTTGCCGAGAAGGCCTCCCTGGGTTTCCAGGAAAGGTCTAAAACGGTAGCAGTGCTGCTCGACGTGGAGAAGGCATTCGCCACTACCTGGCATGAAGGACTCATTTACAAACTCCTGGAGCATGAAATTCCCCGTCCATACATTTCCTTGGTGGCCGGTTTCCTCGGAAACCGAAGCTTCCGAGTAAAGATGGAGGGGAAGCTGTCCACCGAGCGGCCCATTGGCGCTGGAGTACCGGAAGGCAGCGTGCTGTCGCCGGCGCTCTTCGCAGCTTACATGGCCGACATCCCAACTCACCACAACACCCAGACCTGTCAGTATGCGGACGATCTCATGATCTTCGCAGTCAATAGGAACACACGGTACAGCTACCGGCAAATCCAAACCCAGCTCCGGGCCATTGGCGAATGGAGCGCAAAATGGCGAATGGCAATTAACCCGGAGAAGAGCTCTGCTATTCTCCTGGCGAAAACCATAGCCAACCGGTTGCAGCAGAACTTCGTTTTACGGCGCCGTCGAATCCCTTGGGTGCAAACGGCGAAGTATCTCGGGGTGACGCTGGACCGTAAGTTAACTTACGTTCCACACGTCAAGGGCAAGGTCCAGCTGGGGCACGTCGCACTCCGGAGCCTATACCCTATCTTCAGATCAACCATGCCGATCCGTCTCAAACTCCAACTGTATCGGGCGATCATTCCGCCTATGATTCTGTACGGCTGTGAGATCTGGGGAACAGTGGCTAATACCACTTTCGTCAGACTCCAGACGCTGCAGAACAAGGCACTACGCATCATCTACGATACAGGCTGGAGATTCCCGGCTCATATCCTACATGAGCACTCCCAGATCCCGTACATTGTCGACGTCATTCGCGAGAGGGCACGATCAATGTACGAGAAAATCCAAATTCACCCCAACCCTTTAGTGAACTCCCTGGGAAGGTATGACCCGAGAGATCAAAGGCGCTTGCCGTCCTTCAGACTGCCGAGAGACGTCCTGGGACCCCTTGGGTAACCCAAGGAAAACCCCAGATGACTCTGGGAACAACTTCTACGCCAAAGGACCAAGCGCTACACAACCCGTATCCAAAACGGGGCAAAAAAAAAAAAAAAACTAATTCGTGTCTCCCAAAAAGGGAGAACGATTAAGTACAGCTGCCCACGATAAAGAGGGGCAACCCATACCACACCTATCCAAAATTCCAAAATTTCAAACAGTAAACAAATTCAAACACCCCAGCAGAACATGGATCTACTAGTTCATTTCGCAGGTTAAGCCGCAAAGCGGCTAGGTACTGCGGCATATGACACCCGGACGGGGAAAGCCCCGCCCGACTAGGACTACCTCTGGACCTCTGGACCTCTAAGGCATCTATCCGTCGAATGCTGCGAAACACCACCTTAGAGTAGGTTATTGGTTGAAACTTTCTCTCTCATTTTTTAAAATAATCAGAACCAAGCAGATGGCACTGGATTTATTTTATATACACTGCTGAATATCTCTTCCAACAATTGTTCACCCCAAAGACGTTTATCCCTTTCTTACACATCCAAGGAAATATTTCCTTAGTGTCTACAGTGTGCAGCATGATATATAACCATTTCGTTATGTTGGATATGGGAAACTCATTAGACTTTAGTAATATTCTTAACCATCATTTGCCATTTTATCGATAAATAGGCATAAACTAGCAGAAACTTGTCTACTGAAGTCACTAATACTAATTAGCCCCCGTAATATTTTAAAGAGAGTCTGATACTGTTATAAAGCAAATCTGCTGTTGGTTATTTCATCGTGTATGTACCTTTAAAGTAAGTTTCATTTTGGGAATGTTGCTACACTCTTATTTCTTGAGATTCATCCCGTCAAAGCCCTGACACATTTCTCCAGTACAAGTATTTCAAAATCCTACCTTGAAAATAATCCGGAATCGTCCTTTCAGAACAAACACAAAAACACTCTACCATGGTACTCACCAGGGTCTGTTAAGTCAGATAGGAAACCAGGAGACACATTAATTTTTGTGAAACACCCGGGGTCTAAAGGTACATTTTGAGCGCTGCATGCGCCGCATTAAATGCCGCCAATATAATTATTTTGGCTGCCGTGTTGCATACTAACTAATATATAAAATAACTTCTGCTTAGTTCAAAGTTTAATAGCTATTGTATTATTTTACTACTTATGAAGTAATTTTTTCGTAATATTATTGGCCTATTATCGACCTTATTTGAGCAGAGGATAAAATGCAGAGTAAAAAGGGGGCGTGATAGCCTGGATGCGATGTTTAAAACGCCATTTAAATACACTTAATTCTCACAAATACACAAAACCTTGTAATGGGCATGTTCTCCAAACTATGTAGAGTCATATTAAGCAAAAATCCATATTTTCATCCAAAATCACTACCAAGTGTCCTAACTAACTCTCCCTAACATGAAATATATATAATATATATAATATATATTATTATAATAAAGTTTCTGGCTCACTTGGACATTTACCATTGTCCTAAGTTATCAATCAGTAACACATATTACATTAGGTACAATCTGATTAAATGATGCTGATTAAACATCTGATTAAACATCTGTTGAGACGGTGAAAGACAAACTGGACTTCCAAGTTCCGGGAGTGTACCACGTTCCCTGTGAATGTGGGGCACCGTATACAGGGCAAACAGGAAGGACCATCACTGCCAGAATAAACGAACATGAACAGAGCATTCGTTTAATGCAACCCGAGAAGTCTGGGCTGGCAGAGCATTGTTTCGATAACGACCACACAGCCAATTTTCGGGAGACGTCTATCTTGGCAATATGCAACAGTTACTGGCAGCGGAAAATTAAGGAGACTTTGGTCATTTCCTCTGAAAGGAGCACGCTTAATCGTGATGCTGGATTTCAGCTCAGCTCCTCTTGGAAACCGGCCTTAAAAATGGAAATCTGTCGATTTAAGAAGCACAGATCAATACAGCTTGATAATCAAGTTAATTAGTTACGTTTCTTTGACCCAATTAAATTTCTATACTCACGCCATCTCCTGACCTGGCATTTAATTTACTGAAAACAGTCTTTTTTTCAGTATTGCGAATTTTGATAGTGTTTTGTCTTTGTTTATATTTGTGTTATATCCAGTGTTTCATTTGCTGTTATAACATTTAATAAATATCCTGATGGTGGAAGCGATTTTTTTTGTTTTGCAATTTACGTCCTCCAACATTTAGTCATATCATGAATGGAGTGGGTGAAATGATGCTCAATGTGTCCGGGGTCCATGGAGCTTAGAGTTATCCACATTCGCCTTTCAGGATAAGGGAAAACCCCAGAAAAGCCTTATCCAGGTAACTCACCCTGGCCGAGATTCAAAATCGGGACCTCTTGAACGTGAGGCAGACATGCTACCATGAGCATATTCGTCATCAGGAAAACTTCAGGTTTTAATCTATATGATGTTAGAATACTTCGTGATTTATTATTTTTTGTCATTATTGTTAATCCTTCTCATTGTTATTACATTATATCATTATTACTTAAGCCTTCCTAAGGACAATTATTATTGCTGTAGACAATTTAACAATAGTTGCCTGTTCACAATGAGTTATTTATTTGTATACACCTTTTTGTTAACAACTACGAGGGCTGTTCAATAAAGAATGTTCATAATTTTTACGGTCATAATTTTTCGCACTAAAATTCAATCTTATTATATTCTGTTAGCTTATTGTGAAACAAACACGCCGTAGTAGTTTCATTGTTGGTACTCCTGGTCCCCGCCTGTGAGAACCAGGCAAGTTCAGACATGCTCAGTATCGCCTACAGCTGCAATGGAGGTAACTTGCAGTTAAAGTTGATGTTAGAGGAAGATCCGGAGTTTCTTTCAAACGTAATCACTGCTGATGAAACTTGGCTACATCATTTTGATCCTGAGAGCAAACAGCAAAGCTCAGTGTGGAAATCTCTTTCATCACCTATCCCCCCAAAAAAGCAAAAGCGGTTGCTTCTGCTGGGAAAGCTATGGTGATCTCATTCTTTGATATTTATGGAATGGTTTATCAGCATGTTGTACCTGCACAGACATCAGTAACTGGAAAATACTACAGGGATGTCCTGAAAACATTGCAAGTCCATATCAGGCGCTTAAGGCCACATTTCTGTTAAGCAGACTGGATACTGCATCACGATAATGCCCGACCAATGTTGTTGCTGAATATCTTGCAAACATCAACGTGAAGTGCATCACTCACTCTCCCTATAGTCCGGATTTAGTCCCATGTGACTTTTTTCTATTCCCTAACTTGAAGAAACACCTTCGTGGGAGGAATTATCCATCATCAGAAGCAGTGGTGAAGGCTGAGGTGGCGATTCTGAAGGATCTCTCAAAAAATTTCCCCAGCCTGTCTTTGAAGTCTGGCAGAAACCCTGGGATAAGTGCATCGTATTCAGGGGAGACAATTTTGAAAAGCATCATCAAAATTATGAGCATGAGTAAAGGTACGTTGTCAAAAAATATGTGATCATTCTTTATTAAACAGCCCTCGTATTACAGCCAACATTTCCCAATGTAGTCTTGCGTGTACACAACGGCTTGACATTCTCAGAGATATGCTGATTCGTGGCATCCAACTGCACTTTTCTTCATTTCCATTATCAACTATCATCTTCTCTGGCTACTGAATTATCCATTTCTTTATAGGTGTTTCATATCGATATGGTAACTGCCTAAAATCGTTGTGCATTTCTGACGTACAATTCGAATGTTTGGGTGCCTAATATTTTTGTTATTAATAAGGTTTATGACATTTTAAAAATTTCTGGCGGGTTTATTTCATGCCTTTGTCAGACAAACGTTTGGTTTTTACGAAAACCAAGTCACCGTATTTAAGCTGACATACCTTTTGATGATTCACTTCATTATGTTTCTGCTTCCGTCTGTCAACCTTGGATTTTACTCTCTTGTAGGCCTTCCGATACCTGTTCAGGGGTCAGGCTGGCAGTACAATGTTTCTCAGAGGGTATGGGGTCGGATAGGTGTATGTTGATGTTTCGATCATTCAGTTGTCGCTTCTGCAGATCAATTGGTTTGCAGTCGGTCATGTTTGTGGGAATGTGGTTCTTCAGCATGGATTCTATTAAGTTTATAGCTTCGGCATCTAACGCTTTGGGAAGATTATCATAATGCAGTTTATATGGTTTAATATTACTAACCTGGAACGTACGTTTATATACAGTACAACGTCCTGGTCGGTTGCTAAAAACCATATTTTGCCGCAGTATACTTGTTAAGTGCACGAGATTTAACTTGGCCCCTGGTTTTTAGAAAGAGAAAGAAATCACGATCTCTTTCTAACCCGCCCTTCTTTTATAGCCCGACAGGCAGGGCAGACACATTAGTGGCGTATGGTCCGTCTTCGTCCTCCAAATTTGGTTGCTGTAACCCTTCTTCATTGTCAGAAATTTCAGAATTATCCTCATATTTCCCATCTGAATCATCTTCCAAATTAGTTATGAACCTATCATTAATTTTATCTATTAATCCATCCTTCTCCCAATAAAACTGTTCAATCTTTTCAACATGTTCATGAGCTCCGCGCCAGATTTGTTCGGACACTTTACCTACTACACATCAAACAACACTTTTACGTCACTATACTTAAATTATATGTTGTGTTTTGAGATATCATTTTTATCTGTGCCCATGTAAGTTGTATAGCATTAAGGAACAATGATACGGAGGTATTACAGCGTGGTCGAATATTTGCGCTATGCGATCTCTTTCATAAATTTTGAGACCATATATTGTTTGTTCAGCTTTATTACTTCGTGTAGCACAGCTTTGAATATGGATCAAATTTAATATTACTATCACGGAGCCGTGACTGTACTACTGATTTAAGTGATGATGATATCGGCGCTTTATTGTTTTGAAGAGAATGATAACTATTACAGGGAATGTTGGGTAACAACTGATTAGTAAATAAAATTTTAAGTGATTCACTAACCATTTCTTCATGATAGTCTTTGCTTGATTTTGATTTAAAACTCGGAAGAGCGTTGGAATAAAACCCGTCCAAATCCCCAGATGGCCTTTGCCTATTGGGATGCGTAATGGAAACTCAAAATCGTCCTCTTCACTTTTTCAAACTTTGTTTTTGTATAATTTATATTGATCCACGTTTCGTCTAAGTAAATAATAGGGGCACCGAAAGTCCTTACCTCTTTCGTTTTTCTTAGAAACGCGAATGATTTTACACAACGTCTGGCCATTCCGTCAGAAATTTGCCTCCGCCTAAGTTCTTTACAAATCTAAATTTCATTATGCTCGACACATATAGTTGGCTTTTCTAAATTTTAGTGCCTCGTATTTGTTTTTAAAATATTATAGATCTTGATCACAATTTCCCTGCCATCTGATCTTCTAGCTTTTCTCTTTCTTCCCACGCCTCCTATATCTAACACAGGTACTACCACTATGCCCAACACTGTGTTTAAAATAATCACAAAATTCTCAAATCTAAAAACATTTGTCACATTTCTAACACGTTAACAACCGATACATAACTTGCAAAGCCACTGACACTTCTTTGTGTAATTTACGTCCTTCAACGTTAAGTCATATCGGACGATAACTAGAATGGATGAAATGATGCTCAAATGAGTCCGGGGTTCATAGAGCTTAGAGTTACTCGACATTCGTCATACAGGATAAGGGAAAACCCCGGAAAAACTTACCCAGGTAACTCATCCTGGCCGAGATTCGAACTCGGAACCTCTTGAACGTGAAGCAGACATGTTAGCACCACGCTACCAAGGCGGGCACCACTGACACCTGCTTGTGCTTACCCTTATACTACAGAAGGTAATTCAATTAGAAAATAAAATGGAGTTTTAAAAGGAAGTGACCATTTCAGGGAAAGAAGCCCTGCGCCCCTGCTAGACAAGGACAGTACAAAAAGTGCCAAGTTAAATCTCGTGCATTATAGTCCGGTTTTTTGCTCTTCTGTAAGGTTAAAGGCATCTTCACTTTTGCGTTGTATCTCAGCCCTGCTCGCTACCTGGTCTTCTTTGTTCAGCTGCGCAATGGAGTGACCGTCGGTCGTGTCACTAAACTTGTGTCATCTTGTAACCCCTAGTCCTTAAATTTTGGTTTTTGTTCACCTATAGTACTGGTATTTGATCCACACTTGCAGTTTTTATAAACACTTGTGTGTTATGAATTTCGGCTTTTTCTTTAGTCCGTGTAATTATACGGGACATCTTCTTTACAAACGGAGATTACGTACACTGAAGCAGAAACCACGGATTTCCGATATTAGGGGGATAATAAAACTATAGATATTATTAACAAGTATATTGTAATAAGGAATATAAGAACAAATATTTAATCATAATATAGAATGTTTAACACAAGCAAAGGAACGCAGACATAGCTTCATTTAGTAGTGGTTGTTTGAGGGAGGACGTCGAAACAATGAAACAATACACTGCTAAAATTCACCCGACAGCACGGGGCCTGTAAAGAATGCCATGCTTCAAGGAAAATGTGAAGAGGCAGGAAGCAGTACCATTATGACGTCAAGGGGGGGGGGTAATATAACCCTAGAGGGGTGGATCCATGACTGCTGCATAGGTGAATGTGAAGGGAATGACCAATAAGGTGAAATCGTATAAATAAACTCTCCCAATAAACTGCAGCGTAAACCACGTGATAGACGTGAAATATAAAACAAATAGACAAAGGTGTGGAAATAGACAAACAAACCTAGGGAAAAAGCTGAGAGTAGAACAGCAAGGAAAGCGTCACTTTGGTGTTTACAACGAAGGGGAGAAAACACGGAATTTGAAAGATGAGGTGGGGGAGGTTTAGTATCTGATGGAGAAGTTAGGCTGACGTAGATTTTGAACGCGGTGTGATTAAGTATTATCGGAGGGACAAGACGAAGCAACAAGAGTGATAGCAACTGTGGAAAACAGAGCAATACGACAAGCAATATGAATAAACAACTTAGGAAACTGAGACAGGACATCTCATTGACTGGTGAGAAGTGCTAGACCCTGAGGAAGAGGACTTCTGCTCACCGATACATAACCCTAAACGAACATTTCCACACCACAACACAGCACTCCTTTATCTCACCCTAAAAGTCAAACAATCCACCATGCCATACTGCACCAGAAAGACAACCAACTCCCGCCTCGGTAGCGTAGATGGTAGCGTGCCTGCATCAGGTTCAAGAGTTCCCAATTTCGAATCTCGGTCAGGGTGAGTTACCTGGGTAAGGTTTTATCCGGGGTTTTCCCTAATCCTTCAAGACGAATGTCGGGTAACTGTAAGCTCCATGGAACCTGGACTTATTTGAGCATCATTTCACCCAATTCATTCACCGTCCGATATGACTTAACGTTGGAGGACGTAAATTACAACAAAAAAGACAACCAACTGATAATACTAGAACAAATTGGCGCCCAAGTTATTTCACACCAACAGCCATTCGTTGTTTTTAATATTAATATACGACGGCTGATCAACAAAGACAGACTGAATTGTCCACAGATGTTTATTACTACAATTCAATGTTTACATGATATTTTTCAAAGTAGTCCCCTCCTACTCCAATGCATTTTTATAGCGTCTCTGCCAGTTCTTGAACACGTGCTACAGACCATTCGTTGTCAGGTCCTTGAGAATCGCCTCACATTTTTTTGAACACTGCTTCAGAGTTCTCAAATCGAATGGCCCTAAACATTGCCTTTAGTGATGGAAGTAGAAAAGTCACAGGGAGCAAGATCGGGGCTATAAGGTGGATGTTGAATCGAGCCAGAAACTGCATGACTTGATTTGCGACGTGAGACCGTGCACTGTCATGATGAAGTCGCCACCCAGTCCGAGATAGCTCTGGTCGTTTCTTTGCAATTTGTTTCTTCAGTGTAGCCCATACTGACGTGTAGTATGCTGCTGTAACAGTAGTGTGAGTGGGAACTGCATGCTGGTTAATCATTCCATTACAATTAAAACATGTGATCATCATTACTTTCCCTGCAGATGGAACAACTTTGGCCTTTTTTGGTGTTGGAGAACCTGGCGATTTCCTTCAGGATCATAATGATGCAGCCATGACTCATCGCCGGTGATAATCGAAGTTCAGGGGAATTCGATTTGAGAACTTTGAAGCAGTGCTTAAGAAAGTTGAGGCGATTGTCAAGGACCTGACAAAGAATGGTCTGCAGCATTTGTTCAAGGATTGGCAGAGACGCTATAAAAGTGCATTGAAGTAGGAGGGGCTACTTTGAAAAATATCATGTAAATATTGAATTACAGTAATTAACATCTGTGGAAAAAATCAGTCTCAGTCGTTGTTGATGAGCTCTCGCATCCTTTTAAAAATATATCTTCGCTGCATTGTTGCTCAGAAAATCAGATCCGAGCAATAATTCTACTGCCAAATTTTTAACTATTGGACACATTATCTCGAACATTATACCTTCTATCGTTACCGTTAACAGGGCTTTTAATTTAACTCTCAGAGCTGCCCCACCAATTGCAAGTAAACAAACGACATAGTACAGGGAATTGACATGGGTTGTACTCCATTATGGCATAACTCGTCATAAAATCCCTGCCTACGATTGTTAGCAGTAGAACCACAGTGAACAGTGAGAATTACGTTTTGGTTGCGTATAGTAGTTTTTATTACTGGAGTTTCCACCTAGCGGGATGGCTCAGGCGGTTTCGTCGGTGGCCCGCATTCGGGAGGCCTGGGTTCAATTCCCATTGCCCACCTACCTGAACCATGGGTCTTTTCGGGGGTTTTCACGGGCCGGTAGGCGAATGCTGGGTAGGTTAATAACTTCCCCCAAATGTCCTGACTCTCCATTTTATCTCCATTATCATTTCACTTCATCTCTCATCTGGCGGTCTCTTTCAGAGTAGAAGTGTTGGCAGGTGTCTCGACGGTGCATGGTAGAATGATATGCTCTGAGGAAAAACTACTTTCTCCTCCAGTAGATCGGTTGCCGGTCTCCGCTCCTCCACTGGAACCATTTCGGGACAGCCAGCCAGGGAGACTTGGAGCTCGGATCGCCTACCTGAGACCTTTAGGGCTCGGTTGTTGAACTCGTTGCCGTCCCGCTGTAGGGGAGCGAGTCCGTTGTCCTGGCCTATCGGGGGAGGTCTCTATCCAAGTAAAGTGTAGAGACCCTGACCTCTGCCTACGTACTGAATCCCCTCCATAATGAAATCCCAATCCTAATCCCAACCAGAGTTTCCGGTGTCTTGTCATAGATAGTATCCTGAGTTGAAAGTATATTGCATTGTGTTTTGTAGGTTTATATTCATCATTTATGCAGTTTACCGAACTAACAGAAAGGGCAATCATTGTACCTACTGAACGAATTGCCGATTTAACAGTTTTCTAGATTCTCGTTTTTTGGCTGTGCCGACATGGTCGACCATTGCTACCTGCTGACACGGTTATTTCCCTTCCTTCATTTTAGTGGTCTTAGTAATAGTTGCTGCGGCCTAGCACATGCAGGGCCCCAAACATTTCCTGAAGGTTCAGTGTAATTATCAAAATTCATCCAGTTTTCTCGTCTGTGTTGGTACTGATCTTTGGCCTTGGGTTGATGCCTGAGGTTCTACCCCCATTAGTCCTGGACCCGTAGGACCGGAACCTGGGCCTCCTGGATTTTTTCCATAGGACAGTACGTATTTTATAAACTCCCCCCCCCCCCCCCCCCCGCTGCACACGGCAGCAGGATAGAGGTGGATACGCCACTTACGTGGCAATCCAAAATAGACCAGCTACCAAATAACCTTGGTAACGCCGCCGATGATCTAGCACACCAGCTACTAGCTCTGCAGGCTAGCACCCGGGACTTATTAGGCAACCCTCTACTCCAGCCTGGCCGGAGGTTCCCAATTCCCCGTGTGTGTCGGGAACACACTGCCCCTCGAGTCCAACCCAATTCGAACAGCTCCCACTCAGAGAGGGTCTCGAATGTTCGGCCCGAGGTTCCTCTAGTAAGTCAGAGATACCACGAGTGCTAAGGGTCCGCAGACCGCGCACGGCGTCCTTTGCATTCCTTATGAACTGCAAGTTTTCTGATCGTGGCGCTTGGTTTTCTCACCTGTAAGTGTCCATTCTCCCGGGACGCTGTCCACTTGGATTGCTGTGTCGGTATGTACCCCAATGATGAGTTGCATCCTGAGCAGGCTATTGTTGCTCCCTTGTGTTAAGAGGCAGTTCTCTTCGGGTGGAAGTTTCGGTTTTCATATATCTGGTTTAAGTCCTCTTGTGTCTCTAGTGAGGAAATTAGATGAGTTAACTCCATTGATGTTGCAGATTTTGAAATTATAATATACTGTTGTGTTCTTAGCGGGAAATGTTTCATTATTACTGACAGAAAGTCCACGTCCTGCATGGGTGGAGTTAAGTTCCTCACTGGGTTGAATAATTTCAAACATATTCAGCCATGGATACACCTTTTCCTACGTGATATTGTCCGTGACTTAAAGAGACCCTAATCTTGTGTTGGATAGCCGTGTTCCAATATTTATTTATAAATTGTTGTCTAAAGGAGTTGTACGTCATGTCACCAGATGATAGTAGCATAAGCCAGTCTTGCTTCTTCTGGTCCAGAGTTCGCTCGACAAATTATTATAATTTTTATTAGGTCAGATACCCCTTTGATCAGCATATTGTCACTTTTTGGATTCGTAGAATTAAAAGTCTAGTTTGCAGAAATTCAAAACTCCTCTTTATTTCAAGTAAAAATACGTTTTGTACAACCCTTACGGGCTCTAAAATGACATAACTTGCATCAACGCAACCTTCAAGGTCGTCTGCCACACGTCCACAAACAAAAGAATACACTTTCAAATCACTACACACGCACGATATCAGTTCTCGACTCTCCCCCGGTTGGCTCTCCGGGCTCTTTTATACCTCCACTCATTGTCCGAGAAACTTGTCGACGCTTCAAGGCCTTTCGTGGTGCATTAGATCTATATCTGTATATTTCTCTCTCTCTCTCTCTCTCTCTCTCTCTCTCTCTCTCTCTCTCTCTCTCTCTCTCTCTTTCTCTCTCTCTCTCTCTCTCTCTCTCTCGGCAAGTTATAAGAGCTGCGCCCACGAACTGGCCGCTCTGTTTCTTTCGTACCGCGGCTCAACAATGCCTGGTGACGATATATTCGTCAAGATCGTTATTGTACTGCACAGGGTTAACATTTTCATTTAATTTGGGAGGTGCTAAGTCTAATACTGTATTGCTTAAATACTGCATGTTTACATTTACATTTCCACCGCTACCTTCACTAAGGTCAGCTGGGACAGTGGCTGCTGGGGTTGTTAATGAAAAATCAGCATCACTTTGATTGTTTACTCTAGGAGAGGACAAACTTCTGTCATTAATTTGTGGACCTACAATATCATTTGACAATATATGTTTATTGACATTTGTACTGCTAGATATGTAACTATTAATATGTATGTCCTTGACAAGAGAGTTGGCAGAGTTTTTTTTCAATTTGCTTTTTACAGTAGACACCTCATTTTCTACAGTGATAATTTTATCGGTTACATCCTCTGTTATTTTGTTTACCCTGTCATGTATTGTTTTAGTAAACTTCTGTAACTATACTGCATTTACTCATTTACTTAACTCACGAACTGATGCGCCTACACAATTTACATTAATTTCCAATCACATTTAAAACTTTAGTTATACTAGTTGTTACTATTTCTAACAGTCTGCTAAGCGTGGCTTGTATTACACTATGGTAAGAACGACTTCTTGCCAAATATACTTAACACTAGTTACAATTTGATTTTGTAGGCTGGATGTAACCGCTATTACCTTTTCATATTTTTCACTACACGTATTTCTGCACATCTATGTGTTAGGTAGATGTCTGGCTTAAGGTCTAATGTATTACTTAATTTTGTTACTTGTTCTCCTAGCTGGATAGTAACTTTGGTCACTATTTTGCTTTCTAGCTGAGCATCTTTGTGAACTAATCTGCCTGATTTATCTTCTATGTTACTAATGCTAGTCCTGCTACAGGCTGGTTACTATTTGCTTCACCCCTGCAGCCTTGTTCATCCCTTATGAAATGTATGGCTGGTGTCGGTACACTATCCGCTAAGCTATCTAACCCTTCTGTCATTAGCAAAGAACTTACAATTACTTCTGCCCGACTTACTTCTACTTCCTGAAATATATATTAAAGTTTTGCACTGGCTAGCTTCTCCTAACATTTCCTGTGTATCTGTCATGTTTTCGACGAGAGAAATTGCTGCCATTATACTCTTTGACATCCTGCTGAACTTTCGTTTGCCATTACACAAGTACATAACTTTATACGTGCATCAATATACATAGTTTTAACAGAAATTTATTAAATGTTGCTCTTATTGTCCTTGCCGTGAATTCCTGAATTGATTTCTGCCCCGTACTCCTTGAAGTTCCAAATCGTGTACGTTGTTCCGTGCGGGAGGCTGCGACTAGAAGTTCTTGTAGTTGAAGTTACTGCACTGCCTTCGTAGCCGTTGGATATTGGAATTTAGTCACGCTTCCATCCTTAATGAGGCTGTCAGCGCCTCGTGGATGGTATTATAATCGCCGAGCATTAGGCGCTGACGAATCTCCGTGTCCCGTAACCCGTCGGCAAAATTGTAGGCGGCTTCCCGGGATACGAACTCCAGTGGCAGGTCAACCGAGCCCTTTCTAGCCAGCTGCTCAATCGCTATGGCAAACTCCTGCAGCGTCTCGCCCGGCTGTTGTGACCTTGCCTTTAGCTGGCTGCGGTATGCTGCGGCTAAGCGGTGGTACCCGAAGCGATTCTCCAGGGCCTCCCAGATGTCCTTGGGCGCAGCCGTTGTCTGCACCGCTTTTAGGACTTCCGCGGATCGTCCCTGGAGGCTGGCTATTAACCGTGTGGCCTCCTCCTCCGGTGACCATCTGTTGTGCCTGGCTACTGTGTGGAACTGGCGGCGGAAGACTTCAAACGTTGACGCGCCGTCATACTTGGCAGGTTTGATGCGCGCAGATGTTGTGTCGCGTCACGGCGCGTCGGCCTTCAAATTCTTCAGCTTCCTGCCGACGACGTCCTCCACCTTGGCGTTCAGGCACTTGACGCTGCTGTCGCCCTTTCCCTCCAGGTTGTTTATGCGGTACGCAGGGTCTTCGACGTCTTCCACCACGGCGTTCAGGGTCTTGGCGTTATTGTTTGCCTTTCCTCTAAATCATTAAGGCGGTCGTCTACTTGATCCATCCGCTTGCCCAGCTTCGTGACGTCATCCCTCACGCCGGTCAACAGTTCCTCAAATTTGGCGGCGAGAGCCTCGTTCGCCACCTTCATTTCCGTGGTCAGTTCGGCCATCTTTGCGGTCATTGTCGTCGCAAAGTTGTTGTTTGCCGTTTCCGTCTTCGCTGTTAATTCGGCCTTCATTTCTTCCATCTTCCCGGTGATGTTGTCGTTGGCCGTCTTCATTTGTTTCAGTTCCGCGGCCAGGTTGTCATTTGTAGTCTCCAGCTTCGCGGCCAGGCTGTTATTTGCCGCTTCTGTTTTTGTAGCGAGGTTTTTGTTTCCCATCTTCATTTCCGAGGTCAGTTCAGCCTTCATTTCCGTCTTCTCCAAAATCTTTTCCAATGCCGCGTCCATGGTTGTAATGTTCGGTGATGTTGTTGTCCCGCTTCCTGACACCAGTGTGACTTTGTGGGTTCATGAAATGAAAAGTCCAATTACACCACTCAAAAATGTTCTTTATTTCCACCGACTTACAGCTGAACACTTGCCAATTACACAGGATTACGTAATGCACACAATTACGATTCACCAGTTCGTCCGTTGCAGTTTCACTGTACGGTCACAATTACGTAAACTCCTCCGACGAACGTACACTAGCACGACGCTGCTACGCTGCTCGCCAAGAAATCTGACTCACTCCTTTTGCCCGACGTGTTGCTTATATAGGGCCAGCTGGCCGATCTGGAAGGTTCTCGATTAGATGAAATATCCCGTAAGTTCGAGACCACAGGTGGAACAGAAAGAGACGGCGCAGTGATGTTTTTGTCCCAGCCGCCCCTGCTTAACGCTATAAGACAAACTAGGTGGCGTGGCGAACGCCGACCGTCTCCTGCTTGCCCGCTCTATAGGGTGTTCCGACGTTCGGGTGACAGTATGGATGAAACAAACGGATACGATCAGGACAGTGTAAATAATGTTTAGAGTAAAAAGCTTTTAAACACTGAATCATTGGTAGTCTTCTTTTTATCGTCCTTGCATAACACACATTCAAATTTAAAGTTTCAATTCTTGGCTTAAACCAGAAAGCTCTAACAAATGTAAAGAGTAGGCGTAAACCGCTCTGACTGAATAACTGAAAATGAATAAAAGAGGGGCGCGTTAAATTTCTTAACAGGAGCCGTCACGAGGGGTACTCAATACCCACATTCAGTTCTCAATATTTTAGTCATTTTGACACACTTTAAAATGCAAAGATACTTACATTTCCGGTCTATTTCATTAATTAAGATGTAGTTAAATTTTGTAACCAATGTTACGAATCGTTTCCAGACGCACTGAATTTGAACGCAATCTGAAAAAATTCGATAAACTGTAGTATATACAGAATGCATGAATAAAAGTTTACTGACATAAACGCATACAAATAGATAAAAAAGAACTCAGCAATGGTCTGATGGAAAGTTAAAATCGACAGTGCCACGACAAGGTGAGAGATTATCTGTAGGAATTCTTGCTGAAATTTTCCGTCCATGAGATTTTTTTACTTTGTTCCTCATCTTTATTTCACCAACCTTCGATAACTCCACTCTTTTCATTTTGCAATAGCTCTGTTTTCCAGCAAAAAAGTTTTCAGAAGGAAGAGACAGATTCCTCTACATAGTTTTGTTCACAGTAAGTGTCGTGGACATTTTTTTTTTTCAAAATTACTACCTCTTCGTTTGATTCGTCTCTATCTATTAGATCGTCTTATGGCAGTTCGTTGAATAGCTTCGACAATTCCCCTTCAGATATTTTCCTATGTGAAAATGCTACAGTATAATAGTTACTAATATTATTGCACGCACACAAGATCACATGTTTTTTAGTTATGACAGCAAGTCAGTAAAATGAGATTACTTGCGTGGACAGCTGCGTGGGTAACTATATACCCTAGCTCGACAATACTGAAAAAACACGACTATAAGCAATCTTTAACACTTGCACAACAGGACGTGACTGTATCAACACAGGTACAAAAGAGCAGTGAACAAATAGCAAGCGTAACAGATTCATGCAAACATTAGCAATGTTTCCACATGCAAAAAATGTAAAATTGGGACACATTACACACCAGCGTGTCCGCAGATGGGTTAATGATTATAATATACGTAGAACATTAATACTAACAATTATTTGAATTATAAAATATATTTCCTTACATTTTAGTTGTTGCATTTTTATTGTTTTACAGATAACTAAAAATTGAACATCGAATAAGCTATTGTTACTATTTTGTTGTTTATAATGTTGCAAAAAAAGATGGGCTTTAGAACAGAACACTTTAAATTTTTTTGACTAAGAGGTATTACTTTATGTGGTGTCGTGGCGTCTGTTACCAAAATATCAGTCGCTTGTTCACTACCAATAAGGACAAATTTACATGCTACCAACATCATTATTACATGTTACTGTCACAACACCTATATACGCGGTAATCGATGGTCAAAGAGGTTAGAATATATCTTTGACACATCATTAACGTAGGTGTTACTGAAGAATGATTTTTTTCCCTCCGAAATTTTAACTTTATTCTTCTGCTTGACTTGCTATATTGGCTCTAGTGGAGATAATTCGACTATTGGCAGAGATTACTCATGTCTAACAAAGAAGCCTAATTTTCAGTAATTAAGTATAACGTAATAATCTATCCTTTTTATGGTGGCGGATAAACATATTTCAGGTCTACCTCATTGCTACGACTTAAACTAAAATGACCCGAGAAACCAATATTATACACAAATATATTCACGAACAAATAATAATACCTCTCTCATTTCTTCCTGGTGAAATCCATCAGAGGAAAACAATGTTTCTTTGTTTCTTTGTTTAAACCAAAAGTCTGCACAAACTTCCGGCGATCAATGTGTTTAGCTTGTCATAATTTGAATCAGCCAATCAGAATTATAGCCTTTCGTGCTCCAGTACCGCAGTGCTCTTCGTATTCATATAAGGAGTTAGTACCTTGTGTTGCATGGGAAAATATGCCCGGGAGTGGAGTAAACCCGGAGAAATAACGGGAAACTGTAACTAATAAATGTGTTGCAATATCTCAGTAACATAAGTGCGTCTACATGACAATAAAGTATCTAGGGGAATACGGGGCATGTAAGCCCTACTTTCCAGCTTTTGTGTCTAAATTATGAGTTATTTGTATGCAATTTTATTCAATTTTGCAGAAAATTTTAAATTACAGCTAGTACATTGAACAATTAAAATTATAAAATAAAGTACCTTACCTTTGTTTGAAATTTAGTAAAATAAAGAAACAGATCAGAAAATGAAAGAGGTAAGTGAGGATCTCTTGGGGCAGGTGAGTTTTCATACATCTTGTATAAGTCCTAAAAATTGCTGCGACATTTATTTAAACCTTATAATTACTTTAAAGTTGTATGACATAACATAGGCAGTGCAATAAAACATATGAGGGGCCTACATATCTGAATAAACATAAATACTGAGGTGTTATGTATTTCATAACCTATCACCTCTCCAAAGGTTAATTCCAAAACTTTGTACCTTCATTCACTTCATAACACTGCTAATTGTTAGTTCCAAATACTGCATAGGGCCTGATGAAATCAAGTAAAGACACAGAAGCAACAGAGTAGTAACTTTTACAGTTCAAATGCATGTATCACATACATTGTCTTTGCCAGGCTGGTTATCCATGTATTTTTCTACTCCTGGGTACCCGTATTTCATTGCAACCAGTTTGACGAATTTATACCATATATTAACTTGTTTAAAAATATTTGAGAATCAAGCCCTGTCCATCCCACCACTTCCACCCTGTCAGTTTTCGTTTGGACCATATACGCAATATGAATTAAACTCAGCCCTAGGTCATAGCTTCAATTAAATCACACCATGCAGCAATGTTTATCAAATGTCTAAATAAAATAAACATAATATGAGATATTTGCCAACATGAATTATGGTGCAAATTTGTCACTTGCACTTTTCTGGTCCCCGCTTCTACTACTCAGTGTTATATGTTCCCTTTCATATAAGTTAAAACAGCTATTCTAGCCCGCTGTATCAGAAGAAGCTAAAAACACTGTCATTGTGCAAGTGTTATAGTCTGGTTTGGATTTATCATTTCTTCAGTACAACACACATGCTCCTATTCACAGCATTTCTTTCGTCAAAATCGCTTAACACCAATAATAATGTCACCGATCCCATTGTTGGTTGGTGCCGCGGCCTCCAGCAGCAGCCGCTGTGTGGGAGAGATCTGAACGCTTGCCGAGAGAGAGAGAGAGAGAGAGAGAGAGAGAGAGAGAGAGAGAGAGAGAGAGAGAGAGAGAGAGAGCGAGAAAGAGACACAGATAGTCTGGAATTCCTGGCTGCCATCGTGATTGTTATCGAACGGATTATTGCACTCTAGAACAATTGCTAGGGTATAAAAAGCCTCACACGCTGTGATTTGAGACACTTGCGATTTGCAGTTGTTAACTGAGTGTGCAGCTGTGTAGTCCTTTGAGCTATACCGTAGTGATTTCTTTTGTTCGTTTATAATTTATCTGTGACAGACGACCTTGAAAACTGCGTTTGAAATCAAAGGGCCGTCTGTGTTAGATGTGTGAAAGTGCCAAGTGCCAGTGACAGGGGGCAAGTGCCAATGACGATGATGAGGACGCTTGCCAGAGTGACGACGAGCTTCTCATCATCCGTATGGAATAGTCAGGTACATTCACTTGTATTGCTATTTACTTGGGTTTACTAAATAGCAACATCTGTTTGGATTTTAAACAGAAGTGCTTAATTGCTCTCGCTAACACGCAACGCTCTGTATGTAGGACCCTCCCCTTTGTCTATTTGACACTATATGGCGTCTACAACTACAAATAAAATGACAGACTGTAATGTGTAAAACGACTGCATTATAGTTGAAGGTCATTAAAAAAAGTTATAATTGACTAATAAACAGCGATACCAGCTCACAAAACAAAAGCGCGACTTACTTATGCATCAACCTAAGACGATACAATATTGTGTTATAGGAAATGACTATTACGCGGCCCGCAAGCCCGCGTACCCTAAAGTACAAACTTTGATATTTCGTGGCACAGGTGATCGCAGTATAGAGTCTTTGGCGTTTTGGTGGGTAAACACCGAACGGCAACAAGTAAATAACAAGAGAGTAGGAGTTAAATATGTAAATAAAATAAACGGCCGTTCTTGCACGTTTTCGTCAAATTACCTGAAAAATGACCTTTAGATTACGTATAATAATGCTACGCATTTGTATTAAAATGTTTGATATGGTACTTACAAATCCAAAGAACGAGACTCGTTCCGTGTTTCCACGATCTCCACCAGTAGCGCTGGTCTCTGTACAGCGGGTGATATTTCACCCATTGTAATGAGTAGATGGCGCTGAGAGCCTAATTGCGTTTTATGAAAAAACATTTCGATTTGTTTCAAACACTTCAAAAGAAAAACGTATGAGTGTTTTATGTTTGTATTTGAATATTTACAATGTGTTTGTATAAACTAAAAAGAGCAAGTTTTATAAACATTTTAGAGTAAATAAACCAAATAGGTTTACTTACTGTGGAACAGAATTATATAAATTCTAATATAAGTGATACACTTTTAGTAACAAAAATGTCTAAGAAATTCTACTCTTGCAGACTAAAACTCGAAATTGAGTTCTATTGAGACTTTTGTTTAAACCTCGTAATTACTTTAACGCTGTATTACATTACATAGGCGGTGAATTAAAACATACGAGGGGTCTACATATCTGAATAAAAATATTTACTGAGGAGTTATGTTTTTCATCACCTATCACCTCTCCAAAAGTTAATTTCAAAACCGTTGTACCTTCATTCACTTCATAACACTGCTAAGTGTTGGTTCCAAACACTGCATGGGGCAAGACGAAATCAAGTAAGGCACAGAAGCAACAGACTAGTAACTTCTACAGCTCAAATGCATATATCGCAAACATTGTCTTTCCAAGGATGGTTAGCCATGTATTCCTTGTAATTCTGGGTACCTGTATTTCACTGCAACCAGTTTGACCGATATTACACCATATATTAGCTTGTTTAAAAGTGTTTGAGCATCAAGCCCTGTCCATCACACCACTTCCACCCTGTCAGTTTTCCTTTTGGACCATATATGCAATATGAATTAGGCTAAGCCCGCGGTCATAGCTTCTACTAAATCAAAACATGCAGCAATGTTTATCAAATGTCTAAATAAAATAAACATAATATGAAATATTTGCCAACAAGAATGATGGTGCAAATATGTCACTTTAACTTTTCTGGTCCCCGTTTCTACTACTCAGTATAGTACGTTCCCTTTGATATAATTTAAATCAGCTTTTCTAGTCTACTGTATCAGAAGAAGCTAAAAACACTGTCATTGCAAAAGTGTTATAGTCTGATTTGGATTTCTCATTGCTTCAGTACAATACACATGCTCCTATTCACAGCATTTCTTACGTCCAAATCGCTTAACACCAATAATAATGTCACCGATCCCACTGTTGGTTGGGGCCGCGGCCTCCAGCAGCAGCCGGCGTGTGGGAGAGATCTGAACGCTTGCCGAGAGAGAGAGAAACAGAGACAGAGAGAGAGAGAAAGAGACAGAGGTAGTCTGGAAATCCTGGCTGCCATCGTGATTGTTATTGAACGGTTTACTGCATTCTAGAACAATTGCTGGTGTATAAAATGCCTCACACGCTGTGATTTGAGACACTTGCGATTTGCAGTTGTTTTCTGAGTGTGCAGCTGTGTAGACCTTTGAACTATACCATAGTGAATTCTTTTGTTTGTTTACGTGTGAAAGACGACCTTGAGGACTGCGTTTGAAATCAGTGGGCCCTATGTGTTAAATGTGTGAAAGTGATAAGTGACAGTGACAGTGCGCAAGTGACAATGACGATGGTGAGGACGCTCGCCAGAGTGACGACGAGCTTCTCATCATCCCTATGGAAGAACAAGGTACTTTCGCTTGTATTGCTATTTACTAAAAAGCAATATCTGTTTGGATTTTAAACAGAAGAGCTTAATTGCTCTCGCTAACACGCAACGCCTTGTATGTCGGAACCCTCCCCTTTGTCCATTTGACCCTATATGGTGTCTACAACTGCAAATAAAATGAGAAATTGTAATGTGTAAATCGACTTCATTATATTTGAATGTCATTTAAAAAGTGATAATTGATTAATAAATATCGATGCCAGCTCACAAAACAAAAGCGCGACGAACTTTTGCATCAACCTAAGACTATACAATATAGTGTTATAGGAAATGACTATTACTCGGACCGCAAGCCCGCGTACCCTAAAGTACCAACTTTGATATTTCGTGGCACAGGTGATCGCGGTATAGGTTCTTTGGCGTTCTGGTGGGTAAGCACCGAACGGTAACAAGTAAATAACAAGAGAGCAGGAGATAAATATGTAAATAAATTAAAGGGTCGTTCTTGAACATTTTCGCCACAATAACTGAAAAATAACCCTTAGATTACGTATAATAATGCTACGCATTTGTATTGAATTGTTTGATATGGTATTTACAAATCCAAAGCCCGATACTCGTTCCGTGTTTCCATTATCTCCACCAGTAGCGCTGGTCTGTGTACAGCGGGTGATAGTTTCCCCATTGCAATGAGTAGATGGCGCTGAGAGTCTAATTGCGTTTTATGAAAAAACTTTTCGATTTGTTTTAAATATTTCAAAAGGAACACGTATGACTGTTTTATATATGTATTTGAATATTTACAATGTGTGTGTATAAACTAAAAATAGCAAGTTTTATAAACATTTTAGAGTAAATAAACCAAATAGGTTTACTTACTGTGGAACAGAATTATATAAATTCTAATATAAGTGATACACTTTTAGTAACAAAATGTATAAGACTTTCTACTCTTGCAGACTAAAACTTGAAATTGAGTTCTATTGAGACTTTTTTTAAACCTCGTAATTACTTTAACGTTGTATTACATTACATAGGCAGTGCAATAAAACATACGAGGGGTCTCCCTATCTGAATAAAAATATTTACTGAGGTGTTATGTTTTTCATCACCTATCACCTCTCCAAAAGTTAATTTCAAAACCTTTGTACCTTCATTCACTTCATAACACTGCTAATTAATGGTTCCAGACACTGCATAGGGCAAGATGAAATCAAGTAAGGGCACTGAAGCAACAGAGAAGTAAGTTTTACAGCTCAAATGCATGTATCGCATACATGGTCTTTGCTAGGCTGGTTAGCCATGTATTCCTTGTACTTCTGGGTACCTGTAGTTCACTACAACCAGTTTGACCGATATTCCACCATATATTAATTTGTTTAAAAATATTTGAGCATCAAGCCCCGTCCATCCCACCACTTCCATCCTGTCAGTTTTCCTTTTGGACCATATATGCAATATGAATTAGGCTAAGCCCGAGGTCATAGCTCCTATTAAATCAAACCATGCAGCATTGTTTATCAAATGTCTAAATAAAATAAACATAATATGAGATACTTGCCAACATGAATGATGGTGCAAATTTGTCACTTGCACATTTCTGGTCCCCGCTTCTACTACTCAGTATAGTATGTTCCCTTTCATATAAGTGAAAACAGCTATTCTAGTCTACTGTATCAGAAGAAGCTAAAAACACTGTGATTGCGCAAGTGTTATAGTCTGGTTTGGATTTATCATTTCTTCAGTACAATACACATGCTTCTATTCACAGCATTTCGTACGTCAAAATTGCTTAACACCAATAATAATGTCACCGAACCCATTGTTGGTTGGTGCCGCGGCCTCCAGCGGCAGCCGGCGTGTGGGAGAGATCTGAAAGCTTGCCGAGAGAGAGAGAGAAAGAGACAGAGACAGAGAGAGAGAGAAAGCGACAGAGATGGTCTGGAATTCCTGGCTGCCATCGTGATTGTTATTGAACGGTTTACTGCATTCTAGAACAATTGCTGGGGTATAAAAAGCCTCACACGCTGTGATTTGAGACACTTGCGATTTGCAGGTGTTAACTGAGTGTGCAGCTGTGTAGACCTTTGAACTATACCATAGTGAATTCTTTTGTTTGTTTACGTGTGACAGATGACGTTGAGGACTGCGTTTGAAATCAGTGGGCCGTCTGTGTTAAATGTGTGAAAGAGACAAGTGAAAGTGACAGTGCGCAAATGACGATGCTCGTGGTGAGGACGCTTGCCAGAGTGCGTTGAGCTTCTCATCATCCCTAAGGAATAATCAGGTAGGTACATTATTTTGTATTGCTATTTACTTGTGTTTACTAAATAGCAATATCTGTTGGATTTTAAACAGAAGAGCTTAATTGCTCTCGCTAACACGCAACGCTCTGTATGTGGAACCCTCCCCATTGTCCATTTGACCCTATATGGCGTCTACAACTGCAAATAAAATGAGAAATTGTAATGTGTAAATCGATTTCATTATATTTGAATTTCATTTAAAAAGTGATCATTGATTAATAAACAGCGATACCAGCTCACAAATCAAAAGCGCTACGAACTTAAACATCAACCTAATACAATACAATATAGTGTTAAAATAAATGACTATTACTCGGCCCGCAAGCCCGCGTACCCTAAAGTGCCAAATTTGATATTTCGTGGCACAGGTGATCGCGGTATAGAGTATTTGGCCTTTTTGTGGTTAAACACCGAACGGTAACAAGTAAATAACAAAAGAGTAGGAGTTTAGTATGTAAATAAAATACACGGCCGTTCTTGAACGTTTTCGTCACATTACCTGAAAAATAACCTTTAGATTACGTATAATAATGCTACGCAATTGTCATGAATTGTTTGATATGGTATTTACAAATCCAAAGCCCGAGACTCGTTCCGTGTTTCCATTATCTCCACCAGTAGCGCTGGTCTCTGTACAGCGGGTGATAGTTCACCCATTGTAATAAGTAGATGGCGCTGAGAGCCTAATTGCGTTTTATGAAAAAATTTTCGATTTGTTTTAAATATTTCAAAAAGAAAAACGTATGATAGTTTTATATATGTACTTGAATATTTACAATGTGTTTGTATAAACTAAAAAGAGCAAGTTTTATAAACATTTTAGAGTAAATAAACCAAATAGGTATACTTACTGTGGAACAGAATTATATAAATTCTAATATAAGTGATACACTTTTAGTAACAAAAATGTATAAGAAATTCTACTCTTGCAGACTTAAACTCCAAATTGAGTTCTATTGAGACTTTTGTTTAAACCTCGTACTTACTTTAACGTTGTATTACATTACATAGGCGGTGCAATAAAACATACGAGGGGTCTACATATCTGAATAAAAATATTTACTGAGGTGTTATGTTTTTCATCACCTATCACCTCTCCAAAAGTTAATTTCAAAACCTTTGTACCTTCATTCACTTCATAACACTGCTAATTGTTGGTTCCAAACACTGCATGGGGCAATATGAAATCAAGTAAAGGCACAGAAGCAACAGAGTAGTAACTTCTACAGCTGAAATACATGTATCGCATACATTGTCTTTGCCAGGCTGGTTAGCCATGTATTCCTTGTACTTCTGGGTACCTGTATTTCACTGCAACCAGTTTGACCGATATTACATCAAGCCCTGTCCATCCCACCATTTCCACCCTGCCAGTTTTCCTTTTGGACCATATATGCAATATGAATTAGGCTAAGCCCACGGTCATCGCTTCTACTAAATCAAAACATGCAGCAATGTTTATCAAATGTCTAAATAAAATAAACATAATATGAAATATTTGCCAACATGAATGATGGTGCAAATTTGTCACTTGCACATTTCTGGTCCCCGCTTCTACTACTCAGTATAGTATGTTCCCTTTCATAAAAGTTAAAACAGCTATTCTAGTCTACTGTATCAGAAGAAACTAAAAACACTGTCATTGCGCAAGTGTTATAGTCTGGTTTGGATTTATCATTGCTTCAGTACAATACACATGCTCCTATTCACAGCATTTCTTACGTCCAAATCGCTTAACACCAATAATAATGTCACCGATCCCACTGTTGGTTGGGGCTGCGGCCTCCTTCAGCAGCCGGCGTGTGGGAGAGATCTGAACGCTTGCCGAGAGAGAGAGAGAGACAGAGACAGAGAGAGCGAGAAAGAGACAGAGATAGCATGGAAATCCTGGCTGCCATCGTGATTGTTATTGAACGGTTTACTGCATTCTAGAACAATTGCTGGGGTATAAAGAGCCTCACATGCTGTGATTTGAGACACTTGCGATTTGCAGTTGTTATCTGAGTGTGCAGCTGTGTAGACCTTTGAACTATACCATAGTGAATTCTTTTGTTTGTTTACGTGTGAAAGACGACCTTGAGGACTGCGTTTGAAATCAGTGGGCCGTATGCGTTAAATGTGTGTAAGTGACAAGTGACAGTGACAGTGCGCAAGTGACGATGACGATATTGAGGACGCTCGCGAGAGTCACGAAGAGCTTCTCATCATCCCTATGGAATAACAAGGTACTTTCGCTTGTAGTGCTATTTACTAAAAAGCAATATCTGTTTCGATTTTAAACAGAAGAGCTTAATTGCTCTCGCTAACACGCAACGCTCTGTATGTCGGAACCCTTCCCTTTGTCCATTTGAACCTATATGGCGTCTACAACTGCAAATAAAATGAGAAATTGTAATGTGTAAATCGACTTCATTATATTTGAATGTCATTTAAAAAGTGATAATTGATTAATAAACAGCGATACCAGCTCACAAAACAAAAGCGCGACGAACTTATGCATCAACCTAAGACTCTACAATATAGTGTTATAGGAAATGACTATTACTCGGACTGCAAGCCCGCGTACCCTAAAGTACCAACTTTGATATTTCGTGGCACAGGTGATCGCGGTATAGATTCTTTGGCGTTCTGGTGGGTAAACACCGAACGGTAACAAGTAAATAACAAGAGAGCAGGAGTTAAATATGTAAATAAAGTAAACGGTCGTTCTAGAACGTTTTTGTCACCTTACCTGAAAAATAACCTTTAGATTACGTATAATAATGCTACGCATTTGTATTGAATTGTTTGATATGGGAGTTACAAATCCAAAGCCCGAGACTCGTTCCGTGTTTCCATTATCTCCACCAGTAGCGCTGGTCTCTGTACAGCGGGTGATAGTTCACCCATTGTAATAAGTAGATGGCGCTGAGAGCCTAATTGCGTTTTATGAAAAAACTTTTCGATGTGTTTTAAATATTTCAAAAGAAAAACGTATGAGTGTTTTATATATGTATTTGAATATTTACAATGTGTTTTTATAAACACTAAAGAGCAAGTTTTATAAACATTTTACGGTAAATAAACCAAATTGGTGTACTTACTGTGGAACAGAATTATATAAATTCTAATATAAGTGATACACTTTTAGTAACAAAAATGTCTAAGAAATTCTACTCTTGCAGACTAAAACTTGAAATTGAGTTCTATTGAGACTTTTGTTTATACCTCGTAATTACTTTAACGTTGTAGTACATTACATAGGCAGTGCAATAAAACATACGAGGGGTCTACATATCTGAATAAAATATTTACTGAGGTGTTATGTTTTACATCACCTATCACCTCTCCAAAAGTTAATTTAAAAACATTTGTACCTTCATTCACTTCATAACACTGCTAATTGTTGGTTCCAGACACTGCATAGGGCAAGATGAAATCAAGTAAAGGCACAGAAGCAACAGAACAGTAAGTTTTGCAGCTCAAATGCATATATCGCATACATAGTCTTTGGAAGGCTGGTTAGCCATGTATTCCTTCTACATCTGGGTACCTGTAGTTCACTGCAACCAGTTTGACCGATATTACACCCTATATTAACTTGTTTAAAAATATTTGAGCATCAAGCCCCGTCCATCCCACCACTTCCATCCTCTCAGTTTTCCTTTTGGACCATATATGCAATATGAATAAGGCTAAGCCCAAGGTCATAGCTTTTATTAAATCAAACCATGCAGCATTGTTTATCAAATGTCTAAATAAAATAAACATAATATGAAATATTTGCCAACATGAATGATGGTGCAAATTTGTCACTTGCACATTTCTGGTCCCCGCTTCTACTACTCAGTATAGTATATTGCCTTTCATATAAGTTAAAACAGCTATTCTAGTCTACTGTATCAGAAGAAGCGAAAAACACTGTCATTGCGCAAGTGTTATAGTCTGGTTTGGATTTATCATTTCTTCAGTACAATACACATGCTTCTATTCACAGCATTTCTTACGTCAAAATTGCTTAACACCAATAATAGTGTCACCGAACCCATTGTTGGTTGGTGCCGCGGCCTCCAGCAGCAGCCGGCGTGTGGGAGAGATCTGAAAGCATGCCGAGAGAGAGAGAGAGAGAGAGAGAGAGAGAGAGAGAGAGAGAGAGAGAGAGAGAGAGAGAGAGAGAGAGAGAGAGAGAGAGAGAGAGAGAGAGAGAGAGAGAGAGAGAGAGAGAGAGAGAGAGAAAGAGACAGGGACAGAGAGAGAGAGAGAGAGAAAGAGACAGAGATAGTCTGGAATTCCTGGCTGCCATCGTGATTGTTATTGAACGGTTTACTGCATTCTAGAACAATTGCTGGGGTATAAAAAGCCTCACATGCTGTGATTTGAGACACTTGCGGTTTGCAGGTGTTAACTGAGTGTGCAGCTGTGCAGACCTTTGAACTATACCATAGTGAATTCTTTTGTTTGTTTACGTGTAACAGATGACGTTGAGGACTGCGTTTGAAATCAGTGGGCCGTCTGTGTTAAATGTGTGAAAGAGACAATTGAAAGTGACAGTGCGCAAATGACGATGCCGGTGGTGAGGACGCTTGCCAGAGTGACGTCGAGCTTCTCATCATCCCTAAGAAATAATCAGGTAGGTACATTAACTTGTAATGCTATTTACTTGTGTTTACTAAATAGCAATATCCGTTGGATTTTAAACAGAAGAGCTTAATTGCTCTCGCTAACACGCAACGCTCTGTATGTGGAACCCTCCCCTTTGTCCATTTGACCCTATATGGCGTCTACAACTGCAAATAAAATGAGAAATTGTAATGTGTAAATCGACTTCATTATATTTGAATGTCATTTAAAAAGTGATCATTGATTAATGAACAGCGATACCAGCTCACAAGTCAAAAGCGCGACGAACTTATACATCAACCTAATACAATACAATATAGTGTTTAAAATAAATGACTATTACTCGGCCCGCAAGCCCGCGTACCCTAAAGTGCCAAATTTGATATTTCGTGGCACAGGTGATCGCGGTATAGAGTAATTGGCCTTTTTGTGGTTAAACACCGAACGGTAACAAGTAAATAACAAAAGAGTAGGAGTTAAGTATGTAAATAAAATACACGGCCGTTCTTGAACGTTTTCGTCACATTACCTGAAAAATAACCTTTAGATTACGTATAATAATGCTACGCAATTGGATTGAATTGTTTGATATGGTATTTACAAATCCAAAGCCCGAGACTCGTTCCGTGTTTCCATTATCTCCACCAGGAGGGCTGATCTCTGTACAGCGGGTGATAGTTCACCCATTGTAATAAGTAGATGGCGCTGAGAGCCTAATTGCGTTTCATGAAAAAACTTTTCGATTTGTTTTAAATATTTCAAAAGATAAACGTATGAGAGTTTTATATATGTACTTGAATATTTACAATGTGTTTGTATAAACTAAAAGGAGCAAGTTTTATAAACATTTTAGAGTAAATAAACCAAATAGGTATACTTACTGTGGAACAGAATTATATAAGTTCTAATATAAGTGATACACTTTTAGTAACAAAAATGTATAAGAAATTCTACTCTTGCAGACTTAAACTCCAAATTCAGTTCTATTGAGACTTTTGTTTAAACCGCGTACTTACTTTAACGTTGTATTACATTACATAGGCGGTGCAATAAAACATACGAGGGGTCTACATATCTGAATAAAAATATTTACTGAGGTGTTATGTTTTTCATCACCTATCACCTCTCCAAAAGTTAATTTCAAAACCTTTGTACCTTCATTCACTTCATAACACTGCTAATTGTTGGTTCCAAACACTGCATGGGGCAAGATGAAATCAAGTAAAGGCACAGAAGCAACAGAATAGTAACTTCTACAGCTCAAATGCATGTATCGCATACATTGTCTTTGCCAGGCTGGTTAGCCATGTATTCCTTGTACTTCTGGGTACCTGTATTTCACTGCAACCAGTTTGACCAATATTATACTATATATTAACTTGTTTAAAAATATTTGAGCTTCAAGCCCTGTCCATCCCACCACTTCCACCCTGCAGTTTTCCTCTTGGACCATATTTGCAATATGAATTAGGCTAAGCCAGAGGTCATAGCTTCTATTAAATCAAACCATGCAGCATTGTTTATCAAATGCCTAAATAAACATAAAATAAAATATTTGCCAACATGAATGATGGTGCAAATGTGTCACTTGCACTTTCTGGTCCCCGCTTCTACTACTCAGTATAGTATGTTCCCTTTCATATAAGTTGAAACAGCTATTCTAGTCTACTGTATCAGAAGAAGCTTAAAACACTGTCATAGCGCAAGTGTTATACTCTGGTTTGGATTTATCATTTCTTCAGTACAATACACATGCTTCTATTCACAGCATTTCTTACGTCAAAATTGCTTAACACCAATAATAATGTCACCGAACCCATTGTTGGTTGGTGCCACGGCCTCCAGCGGCAGCCGGCGTGTGGGAGAGATCTGAAAGCTGCCGAGAGAGAGAGAGAAAGAGACAGAGACAGAGGGAGAGAGAAAGAGACAGAGACAGAGAGAGAGAAAGAGACAGAGATAGTCTGAAATTCCTGGCTGCCATCGTGATTGTTATTGAACGGTTTACTGCATTCTAGAACAATTGCTGGGGTATAAAAAGCCTCACACGCTGTGATTTGAGACACATGCGATTTGCAGGTGTTAACTGAGTGTGCAGCTGTGTAGACCTTTGAACTATACCATAGTGAATTCTTTTGTTTGTTTCCGTGTGACAGATGACGTTGAGGACTGCGTTTGAGTCAGTGGGCCGTCTGTGTTAAATGTGTGAAAGAGAGAAGTGAAAGTGACAGTGCGGAAATGACGATGCCGGTGGTGAGGACGCTTGCCAGAGTGACGTCGATCTTCTCATCATCCCTAAGGAATAATCAGGTACATTAACTTGTATTGCTATTTACTTGTGTTTACTAAATAGCAATATCTGTTGGATTTTAAACAGAAGAGCTTAATTGCTCTCGCTAACACGCTACGCTCTGTATGTGGAACCCTCCCCTTTGTCCATTTGACCCTATATGGCGTCTACAACTGCAAATAAAATGAGAAATTGTAATGTGTAAATCGACTTCATTATATTTGAATGTCATTTAAAAAGTGACCATTGATTAATAAACAGCGATACCAGCTCACAAATCAAAAGCGCGGCTAACTTATACATCAACCTAATACGATACAATATAGTGTTGAAATAAATGACTATTACTCGGCCCGCAAGCCCGCGGAACCTAAAGTGCCAAATTTGGTATTTCGTGGCACAGGTGATCGCGGAATAGAGTCTTTGGCCTTTTTGTGGTTAAACACCGAACGGTAACAAGTAAATAACAAAAGAGTAGGAGTTAAGCATGTAAATAAAATACACGGCCGTTCTTGAACGTTTTCGTCACATTACCTGAAAAATAACCTTTAGATTACGTATAATAATGCTACGCAATTGTATTGAATTGTTTGATATGGTATTTACAAATCCAAAGCCCGAGACTCGTTCCGTGTTTCCATTATCTCCACCAGTAGCGCTGGTCTCTGTACAGCGGCTGATAGTTCACTCATTGTAATAAGTAGATGGCGCTGAGAGCCTAATTGCGTTTTATGAAAAAACTTTTCGATTTGTTTTAAATATTTCAAAAGAAAAACGTATGAAAGTTTTATATATGTATTTGAATATTTACAATGTGTTTGTATAAACTAAAAAGAGCAAGTTTTATAAACATTTTAGAGTAAATAAACCAAATAGGTATACTTACTGTGGAACAGAATTATATAAATTCTAATATAAGTGATACACTTTTGGTAACAAAAATGTATAAGAAATTCTACTCTTGCAGACTAAAACTTCAAATTGAGTTCTATTGAGACTTTTGTTTAAACCTCGTACTTACTTTAACGTTGTATTATATTACATAGGCGGTGCAATAAAACATACGAGGGGTCTACATATCTGAATAAAAATATTTACGGAGGTGATATGTTTTTCATCACCTATCACCTCTCCAAAAGTTAATTTCAAAACCTTTGTACCTTCATTCACTTCATAACACTGCTAATTGTTGGTTCCAAACACTGCATGGGGCAAGATGAAATCAAGTAAAGGCACAGAAGCAACAGAGTAGTAAGTTCTACAGCTCAAATGCATGTATCGCATACATTGTCTTTGCCAGGCTGGTTAGCCATGTATTCCTTGTACTTCTGGGTACCTGTATTTTACTGCAACCAGTCTGACCGATATTACATCAAGCCCTATCCATCCCACCATTTCCACCCTGCCAGTTTTCCTTTTGGACCATATATGCAATATGAATTAGGCTAAGCCCGCGGCCATCGCTTCTACTAAATCAAAACATGCAGCAATGTTTATCAAATGTCTAAATAAAATAAACATAATATGAAAAATTTGCCAACATGAATGATGGTGCAAATTTGTCACTTGCACATTTCTGGTCCCCGCTTCTACTACTCAGTATAGCATGTTCCCTTTCATATAAGTTAAAACAGCTATTCTAGTCTACTGTATCAGAAGAAACTAAAAACACTGTCATTGCGCAAGTGTTATAGTCTGGTTTGGATTTATCATTGCTTCAGTACAATACACATGCTCCTATTCACAGCATTTCTTACGTCAAAATCGTTTAACACCAATAATAATGTCACCGAACCCACTGTTGGTTGGGGCCGCGGCCTCCTTCAGCAGTCGGCGTGTGGGAGAGATCTGAACGCTTGCCGAGAGAGAGAGAGAGAGAGAGAGAGAGAGAGAGAGAGAGAGAGAGAGAGAGAGAGAGAGAGAGAGAGAGAGAGAGAGAGAGAGAGAGAGAGAGAGAGAGACAGAGACAGAGACAGAGATAGCCTGGAGATCCTGGCTGCCATCGTGATTGTTATTGAACGGTTTACTGCATTCTAGAACAATTGCTGGGGTATAAAATGCCTCACAGGCTGTGATTTGAGACACTTGCGATTTGCAGTTGTTATCTGAGTGTGCAGCTGTGTAGACCTTTGAACTATACCATAGTGAATTCTTTTGTTTGTTTACGTGTGAAAGACGACTTTGAGGACTGCGTTTGAAATCAGTGGGCCGTATGTGTTAAATGTGTGAAAGTGACAAGTGACAGTGACAGTGCGCAAGTGACGATGACGATGTTGAGGACGCTCGCCAGAGTGACGACGAGCTTCTCATCATCCCTATGGAATAGCAAGGTACTTTCGCTTGTATTGCTATTTACTAAAAAGCAATATCTGTTTGGATTTTACACAGAAGAGCTTAATTGCTCTCGCTAACACGCAACGCTCTGTATGTCGGAACCCTCCCCATTGTCCATTTGACCCTATATGGCGTCTACAACTGCAAATAAAATGAGAAATTGTAATGTGTAAATCGACTTCATTGTATTTGAATGTCATTTAAAAAGTAATAATTGATTAATAAATAGCGATACCAGCTCACAAAACAAAAGCGCGACGAACTTTTGCATCAACCTAAGACTATACAATATAGTGTTATAGGAAATGACTATTACTCGGACCGCAAGCCCGCGTACCCTAAAGTACCAACTTTGATATTTCGTGGCACAGGTGATCGCGGTATAGGTTCTTTGGCGTTCTGGTGGGTAAGCACCGAACGGTAACAAGTAAATAACAAGAGAGCAGGAGATAAATATGTAAATAAATTAAAGGGTCGTTCTTGAACATTTTCGTCACAATAACTGAAAAATAACCCTTAGATTACGTATAATAATGCTACGCATTTGTATTGAATTGTTTGATATGGTATTTACAAATCCAAAGCCCGAGACTCGTTCCGTGTTTCCATTATCTCCACCAGTAGCGCTGGCCTGTGTACAGCGGGTGATAGTTTCCCCATTGCAATGAGTAGATGGCGCTGAGAGTCTAATTGCGTTTTATGAAAAAACTTTTCGATTTGTTTTAAATATTTCAAAAGGAACACGTATGACTGTTTTATATATGTATTTGAATATTTACAATGTGTGTGTATAAACTAAAAATAGCAAGTTTTATAAACATTTTAGAGTAAATAAACCAAATAGGTTTACTTACTGTGGAACAGAATTATATAAATTCTAATATAAGTGATACACTTTTAGTAACAAAAATGTATAAGAAATTCTACTCTTGCAAACTAAAACTCGAAATTGAGTTCTATTGAGACTTATGTTTAAACCTCGTAATTACTTTAACGTTGTATTACATTACATAGGCGGTGAAATAAAACATACGAGGGGTCTACATATCTGAATAAAAATATTTACTGAGGAGTTATGTTTTTCATCACCTATCACCTCTCCAAAAGTTAATTTCAAAACCTTTGTACCTTCATTCACTTCATAACACTGCTAAGTGTTGGTTCCAAACACTGCATGGGGCAAGACGAAATCAAGTAAGGCACAGAAGCAACAGACTAGTAACTTCTACAGCTCAAATGCATATATCGCATACATTGTCGTTCCAAGAATGGTTAGCCATGTATTCCTTGTAATTCTGGGTACCTGTATTTCACTGCAACCAGTTTGACCGATATTACACCATATATTAACTTGTTTAAAAGTATTTGAGCATCAAGCCCTGTCCATCACACCACTTCCACCCTGTCAGTTTTCCTTTTGGACCATATATGCAATATGAATTAGGCTAAGCCCGCGGTCATAGCTTCTACTAAATCAAAACATGCAGCAATGTTTATCAAACGTCTAAATAAAATAAACATAATATGAAATATTTGCCAACATGAATGATGGTGCAAATATGTCACTTTAACTTTTCTGGTCCCCGTTTCTACTACTCAGTATAGTATGTTCTCTTTGATATAATTTAAATCAGCTATTCTAGTCAAATGTATCAGAAGAAGCTAAAATCACTGTCATTGCGCAAGTGTTATAGTCTGGTTTGGATTTATCATTGCTTCAGTACAATACACATGCTCCTATTCACAGCATTTCTTACGTCAAAATCGCATAACACCAATAATAATGTCACCGATCCCACTGTTGGTTGGGGCCGCGGCCTCCAGCAGCAGCCGGCGTGTGGGAGAGATCTGAACGCTTGCCGAGAGAGAGAGAAACAGAGACAGAGAGAGAGAGAGAAACAGAGACAGAGAGAGAGAGAGAGAGAAAGAGACAGAGATAGTCTGGAAATCCTGGCTGCCATCGTGATTGTTATTGAACGGTTTACTGCATTCTAGAACAACTGCTGGTGTATAAAATGCCTCACAGGCTGTGATTTGAGACACTTGCGATTTGCAGTTGTTATCTGAGTGTGCAGCTGTGTAGAACTTTGAACTATACCATAGTGAATTCTTTTGTTTGTTTACGTGTGAAAGACGACCTTGAGGACTGCGTTTGCAATCAGTGGGTCCTATGTGTTAAATGTGTGAAAGTGACAAGTGACAGTGACAGTGCGCAAGTGACGATGACGATGTTGAAGACGCTCGCCAGAGTCACGACGAGCTTCTCATCATCCCTAGGGACTAATCAGATACATTCGCTTGTATTGCTATTTACTAAATAGCAATATCTGTTTGGATTTTAAACAGAAGAGCTTAATTGCTCTCGCCAACACGCAACGCTCTGTATGTCGGAACCCTCCCCTTTGTCCATTTGACCCTATCTGGCGTCTACAACTACAAATAAAATGACAAACTGTAATGTGTAAAACGATTGCATTATAGTTGAAGGTCATTTTAAAAGTGATAATTGATTAATAAATAGCGATACCAGCTCACAAAACAAAAGCGCGAAGAACTTATGCATCAACCTAAGACTATACAATATAGTGTTATAGGAAATGACTATTACTCGGACCGCAAGCCCGCGTACCCTAAAGTACCAACTGTGATATTTCGTGGCACTGGTGATCGCAGTATAGATTCTTTGGTGTTCTGGTGGGTAAACACCGAACGGTAAGAAGTAAATAACAAGAGAGCTGGAGCTAAATATGTAAATAAAGTAAACGGTCGCTCTTGAACGTTTTCGTCACATTACCTGAAAAATAACCTTTAGATTACGTACAATAATGCTACGCATTTGTATTGAATTGTTTGATATGGGATTTACAAATCCAAAGCCCGAGACTCGTTCCGTGTTTCCATTATCTCCACCAGTAGCGCTGGTCTCTGTACAGCGGGTGATATTTCACCCATTGTAATAAGTAGATGGCGCTGAGAGCCTAATTGCGTTTTATGAAAAAACATTTCGATTTGTTTCAAACATTTCAAAAGAAAAACGAATGAGTGTTTTATGTTTGTATTTAAATATTTACAATGTGTTTGTATAAACTAAAAAGAGCAAGTTTTATAAACATTTTAGAGTAAATAAACCAAATAGGTGTACTTACTGTGGAACAGAATTATATAAATTCTAATATAAGTGATACACTTTTAGTAACAAAATGTATAAGACTTTCTACTCTTGCAGACTAAAACTTGAAATTGAGTTCTATTGAGACTTTTTTTAAACCTCGTAATTACTTTAACGTTGTATTACATTACATAGGCAGTGCAATAAAACATACGAGGGGTCTCCCTATCTGAATAAAAATATTTACTGAGGTGTTATGTTTTTCATCACCTATCACCTCTCCAAAAGTTAATTTCAAAACCTTTGTACCTTCATTCACTTCATAACACTGCTAATTAATGGTTCCAGACACTGCATAGGGCAAGATGAAATCAAGTAAGGGCACTGAAGCAACAGAGTAATAAGTTTTACAGCTCAAATGCATGTATCGCATACATGGTCTTTGCTAGGCTGGTTAGCCATGTATTCCTTGTACTTCTGGGTACCTGTAGTTCACTACAACCAGTTTGACCGATATTACACCATATATTAATTTGTTTAAAAATATTTGAGCATCAAGCCCCGTCCATCCCACCACTTCCATCCTGTCAGTTTTCCTTTTGGACCATATATGCAATATGAATTAGGCTAAGCCCGAGGTCATAGCTCCTATTAAATCAAACCATGCAGCATTGTTTATCAAATGTCTAAATAAAATAAACATAATATGAAATACTTGCTAACATGAATGATGGTGCAAATTTGTCACTTGCACATTTCTGGTCCCCGTTTCTACTACTCAGTATAGTATGTTCCCTTTCATATAAGTGAAAACAGCTATTCTAGTCTACTGTATCAGAAGAAGCTAAAAACACTGTCATTGCGCAAGTGTTATAGTCTGGTTTGGATTTATCATTTCTTCAGTACAATACACATGCTTCTATTCACAGCATTTCGTACGTCAAAATTGCTTAACACCAATAATAATGTCACCGAACCCATTGTTGGTTGGTGCCGCGGCCTCCAGCGGCAGCCGGCGTGTGGGAGAGATCTGAAAGCTTGCCGAGAGAGAGAGAGAGAGAGAGAGAAAGAGACAGAGACACAGAGAGAGAGAAAGCGACAGAGATAGTCTGGAATTCCTGGCTGCCATCGTGATTGTTATTGAACGGTTTACTGCATTCTAGAACAATTGCTGGGGTATAAAAAGCCTCACACGCTGTGATTTGAGACACTTGCGATTTGCAGGTGTTATCTGAGTGTGCAGCTGTGTAGACCTTTGAACTATACCATAGTGAATTCTTTTGTTTGTTTACGTGTGACAGACGACCTTGAGGACTGCGTTTGCAATCAGTGGGTCCTATGTGTTAAATGTGTGAAAGTGACAAGTGACAGTGACAGTGCGCAAGTGACGATGACGATATTGAGGACGCTCGCGAGAGTCACGAAGAGCTTCTCATCATCCCTATGGAATAACAAGGTACTTTCGCTTGTAGTGCTATTTACTAAAAAGCAATATCTGTTTCGATTTTAAACAGAAGAGCTTAATTGCTCTCGCTAACACGCAACGCTCTGTATGTCGGAACCCTCCCCTTTGTCCATTTGAACCTATATGGCGTCTACAACTGCAAATAAAATGAGAAATTGTAATGTGTAAATCGACTTCATTATATTTGAATGTCATTTAAAAAGTGATAATTGATTAATAAATAGCGATACCAGCTCACAAAACAAAAGCGCGACGAACTTATGCATCAACCTAAGACTCTACAATATAGTGTTATAGGAAATGAGTATTACTCGGACTGCAAGCCCGCGTACCCTAAAGTACCAACTTTGATATTTCGTGGCACAGGTGATCGCAGTATAGATTCTTTGGCGTTCTGGTGGGTAAACACCGAAAGGTAACAAGTAAATAACAAGAGAGCAAGAGTTAAATATGTAAATAAAGTAAACGGTCGTTCGAGAACGTTTTCGTCACATTACCTGAAAAATAACCTTTAGATTACGTATAATAATGCTACGCATTTGTATTGAATTGTTTGATATGGGATTTACAAATCCAAAGCCCGAGACTCGTTCCGTGTTTCCATTATCTCCACCAGTAGCGCTGGTCTCTGTACAGCGGGTGATAGTTCACCCATTGTAATAAGTAGAAGGCGCTTAGAGCCTAATTGCGTTTTATTAAAAAAGCTTTTCGATTTGTTTTAAATATTTCAAAAGAAAAACGTATGAGTGTTTTATATATGTATTTGAATATTTACAATGTGCTTTTATAAACACTAAAAAGCAAGTTTTATAAACATTTTAGAGTAAATAAACCAAATAGGTGTACTTACTGTGGAACAGAATTATATAAATTCTAATATAAGTGATACACTTTTAGTAACAAAAATGTATAAGAAATTCTACTCTTGAAGACTAAAACTTGAAATTGAGGTTTATTGAGTCTTTTGTTTAAACTTCGTAATTACTTTAACGTTGTATTACTTTACATAGGCAGTGCAATAAAACATACGAGGGGTCTACATATCTGAATAAAAATATTTACTGAGGTGTTATGTTTTACATCACCTATCACCTCTCCAAAAGTTAATTTCAAAATCTTTGTACCTTCATTTACTTCATAACACTGCTAATTAATGGTTCGAGACATTGCATAGGGCAAAATGAAATCAAGTAAAGGCACAGAAGCAACAGAGTAGTAAGTTTTACAGCTCAAATGCATGTATCGTATACTTTGTCTTTGCCAGGCTCGTTAGCCATGTATTCCTTGTATTTCTGGGTACCTGTATTTCACTGCAACCAGTTTGACCAATATTATACCATATATTAACTTGTTTAAAAATATTTGAGCTTCAAGCCCTGTCCATCCCACCACTTCCACCCTGTCAGTTTTCCTCTTGGATCATGTTTGCAATATTAATTAGGCTAAGCCAGAGGTCATAGGTTCTATTAAATCAAACCATGCAGCATTGTTTATCAAATGCCTAAATAAACATAATATGAAATATTTGCCAACATAAATGATGGTGCAAATGTGTCACTTGCACTTTCTGGTCCCCGCTTCTACTACTCAGTATAGTATGTTCCCTTTCATATAAGTTAAAACAGCTATTCTAGTCTACTGTATCAGAAGAAGCTTAAAACACTGTCATTGCGCAAGAGTTATAATCTGGTTTGGATTTATCATTTCTTCAGTACAATACACATGCTTCTATTCACAGCATTTCTTACGTCAAAATCGCTTAACACCAATAATAACGTCACCGATCCCATTGTTGGTTGGTGCCGCGGCCTCCAGCAGCAGCCGGAGTGTGGGAGAGATCTGAAAGCTTGCCGAGAGAGAGAGAGAAAGAGAGAGAGAGAGAAAGAGACAGAGACAGAGAGAGAGAAAGTGACAGAGATAGTCTGGAATTCCTGGCTGCCATCGTGATTGTTATTGAACGGTTTACTGCATTCTAGGACAATTGCTGGGGTATAAAAAGCCTCACACGCTGTGATTTGAGACACTTGGGATTTGCAGTTGTTAACTGAGTGTACAGCTGTGTAGATCTTTGAACTATAACATATGAATTCTTTTGTTTGTTTACGTGTGACAGACGACGTTGAGGACTGCGTTTGAAATAAGTGGTCCGTCTGTGTTAAATGTGTGAAAGTGACAAGTGACAGTGACAGTGCGCAAGTGACGATGCCGATGGTGAGTACGCTTCCCAGAGTGACGACGAGCTTCTCATCATCCCTATGGAATAATCAGGTACATTCGCTTGTATTGCTATTTACTAAATAGCAATATCTGTTTTGATTTTAAACAGAAGAGCTTAATAGCCCTCGCTAACACGCAACGCTCTGTATGTCGGAACCCTCCCTTTGTCCATTTGACCCTATCTGGCGTCTACAACTACAAATAAAATGACAAACTGTTATGTGTAAAACGACTGCATTATAGTTGAAGGTCATTGAAAAAGTGATAATTGATTAATAAATAGCGATACCAGCTCACAAAACAAAAGCGGGACGAACTAAGGCATCAACCTAAGACTATACAATATAGTGTTTTAGGAAATGACTATTACTCGGACCACAAGTCCGCGTACCCTAAAGTACCAACTTTGATATTTCGTGGCACAGGTGATCGCGGTACAGATTCTTTGGCGTTCTGGTGGGTAAGCACCGAACGGTAACAAGTAAATAACAAGAGAGCAGGAGATAAATATGTAAATAAATTAAACGGTCGTTCTTGAACATTTTCGTCACATTACCTGAAAAATAACCCTTAGATTACGTATAATAATGCTACGCATTTGTATTGAATTGTTTGATATGGTATTTACAAATCCAAAGCCCGAGACTCGTTCCGTGTTTCCATTATCTCCACCAGTAGCGCTGGACTCTGTACAGCGTGTGGTAGTTCACCCATTGTAAAAAGTAGATGGCGCTGAGAGCCTAATTGCGTTTTATGAAAAAACTTTTCGATTTGTTTTAAATATTTCAAAAGAAAAACGTATGAGGGTTTTATGTATGTATTTGAATATTTACAATGTGTTTTTATAAACACTAAAGAGCAGGTATTATAAACATTTTAGAGTAAATAAACCAAATAGGTGTACTTACTGTGGAACAGAATTATATAAATTCTAATATAAGTGATACACTTTTAGTAACAAAAATGTATAAGAAATTCTACTCTTGCAGACTAAAACTTGAAATTGAGATCTATTGAGGCTTTTGTTTAAACCTCGTACTTACTTTAACGTTGTATTACATTACATAGGCAGTGCAATAAAACATACGAGGGGTCTACATATCTGAATAAAAATATTTACTGAGGTGTTATGTTTTTCATCACCTATCACCTCTCCAAAAGTTAATTTCAAAACCTTTGTACCTTCATTCACTTCATAACACTGCTAATTGTTGGTTCCAGACACAGCATAGGGCAAGATGAAATCAAGTAAAGGCACAGAAGCAACAAGGTAGTAACCTTTACAGCTCAAATGCATGAATCGCATACATTGTCTTTGCCAGGCTGGTTAGCCATGTATTCCTTGTACTCCTGGGTACCTGTAGTTCACTACAACCAGTTTGACCGATATTACACCATATATTAGTTTGTTTAAAAAGATTTGAGCTTCAAGCCCTGTCCATCCCACCACTTCCACCTTGTCAGTTTTCCTTTTGGACCATATTTGCAATATGAATTAGGCTAAGCCCGAAGTCATAGCTTCTATTAAATCAAACCATGCAGCATTGTTTGTCAAATGTCCAAATAAAATAAACGTAATATGAAATATTTGCCGACATGAATGATGGTGAAAATTTGTCACTTGCAATTTTCTGGTCCCCGCTTCTAATACTCAGTGTTATATGTTCCCTTTCATATAAGTTAAAACAGCTATTCTAGTCTACTGTATCAGAAGAAGCTAAAAACACTGTCATTGCGCAAGTGTTATAGTCTGGTTTGGATTTATCATTTCTTCAGTACAATACACATGCTTCTATTCACAGCATTTCTTACGTCAAAATCGCTTAACACCAATAATAATGCCACCGATCCCATTGTTGGTGGTGCCGCGGCCTCCAGCAGCAGCCGGCGTGTGGGAGAGATCCGAAAGCTTGCCGAGAGAGAGAGAGAGAGAGAGAGAGAGAGAGAGAGAGAGAGAAAGAGAGAGAGAGAGAGAGAGAGAGAGAGAGAGAGAGAGAGAAAGAGACAGAGACAGAGAGAGAGAAAGAGGCAGAGATAGTCTGGAATTCCTGGCTGCCATCGTGATTGTTATTGAACGGTTTACTGCATTCTAGAACGATTGCTGGGGTATAAAAAGCCTCACACGCTGTGATTTGAGACACTTGCGATTTGCAGTTGTTAACTGAGTGTACAGCTGTGTAGACCTTTGAACTATACCATAGTGAATTCTTTTGTTTGTTTACGTGTGACAGACGACGTTGAGGACTGCGTTTGAAATCAGTGGGCCGTCTGTGTTAAATGTGTGAAAGTGATAAGTGACAGTGACAAGGCGCAAGTGAGTGAGTGAGTGAGTGAGTGAGTGAGTGAGTGAGTGAGTGGTGTTTTAGGGCCCGTCGACAACAAGGTCATTTGGGCCCCAACAGTGCGCAAGTGACGATGCCGATGGTGAGGACGCTTGCCTGAGTGACGTCGAGCTTCTCATCATCCCTAAGGAATAATCAGGTACTTTCACTTGTATTGCTATTTACTTGGGTTTACTCAATAGCAATATCTGTTGGATTTTAAACAGAAGAGCTTAATTGCTCTCGCTAACACGCACGCTCTGTATGTTGAACCCTCCCCTTTGTCTATTTGACCCTATATGGCGTCTACAACTGCAAATAAAATGAGAAATTGTAATGTGTAAATCGACTTCATTGTATTTGAATGTCATTTAAAAAGTTATTATTGATTAATAAACAGCGATACCAGCTCACGAATCAATAGCGCGACGAACTTATACATCAACCTAGGACAATACAATGTGGTATTAAAATAAATGACTATTACTCGGCCCGCAAGCCCGCGTACCCTAAATTGCCAAATTTGATATTTCGTGGCAAAGGTTTTCGCGGTATAGAGTATTTGGCCTTTTTGTGGGTAAACACCGAACGGTAACAAGTAAGTAACAAAGGAGTAGTAGTTAAATATGTAAATAAAATACACGGCCGTTCTTGAACGATTTCGTCACATTACCTGAAAAATGACCTTTAGATTGCGTATAATACTGCTACGCATTTGTATTGAAATGTTTGATATGGTATTTACAAATCCAAAGCCCAAGACTCGTTCCATGTTTCCACGATTTCCACCAGTAGCGCTGGTCTGTGTACAGCGGTTGATAGTTCACCCATTGTAATTGGTAGATGGCGCTGAGAGCCTAATCGCGTTTTATGAAACAACTTTTCGGTTTGTTTTACATATGTCAAAAGAAAATCGTATGAGTGTATTATATATATTTGGATAGTTAAAATGTGTTTGTATAAACTAAAAAAGCAGGTGTCATAAACATTTTAGAGTAAATAAACCAAATAGGCGTACTTAATGTGGAACGGATTTATATAAATTCCAATATAAGTAAAACACTTTTAGTAACAAAATGTATAAGACATTTCACTTAAGAACGCTCGAACTCAAAATTGAGTTCTATTGAGACTTTTGTTTAAATCTCTTAATTCCTTTAAAGTTGTATGACCTTACATAGGCAGTGCAATAAAATATACGAGGGTCTGCATATCTGAATAAAAATATTTACTGAGGCTTAATGTATTTCATCACCTATCACCTCTCCAAGGGTTAATTTCAAAACCTTTGTACCTTCATTCACTTCATAACACTGCAAATTGTTAGTTCCAAACACTGCGTAGGGCAAGATGAAATAAAGTAAAGACACAGATGCAACAGAGTAATTACTTTTATAGGTCAAATGCATGTATTACATACATTAACTTTGCCAGGCTGGTTATCCATGTATCCCTTGTACTCCTAGGTACCTGTATTTCTCTGCAACCAGTTTGACCGATATTACACCATATTTTAACTTGTTTAAAAATATTTGAGCATCAAGCCCTGTCCGTCCCACCACTTCCACCCTGTCAGTTTTCCTTATGGACAATACATGCAATATGAATTAAGCTAAGCCCCAGGTCATAGCTTGAATTAAATCTAACCATGCAGCAATGTTTATCAAATGTATAAATAAAGTAAGCATAATATGAGATATTTGTCAACATGAATGGTGGTGCAAATTTGTCACTTGCAGTTTTCTGTTCCCCGCTTCTACTACTCAGTATAATATTGTGACTTTGTGGGTTCGTGAAATGAAAAGTCCAATTGCACCACCCAAAAATGTTCTTTATTTCCACCAACTTACAGTTGAACACTTGCCAATCACACAGAATTACGTAATGCACACAATTACGATTCACCAGTTCCTCCGTTAAAGTTCCACTTGCACTCCGTTCAATAGCTCGTCAAGCACTGACTGACTCACTCATTGAAGCCCCTTTTTATAAGACTATCACTGTTTTTCTAGAGGTCTCTGGCTGCCGTGAATCACCGCGAAAGTTCCAGAGGACAGGGGAAGTGGAAAGAGGCGGACAGCGATAAGTGACATTTCCCTAATCACCCCTCAGTTAGTTACTGAGATTAACGGGAGGGAATGGCTCGGCTGCCCTGGTCACTTTTCAATTGTCGTTGGTACTGCTTTCCGCTAATTGGGTGACAATATGTTACCTTTCATATAAGTTAAACAGCTTTTCTATTCCACTGTATCAGAAGAAGCTATAAACACTGTCATTGCGCAGGTGTTATAGTCTCGTTTGGATTTATTATTGCTTCAGTACAATACACATGCTTTAGATTACGTATAATAATGCTGCGCATTTGTATTGAAATTTTGATATGGTATTTAGAAATCGATATCCCGAGACTGGTTATGTGTTTCCACGATCTCCACCAGCAGCGCTGGTCTCTGTACAGCGGGTAATAGTTCTCCCATTGCAATAAGTAGATGGCGCTGAGAGCCTAATCGCGTTTTATGAAACAACATTTCGGTTTGTTTTAAATATGTCAAAAGAAATACGTATGAATGCTTTATATATATATATATATTTGAATATTTACAATGTGTTTGTATGAACTAAAAAAAGCAGGTTTTATAAACATTTTAGAGCAAATAAACCAAATAGGTGTACTTACTGTGTAACAGAATAATATAAATTCTAATATAAGTGATACACTTTAAGTAACAAAAATGTATAAGACAATTTCCTTAACAACACTGAAAATCGAAAATGTGTTCAATTGAGACTTTTATTTAAATCTATGTATTACCATAAAGTTTATGACATTACATAGGAAGTGCAATAAAATATTCGAGGGATCTAGATATCTGAACAAAAAGATTTACTGAGGTGTGGTGTATCTCGTCACCTGTGTAAAAGTTAATTTCAAAACGCTTATACCTTCATTCACTCATAACACTGCTAATTGTTAGTTCCAAACACTGCATAGGGCAAGATGAAATCAAGTAAAGACACAGAAGCAACAGGGTAGTAAATTTTACAGTTGAAATGCATGTATCATATACACTGTCCATGCCAGGCTGGTTATCAATGTATACTTTGTACTCCTGGGTACCTGTATTTCACTGCAACCAGTTTGGCTGACATTACACCATATATTAACTTGTTTAAGAATATTTAAGCATCAAGCTCTGTCCATCCCACCACTTTCACCCTGTTAGTTTTCCATTTGGACCATATATGCTATACAAATTAAGCTAAGCCCCAGGTCATAGCTTCAATTAAATTAAACCATGCAGCAATGTTTATCAAATGTCTAAATAAAGTAAGCATAATATGAGATATTTGCAATATGAATGATGGTGCAAATATGTCACTTGCAGTTTTCTGGTCCCCGCTTCTACTACTCACTGTAATATGTTCCCTTTCATATAAGTTAAAACAGCTATTCTTGTCCACTGTATCAGAATAAGCTAAAAACACTGTTATTGCGCAAGTATTATAGTCCGGTTTGGATTTATTATTGCTTCAGGACAATACACATGCTTCTATTCACAGCATTTCTTACGTCAAAATCGCTTAACACCAATAATAATGTCGCGGATCCCATTGTAGTTCGGTGCCGCGGCCTAGAGCAGAAGCCGGCGTGTGGGTCAGACCTGAACTCTTGCCGAGAGAGAGAGAGACAGAGAGAGAGAGAGCGAGAAAGAAAGAGACAGAAATAGTGTGGAATTCCAGGCTGCCATCGTGATTGTTGTCGAATGGTTTACTGCGCTCTAGAACAATTGCTGGGGTATAAAAGGTCTCACAAGTTGTGGTATGAGACACTTGCGATTTGCAGTTGTTAACTGAGTGTGCTGCTGCGTAGACCTTTTACTATACCGCAGTGAATTCTTTTGTTTGTTTACGTGTGACAGACGACCTTAAGGACTGCGATTGAAATTAGCGGGCCGTCTGTAATAATTGTGTGAAAGTGACAGGTGACAGTGAGATTGCGCAAGTGACGATGACGATGGTGAGTACGCTTGCCAGAGTGACAACGAGCTTCTCATCATCCCTATTAAATAATCAGGTTCATTAATTTGTATTGCTTTTTGCTTGGGTTTACTAAATAGCAATATCTGTTTGGATTTTAAACAGAAGGGCTTAATTGCTCTCGCTAACATGCAACGCTCTGTATGTCGGAACTCTCCCCTTTGTCCATTTGACCCTATCTGGCGTCTACAACTACAAATAAAATGACAAACCATGATGTGTATACCGACTGCATTATAGTTCAATGTCATTTGAAAGGTGATAATTGACTAATAAACGGCGATACCAGCTCACAAAACAAAAGCGCGACGAACTTATACATTATCCTAAGTAGATACAATATAGTGCTAAAGGAAATGACTATTACTCGGCCCGCAAGTTCGCGTAGCCTAAAATACCAACTTTGATATTTCGTGGCACAGGTGATCGCAGTATAGAGTCTTTGGCGTTTTGGTGGGTAAACACCGAACGGTAACAAGTAAATAACAAGAGAGCAGGAGTTAAATATGTAAATAAAGTAAACGGTCGTTCTTGAACGTTTTCGTCACATTACCTGAAAAATAACCTTTAGATTACGTATAATAATGCTACGCACTTGTGTTGAATTGTTTGATATGGGATTTACAAATCAAAAGCCCGAGACTCGTTCCGTGTTTCCATTATCTCCACCAGTAGCGCTGGTCTCTGTACAGCGGATGATAGTTCACCCATTGTAATAAGTAGATGGCGCTGAGAGCCTAATTGCGCTTTATGAAACAACTTTTCGATTTGTTTTAAATATTTTAAAAGAAAAACGTATGAGTGTTTTATATATGTATTTGAATATATACAATGTGTTTGTATAAACTAAAAAGAGCAAGTTTTATAAACATTTTAGAGTAAATAAACCAAATAGGTGTACTTATTGTGGAACAGAATTATATAAATTCTAATATAAGTGATACACTTTTAGTAACAAAAATGTATAAGAAATTCTACTCTTGCAGACTAAAACTTGAAATTGAGTTCTATTGAGACTTTTGTTTAAACCTCGTAATTACTTTAACGTTGTATTACATTACATAGGCAGTGCAATAAAACATACGAGGGGTCTACATATCTGAATAAAAATATTTACTGAGGAGTTATGTATTTCATCACCTATCACCTCTCCAAAAGTTAATTTCAAAACCTTTGTACCTTCATTCACTTCATAACACTGCTAATTGTTGGTTCCAGACATTGCATAGGGCAAGATGAAATCAAGTAAAGGCACAGAAGCAACAGAGTAGTAAGTTTTACAGCTCAAATTCATGTATCGCATACATTGTCTTTGCCAGGCTGGTTAGCCATGTATTCCTTGTACTCCTGGGTACCTGTAGTTCACTACAACCAGTTTGACCGATATTACACCATATATTAATTTGTTTCAAAATATTTGAGCATCAAGCCCTGTCCATCCCACCACTTCCACCCTGTCAGTTTTCCTTTTGGACCACATATGCAATATGAATTAGGCTAAGCCCGAGGTCATAGGTTCTATTAATTCAAACCATGCAGCAATGTTTATCAAATGTCTAAATAAAATAAACATAATATGAAATATTTGCCAACATGAATGATGGTGCAAATTTGCCACTTGCACACTTCTGGTCCCCGCTTCTACTACTCAGTATAGTATGTTCCCTTTCATATAAGTTAAAACGGCTATTCCAGTCTACTGCATCAGAAGAAGCTAAAACACTGTCATTGCGCAAGCGTTATGGTCTGGTTTGGATTTATCATTGCTTCAGTACAATACACATGCTTCTATTCACAGCATTTCTTACGTCAAAATCGCTTAACACCAATAATAATATCACCCATCCCATTGTTGGTTGGTGCCGCGGCCTCCAGCAGCAGCCGGCGTGTGGGAGAGATCTGAAAGCTTGCCAAGAGAGAAAGAAAGAGACAGAGAGAGAAAGAGACAGAGATAGTCTGGAATTCCTGGCTGCCATCGTGATTGTTATTGAACGGTTTCCTACATTCTAGAACAATTGCTGGGCTATAAAAAGCCTCACACGCTGTGATTTGAGACACTTGCGATTTGCAGTTGCTAACTGAGCGTGCAGCTGTGTAGACCTTTGAACTATACCATAGTGAATTCTTTTGTTTGTTTACGTGTGAAAGACGACCTTGAGGACTGCGTTTGAAATCAGAGGGGCCGTATGTGTTAAATATGTGAAAGTGACAAGTGAGAGTGACAGTGCGCAAGTGACGATGACGATGTTGAAGACGCTCGCCAGAGTGACGACGAGCTTCTCATCATCCCTATGGAATAACCAGGTACATTCGCTTGTATTGCTATTTACTAAATAGCAATATCTGTTTGGAATTTATACAGAAGAGCTTAATTGCTCTCGCCAACACGCAACGCTCTGTATGTCGGAACCCTCCCCTTTGTCCATTTGACCCTATCTGGCGTCTACAACTACAAATAAAATGACAAACTGTAATGTGTAAAACTACTGCATTATAGTTGAAGGTCATTTAAAAAGTTGATAATTGATTAATAAGTAGCGATACCAGCTCACAAAAAAAAGCGCGACGAACTTATGCATCAACCTAAGACTATACAATATAGTGTTTTAAAAAATGACTATTACTCGGACCGCAAGCCCGCGTACCCTTAAGTGCCATCTTTAATATTTCGTGGCACAGGTGATCGCGGTATAGAGTCTTTGGTGTTTTGGTGGGTAAACACCGAACGGTAACAAGTAAATAACAAGAGAGCAGGAGTTAAGCATGTAAATAAAGTAAACAGTCGTTCTTGAACGTTTTCGTCACATTACCTGAAATATGACCTTTAGATTACGTATAATAATGCTACGCATTTGTATTGAGTTGTTTGAATGGTATTTACAAATCCAAAGCCCGAGACTCGTTCCATGTTTCCATTATCTCCTCCAGTAGCGCTGGTCTCTGTACAGCGGGTGATAGTTCACCCATTGTAATAAGTAGATGGCGCTGAGAGCCTAATTGCGTTTTATGAAACAACTTTTCGATTTGTTTTAAATATTTCAAAAGAAAAACGTATGAGTGTTTTGTATATGTATTTGAATATTTACAATGTGTTTGTATAAACTAAAAAAGCAGGTTTTATAAACATTTCAGAGTAATTAAACCAAATAGGTGTATATACTGTGGAACGGAATTATATAAATTCTAATATAAGTGATACACTTTTAGTAACAAAAATGTATAAGATATTTTACTCTTGAAGACCTTGACTGGGGGAGATCTGGTATTTTCTAAAAAATCTCATGGTTTCATGTGACTTTGTTATGTTTAGAACTGACTTAGGGACCATTTTGTCAGGGGCTTTCGTGTCAACTTTTCATAATCCCAACACTTGAGATGACATATTGTTACAAATGATAAATTGTAAACCGGAAACCTGCACCATAGTGTTACGAAAGGAATTGTTTATACTTAAAGGTGTGTTCCAGGAATTCCAATCTTGGTCTATTGCAACTATGCCCGAATTGGGGCATCCCCGATTTGAAGGATTAGGTGGGGATGGACAGAGGTCGGTCGTTCCAAGGAGTCACGACATTGTAGAGGACAGGGTCCATAGCAATCTACAATTTGGAAACTCCCTGCATATTTGAGATTTGTCACTATTATTATAAACAACATGTCTGTGTAGCGTAAGTGGTAACGTGTCAGCCTTACGTTGAAAACATCCCGAGTTTCAATCCGGGTCTGGCTGAGTTATCTGGATACCGTTTTTGAGACTTCAGGTTGTGGGACGTAAATAAAAAATGAAGGAAAACCTCAGTTGTACTTTACAGCTTAGATCCAAAACCTCTTAATTGCACAAGTATGGCTGATTTTGTTATCACTCATATTGGTAACTCATATGACCAATCTAGAAGTATAGACACATATGTTACCGGATAGGGCAAGCACTTGATTAGCTGTGGTCAAGTTAAAAACAAAACTCTTCAAACAAAAGATTATCACTTTGATTATCTGCATCTATATAGACTTGAATATTTTAATTACAGCTTGCTACTTCATTTATATGAACATTAATTTTTATTTTTCCTTAGGTATTTTGATTATGATCTCGTACATTCTTCACCACTTTAGCCCAATCCCTGTAGTTGGTCAGTAGTTATGAATCGTTAGCAAGAGCATTAACGATATATGGCACTTTGTGTGAGTGGCTTGCTATACCTGAACAGTTAAACAGGAATATTTTCACATATGCATCATGTTTGTATGAATGAAATAAATAGATACTATCTGAACAGTGTAAATTAGTGTTACAGTAAGAAGCTTTTGAATACTTAACCATTTTTAATATTATTTTTGCATCCTCAAAATGAATAACATAGCTTCAGATTATAAGTTACAGTTGTGGACTTGGACAGAAAGCTACAACTAATATAAATAGTAGGCGTATCCCACTCTGACTGAATAACTGAAAATGAATGCAATTATCATTAATGATTATAATATAAAATGGTAACGCTAAAAATAATTTGAATTATTAATTATAAAATATTTACCCTTTTTTTAGCTTTATTGAAACAATAACAAGGATCATCGCTTCTCAAGTGGAAGCGGGGTTAGGTGAGGGAAAGTGTGTGTAGGTTTGGGCAGATCCCGCTATAAGCACTCTGGAAATTCTCGTCTATTTTTCGAGCAGCAACTGTCTTGCTGTCTGGCGTAAAGTATAAGGCCAGGATGGCAGGCATGGAAATTTTACCCTTAAGCTGTAGATGTGTCTTATGTATCTCGTTTATCAGTCAAGTACACGAAAAGCACACCTACGGTCTGTCCCTCAGTCCGTCAACTGCTCGACGACTCGACCACGACGACGACGACGACGACGATGCCGACGACGACGCCGAGTATATATAATGCGCTTAACCACAGAATTTATTTCATTGGTAATTGTACGTCTTTATTGATAATAACGACAAATTATAAGAAGCTCTCGCTTCTCTCAGACTTCATCACATTGCAACTCTGGAGTAATTCAATGCACACGTAACATCATCACAGAACATATACAATTAAAAGTGAACTTCCATGTTAACCGCTGGCAACACGAGCTGATCGCAGCGTCCCTACTTCCAAATGACAAACCAAGTTATGAAAAATAGCGCATATGAAATATTAAGTTTCCGGAAGCTTACCTGCCTAGCTGTGAGCTAGTCATTTGGACAAATACAGCATTGCTACAGATGACTAATAGAGATGTTAATCGCTAGTGACTCAGCAATCTGTGTTTGCGGGGAGAGGAGCGAGGTGAGGACAGGAGTAAGCTAGTGACGGGAAGCAATGCTTGCATAAAGAGACATTATCACTTGAGATTGTTATTGCTCCTTACATGAGCATTAATGACGGTGCTCTCGCTAATCATTTGTTTGTTACACGTGCCAAGCTATCGTAAATTATTGTGGATGAGGGTTCACCAGAGGTCATTCCTAAACGAAATCTTGTTGTCTATAGTGAGGTTCGTCAGTTGGAATATTAGAAAAATGTCACAAGGAATACAGGCAAAATTCTTCCATAAATATACAACTCAAGCACACAACAAAAGGGGGTAACGAAATATATTAAATATATAAATGTATTATATATTGTATATTTTATATATAAAAAACTGCGAGCATGTATCAGTCTTCAGTTGTTAATAAACAATCACAGAATGGAGATAACTTAGAGTTCTTCTAAAACACTACTGGAAAAATGATTATAAAGACACTGTCACAGCTCGAAGAATATATGAAGTGGAAGGAGGAGGAGTCGTTAGAGAGAATGTGGCACAACGATAGTTCAAATGTTTCTCATCAATGAAGACAAAAACACTAAAGATTTAGCACGTTATGGAAGACATAAAGTATGGGATATTGAGGATACACCCAAGATTTGCGGGAAAGAATCCGCAAAAATTACCCGCAGGCTGTCAGAGTAACTTGGTGCATCAAAATATACTATACTTAGCCGCAGTAAGACACTTGGAAAGTCATACAGAAGCTGTAGATCTGTACTTATGAACTGATACCTCAACAGGCTGAACTAGAGGGATAACTGTTGTAAGTTTATCTGTAATCCTATGGATGATAGATTTGTCAGGAGAATTGTCACTGGCATATTACCGAAAGCCGGATGCCTCGAAACAATGGCTTGATGCCCGACAACCTGTCAAAGTCATCGTTGGGAAATACCAGTTCAGTCCCAAAGTAATTTTGTGTGTCTGTTGGAATTTTGAAGTTTTGATTCACTGGAGGTTTGTTCCGGGAAGGCGATTGATGCAGATCTTTAGTTTCAACAACGGGAAGGAGTGAATGGAATTTTGAGACGGAGATACCCAGCATTAGTTTACCGAAATAGAGTTATATTGCAACAAGACAATGCAACACCACATACTGCACGGAAAACCATGGAAAAAGTTCTGCAATTGGGAGGAATTGAACTGCTACCACACCCAGCATACAGCTCAGATCTCGCACCATGAGATTATTATCTATATCGATCCATGGCCCTTTCTTCTACGTTCAAGAAATGTTGGCAACCTTGAAGTAGTGCAAGAGGGTGCTGCCGAATCCTCGCATCTAAAACCAAAGACTGGTACCACAACGTGGAATAGTAAACCTTGCTGAACGATGACTCAAAATCATGGAAAATCACAGTACATGGTTCACAATTTAGTTAAATACTTTTTTTTTGTAATTTACGTCCTCGAACTCGTGTTCCCTTGCATGTGAGGGAGACACGCTACCACCACGCTACTGAGGCGGGCATTTAACTGCTTCCCAGAACTCATTTCAAATAATTGTTTTTCTTAAAAAAGACTACATATGAGACAGTATCTATACATTTATTTATTTTCAAGTGTCCTTGCGCTTGAAAAGAAATTTAGAAGCCCTTTATTACAGTGAAATAAGCAATCAGCCGTCTTCAAGGTTGACTCGGTGCTCCACGGCACGTAAGCAAATGAAGGAAATAACTGCGGTACACTTCAATCCTCCACTGTCGCAATAACCATCCCACAACTGCCGCATTTTACACTTTTATGGTATGTATACCTGCAGTCATAGTTTCTAGAACACCGTAGAGTATCCCGGAACATTCGCGGCGGCAAGAGAAAGACAGGAAATTCCGGAGCATCTGTCTGTCTCTTTCTTTCTCTTGGTAAGCGACCAGCTCTCCTGTCCAAGCGCCGGCTCACGCTTGTCGCGGCAGCACTACAATGCCATCGATGACAGTATGGTTGCGGTTCACCTTCATATATCTATGATTGTCATTTTTTATTTGCGTTCTCCAACGGTAGGTCATATCGGACAATGAATGAAATGGTGCTCAAATAAGCCGAGGGTCCACAGAGCTTAGAGTTACAAGAGATTGATCTTTCAGAATAAGGTCAAATCCCGGAAATCCTTATACAGATAACTCGCCTTGACCGAGTTTCGAACTCGGGACCTCTTGAAGGTGAGGCAGACATACTTTCACCTAAGCTACAGATGCAGGCTATAATTGAACTGATGCATGTGGTACAGGCCATGTGTGGGGTTTCTTTACAAAAATACGACAGATAAAATGGTGATACATGTCGATTTATAAATTTAATATGAGTATTATTATAATATATAAATGAAATACTGAAATACAATTATTAAACGTGTACTTAGATATGATTTGATTATTTCTCATTTTCTACAGAAAGTAAAGTCTTCCGAACATTTCCTTTTTCAGTTAAGCCTTAGAATACTTTCCTTAACGTGGTCTTTGATTCCTTTGCCTTTCAGTTCCAAAAATACTGAACGTTAACATATGTTTATCTGTAATGAAACTAAAGTCCTTCCGAAAACAAGTTAGAATGGCGTGGACGCCTTGCGCTGTTCTTTTCATTTCTTATTGTAAGACGGTAGACTATAGCTTAGCGGGTGGCATTTGTCACCCCCGTTCGGTACGTCGTGGGTTTTTACCAGAGACGGAACTTCCTGAGTCATGGTTTTTGGAGGGCTTCCCGGGTATCTTTGCAAATACAAATAACTATATACCCATATTTAATTTCATTCCCTTTCACCTAGCTTCTGATTTCACTTAGCAGCAGAGTAAAATTCATATTATTAAGCAGGAAATGTTCCTTTCGTGGCCAACTTGAAAAGGACCACCTTAACTCTACTCACGAAGATTTAATATGTATTTTATATCAATGAAGTAAAATTAATATGGGTATTTTAATACTAATTGAATATTATGGCTTAATCATTAATTATATGTATTGCATTCAATCAGAAAATCTGATATTGAAATTTCAACGTTTCATCTACAATTGAAGCGGCCAGAAGCAGAAGTTGCTAAGTCAGTGTTTCAAAATTGTGCAGGAGAGCTTCTAAAAGTTTTCAAAAGTAATTTTAAATACCAAAATAGTAATAAAATGAAATAATGCTATGTGATGTGTGCGTTTGTAGGGACAAAGTACTGTGTTGAAGTGTTTCTCAAGGTTTGACATATGTATCATGTGTGACAGGATATTTTATTACTACGACTTAACAACTTTTAATTTAAAATGGATGAAAAGTTGTTAAGTCACTTGACTTAACAACTTCTGATTCTTAATGTTAGAGTTTTTCCAGTATACAATATTATAATATGTAGTCATGAACAAACTATTACTTTAGTTTCGTCAATTCATTTCTACCATGGCCTAATCCAGTATGCACTTCGTGGATTGACATACAACATTGTCATCAAAACATCACACCATCTCTGCTACATCACTTCCAGCCCGCCCTTGTAGCGTGGTCGTAGAGTGTCTGCCTTACTTTCAAGAGGTCCCGAGATCGAATCTCGGTCAGGGTGAGTTACCTGGATAAGGTTTTTCCGGGGTTTTCCCTTAAACTGATAGATGAATGTCAGGTAACTCCAAGCTCCATGGACCCTGGGCTCATTTAAGCATCATTTCACCCATTCCATTCATTGTCCGATAGGACTTAACGTTGGAGGACGTAAATTACTACCCTACATCACTTCCGTATGTCATTGTGTCGTAAAATGTGGTACCTTCTGTCTGAGTGACATCTTCCAGTAGTGAACGAACGTCGAAATCTTCCGAAGACTATCTGGCGTGTTTTTCCTACTATCACTTGCCTTGTGTAAGACTTGCAACGTCACTACTCTCCTCAAAAGAGACTGGGGACGATAAAAGGAGGAAGACTTTTGTGACGAACTCCTGGTACACATCCTCTTTGGAAACACACAACATGGTCGAGGGCCCTAGTCATGAGCAAACAACTTAAAAAGGAAATGGTATTTTGCACTTGCTACATATTACTACAAGCGAGGACGCGTACTGGAAAACATGCAACAACAGTCATACATTGTGAGACGAGAGAAACTATATATTTAATTATATATAAACCTACCATTGTGTCAGGAAATTGGTCAATAAAACACACAGGTAATTCATAAGTCCGTGAAACACTTTAAAAATTCATAACTGCTAAAGTACCCAAAGGAAAACGAAAGTTTTTGCACGGAAATGAAGAGAATCTCTCCAAGTTTTGTTATATACCTTACATGAGCTCAATGTGTCCACCCTTGCTGATAGGGCAGATATCAATGCGGTAATGCATCTCTCCGCATGTCACGGCCGGCCATAACCACGGAAGCGAAGTTCCTGAAGGTTAGCAGGCAGTGGAGGTACATAGACATTGTCCTTCACAAAGTCCCACAGGAAGAAGTCACACGGAGTTAAATGGCCCATACACTTTCTTTTTCGAAATGTCACAGGACTCCCCTTTGGTGAGTCTCGAACATGTGCCACATGAGTGAGTGTGTGGAGATTTAGGGCCCGTCAACAATAAGATCATTTGGACCCGGCTCCAGGACAGTCTCCCATATGCGCACATTGTGCCGATTTACTTTTCCGGAGAGATGGAAAGTTGCTTCGTCGCTAAGGATGAGAGTCAGTGAAGTCCATTACTTGAAACCTTTCTTGCATCTCAATGAAGAAATTGAGACGTAAAGTTTTGTCATATTCTTTGAGAGCCTGATGAAGCTGAAGCCCGTACGGTTTAAACAAAAGCCTCTTACAGAAAATTCGTCATACTGTTGGTTGTGAGATGCCCATCTCAACACTTCCGCGGGTAGTGGACTTACGAGGGCTGCGCTGATATGTCTTCCTAACACGATTCACTGTTTCTTCGCTGGGTCCTGGACGACCTTGGCGACTAGCGATGCACATACACCCTTCAGCACGGAATTTCACATACCAATGTTTGATATTGTTGCACACAGCTGGTGGCTTTTGAAATTACGCTCGGAAACGTCTGTGCAACAACTGGGAGGTTCATGTATATTCCAAGACGAAAAGGATTGCTCGCGTTTAGTGAACGCCATTTTCTCATCGATGACGACTACTGCCACCTAGCGACAAATCTTGGCAACGTTTCTCTCTCTCTCTCTCTCTCTCTCTCTCTCTCTCTCTCTCTCTCTCTCTCTCTCTCTCTCTCTCTCTCTCCCTCTCTACAGGCCTGAGACTTAGACTTGTAATTATTCTAAATTTAACTCTTCCTTCATTTTCTCACACCCGCGGTGCACACAGTCGTTGCACCGGGTCGGCAACCATTGGGATGCTACGGCTACCTCCCTTCTTTTCATCCAGCTAAACTAAACCCGCCACCCTACAAAACTCCCACATATCCTATCAACAAGTGGTTAAGTCCGTCTAGGACAGGTACACATTTTACACACAAGGTGCTGACCCTCAATTAGCCGCCAATTACCATTATCTCTACAATTACCATGAGCTGTGGCTTACCTACTTTTCTTTAAAACAACTTTCAAGTGTTTTACGGACTTATGTATAACCCAGTATACATGATTCGTCCAATTTTATCGTCTTCAGAGTTGGCACCTTCCGAAATTATACATTTAGTCAAAGAATAATCCAATTATCAAAACATTTTTGTAGATATTTTTTGGAATCCTTGTCAATCATTGTCGCGAATTATCCTTTATGTCTTCTATGGACTGAAGACGGGTAATTCGAAGTGGTAACTTGAGTTTTAGAAAGAAAAAGAAGTCGGCTGCAGCCAGATCAGGTGAATACGCTGGTTGTTCGATGAGATTTGTTGAGTTTTCGGCCAGAAATTCTTTCACAGTGGTAGCCTTCTGAGCTGGCGTTGTCGTGTTACAGAATCGAGGAGTTGCCTTTCCACAAATCTAGTCTATTTTGCCGAATTCATTTTCTCAAACACAGCATAACGCTCACATAATAATAATCTTTATTTATCGTCTCTCCTTCTGCAAGAATTCCGAGTGCATGACACCACGATAATCAACATGACTTTTCAGTTTCGATTGAGTTTTACAGTTGATGGCCGACCAGAGCGAGCAAATGTTCCAGCAAATCTCCACCACTCTTAAATTCACTGTACCACTCATACGCAGGCGTTTCTGATAAAGTTGATTCGGCACACGAAATACCATTTGCAATGTAAAATTTGAGACAGAGTCTTTGTTCAACATTTTTTATTCATTGTAAAATAGCACAACACCTTTGATATTGACTAACAAAATGGCGCACTGTACACAAACTAGATGACAGGTGACAATCAAATTACGCGTGGGCATAGAGGAAAGATGTACCAACTTAGCGACCACAATAATTTCGGGTCCCCTATTATACGAGATTTTTATATGATGAAATCCCGGTACTTCTTGACAGAACGTGTGTGTATATATGTGTTTATATATGACGTGATTGAATATTGTGTCAAGCTAAGTTGAAATTAGTAAAATGTTGCTTATCTTTAATTTCCTTGACATGTTTAGCATAAGGCATATTATTCAGTAACTCTTTCGGGGAAATTTATTTTATATAACGTGATATAAACCAAAACTATAAATGAATCACTATTTTATGTATATTTTCATTCCCATTCATTACTATAGAACTAACATGAGACTGTGTTTTATTAAAAATTGCATATAATTTTGTATATCTTAGCAAAAGTGTGATGCATTTAAATTATGTGTTTATATTATGGGGATGGCATATTTTTACAGATTCATCAGGCTTCAGATATTATCCTCCTATAGTTGCAGAACTTTTTGTAATTTATTTAAGGTCGCTTTAACTTCTTAGGTCATATGGCCTCCATCTTAACAAAATAATACCATTAGTAACATATTATATAAAATTTACATTAAATATACAGGTTTACAGTCAAACCTATAAAATATACACATTAATAACATTAATTAGGAAAAAAATTTACATTTAATACAGATAACTGAAAACAAAGACAACAACATATTCATATAAGTTGAAAACAATATTTTGCAAAAAAGAAGTTTCATTGCTTTTATAGCATTGTCTAGATTATGAATTGTAATTGATAAAGGTATATTGTACATAATTTATAATCATTTCCAAATTTCAATATCCTTTAGGTAAGTAAACAGTGAGTGAACAACTCGTACACGGGTAAGAATGATTTGTTCCTTTCTAGTAAGTGGCTTGGCTGAGTGAAGAGCGATGGATCCCTTTCGTAATTGGTGTAATTTTCCTTGTTGTTGTTGATTAAATTCAGATTCCCATTTTTGTACTGGTATTGTGGAGACAGGATTTATGACAACTGAATATGGAATTTGGAATTTCGTTTGTTGGCGTAATGATGTGGCATCTCTAGCAGCTTTTTCCGGTCCTTCATTCCCTGTTACTCCTTGATGGTAAGGGATCCAAATGAAAACCACGTCTTCACCAGCGTCAGTGATGTTACTGAATAGTGTCTTAGTGTTCTGAACTAATTTGTTCTCTGTTGTGTAGTTCTTCATGCTCTGCAAGGTACTCAGTGAGTCAGAGCATATTACATAGCAGTTGTGGTGTGCTGTCAATATGTAAGTGCTTGATAAATGGCGTATAGTTCAGAACTGTAGGTGGAATAATAGTCAGGTAGCCGCTGCTGTAAAATTTAATCAGGAGTTATTGTTGCACATCCAGTGCTATGACCTGTTTTTGATTCATCGTTGTAAAGAAACTGATAATTGGGGAGATTGTTGCACATTTCATAAAATAGTGTTTGGTAAACAATTGCAGCAGTCTTCCATTTCTGGTGAAATGTTAGGTCGGTATGTATCTTGGGAATTTTGAGTTTCCAGTGCGATCCTTAATGGAAGTCCCTGGTCATTATGGGTGGGATATTTATGCCGTTATGCAGACATTATTTAACAATAAAAGTTTTCCGTTAAAGCCAGAGTTTTTTTCTATAATTAAAGACGGAAAGAATTGATAATTGTTGACGATAATAGCGACAGTGACAATGACACATCTTTCAATGACGAAACATTGCTGATGATATGTTTTGCATTGCGGTTTTGCCAGTAGAGTAATTTTTAGTAATTATTCCAATTGTAATAGCTCAGGGAACGAAAACTCATTTAAGAACTTAACTTGGTATTAAAAATCGGGCACAAAGGCTGTCAAGTCAAACCCTTCACCATTTCAAACTGGTCCGATATGTAACATGCCAATCTCTGCGACAAATATAAATCTACATGTTGAGTTTTCTGGGTATAGCTTCTAAAATCCTCTTCATTTTCCGAACGACTTCCCATAACTGAAAAGCTAAGAGATACACAAAAACCTTAGTACACTGAAAATGTGGATCTCACACAATTAATGTCAAATACATTTTATTTTATGGAGTTAACCATTTCCGATATATTCCTTGCCATAGTCCCAACATTTCCAATACCATTACCATTCGAAAATGGGAAGTCGTTACATAGTCTTTTCCTCTCCTTTTTCTGTAAAAGTAACGCAATTTCAAACCATCACAAATCGATTAGCTTACTGTATTCGGTTATTCCTAATGTACCTAAAGGTATATTTGACCATCTCTACAAATATTTAAATCGATTAATGTGAACTAGATAGAATAGCGAACACCTCCTCCATCGGCCAGAATAGTTTGTTAATGTATTGTTAGAGAAACATGTGAATGTCTATTTTACTCCTCACAAGTATGAATGAATGAATAACTTATTCGTTCAGTTTCTTTTTTTTACAATCTTTACATTATTACTTATAATTGTTTATCTACACCACACTACTTCATCTATTACCTTGTTGCTACCTTGTCTTGCATGACAGCCTGGTCTTCTGCTTTGCCAGGTAGCTCTTACCTCCAAGCATTCTTGCTACTTAATTAGCCTCTTCCATCCGCCATCTTCCTTTCTTATATGCTTTACGTTCGTGTCCATTTTTCTTTTACCTTCTCTAAGAGCTCACCAATACTTCTTACCTTCTTTTCCACCTTTCCTGTTAACATTGTATAGCTACTAACCTCTTCTCCACTTTCGACAATTTTACTTACCAAAACTTTTTCTCCAAATTGCTAACTCCTCGCATAGTGTGCTATGCTTTCTTTTCCACCACACCATTCACAAATTCCCTTTTCCTTACGTCTTATCCCTCTTAGGTGTTCTCATCCAAGCTCAACATTGTTAGAAACATTATTTTTTAGAAAATAGAAGTGCAGAATCTTTTTCTGTATATCGAGTAGATTTTTTGAGTTAGAAGGATAATTCTGGTTTTTTCAAGTGCCTTCATGCCGCATCCTGGAAGATGATGAACTTAAGTGCCAATTTTGGTATTTAACCAAGTACTCGTTTTGGAGTAACATTTTTTTTGGGGGGGGGGCGGAGTAAATACTAAAATGAACCAATACTCCATAAAGCTTGAAAATTTCGGACTTTCGTCTTTGAGGATAAGAGAAACCTCAGAAAATATTTATGCAACTTGTAAGGTAAGTTGACATTTATTAGCGAGTGAAAAAAATGTAATGCCCGAGGCGTTAGCGCCGAGCATGATGAACATCAAAACTCGCTAGTCCCACACTAATTTTATCTGTTAGCTGAACAAATGTAGACTTGAATTATGAATTATAAAAATCTAATACAGCCCGATCCGTATAAACCTGAACCAATTTAACTGGCCATAATTTCCCTTCGAAAGCTCGTGGGATGTAGAAATTTGTTTTAATGATCTCAGTGGCTCTGTGGGAATTGACATCTGTGACAATTTTTGAAAATTGACAGTATCAAATGTGAAGTTATAACAGCAGCATCCAATACTCACTTCAAGAGCGTGTTTACACTTTGAAAACATATGGGAAGACAAATTACTTGGTAACAACACAACGGATATTTGAAATAGAACTTAATGTACGCGATGTAAGAAAGCTAGAAACAACTGGTATACTCATTAGTGAGAGGGGAGAACATAGACCGCTATTGAATGCAGGGACTGTTACAGATGTTCGCAGAAGGCTATTGAATTCTCCAAAGAAATCGTTGCGTCGATCAGGGTACTGATATTGTGACTTTGTGGGTTCGTAGGACTAAAAGTCCGAGTTGCAGATATTCCAAATGTTCTTTATTTCCGTAGAAATACACTGTTCAGTTCTCACGTAACAACATTACATCACATACAACACAATCTAACAAGGACGATGACAATTAGCTCACGTTACAACAACACTCTACAACTGTTTGCTGCTTACGACTCTCGCGACTGACTCTTGGCGAATCGTCACTTTCTTAAATGTTTCATTAATAAATTCTAGATATTTCCGGAACAATAAAGAAACCGAATAATCTCTATCAACCAAGACGACACCAGAAATTTCCATTTACCTTAATTTGTTTGTTTCGGCAGACCTTAATCTCGCGCTACCTTTAACTGCTTAGGCAAGCTCTTTATTACCGTGAAACATTATCCGTCTGTTATCCATTGGAGCCGAAGCTTTTATGCCCGTTGCCACGACAATATGTAACATGTCAAAGAGCTTCAAAGAAATTGGGATTACGACCTTACAGAGTGCATAGTGTGCAACAACTGAAAGAAGCAGTTTATGATAAAGGAATCAGTTACTCTCGATGATTCCATGGTACCCTTATTACACGTCCAGACATTCTCCCCATAACGTGGCTTACAGATGACGCATGGTTTCATCTGTTAGACCACATAAACACACAAAACACCAGACATTGCTGCTGTAAACTTCCAATTGATCCACGAAACACCACTGCATGATGAAGAGGATGGAGTAATGCGCGCGGTGTCAGTTTCCAGGATCGTTGGTCCCACTTTCATTGACATTACTGTAGACACTGAAGTATATATGGGTATCTTCATGCCATTTGTGGAGCAGCTGGATGAATGCGAATTGAGAGAAGGCTATTTCCAGAAAGATGGAGCAACGTGCCATACATCCAATGACACCATGGAACTTGTAAACAGTTTCTTTGATAATCGAATAATCTCAAGAGGTCTGTGCCCCTCCAGATCCCCTGAACTAACCTCACCGGATGTTTTCTTGTAGGTATATCTAAAAGTATAGTGTACAACAATAGGCCACGGACAATTGATGTTCTCAAGGAATCCATTCGAACCGAAATAAGTAACATTAGCCAGGATACTCTAAAACTTCAGAGAATATGGTGAGACGAGTGCAAATATGGATAGATGCTGGTGGAGGACACTCCCAACATTTTCTCTGAGATGTAAATAGTGTAATGTAATCTCCCAATTGTGTGTTATATATTTTCAAAATTGCACGTATGTTCAATTATTGGTTCAAATGTTGTGGCCTATTGAAATGATTCAGGCTTATTTTAATCGCACTGTATATTATATAATATTTTACATTTTAGATGTGTGTTTGTTTCTTGTTTTCAGATAATTAATGAAAAATTGAACATCGGATTAAAACCTCTTCGAGGTACTCGATAGTCAAAGAGATTATAATATACGGGTAATGTATCTGACACTGTATTAAAGTAGGCCACGAGTAGAAGGGTAATGTATTTTCGTCTAGCAAACTTTATCTTTATTGCTATGTTTGACTTGCCATATTGACTCTGCTAAAGATAATTCGACTCACTGCTGAGATTATTCATGCTTAAGGCCTCCTTTCACCAACAAAAGCATAAATTAATGATGTGTTTTCCCAATGGTGGTGGATAGAAGAACCTTATACAGATCTCACTATGACCCAAATAAGAACACGGGATCTCTCAAGGTGAAGTACACACGCTACCAGGTACACAAATAGGTACACAAACACATATTACACACGGGAACATTTACAGAATCTAAAACTGTTCTTTATCCACTACAGATTTAGCAGAATGCATAAAATCAGCTCTTCTTTAAATAACCGTTGTATTTTCTAAAGTAATTAAATCCCACCTCATAATAAACGATTTTCATAACGTGCAGATCGACCCAATACAGGCTAATATATCAATCACCTTTTTAATTGATATATGATTTTAAAATGACTATATACATATAAATGCAATTATAATTGAAATATGTATTGAAGAATATCAAATCGGATGACGCTGGTGCAATGGGAGCCCAAAATTACGGCAAAGTTGGTAACGATAATGCATTTATTCTATAACTGATGACTTTGTTTCATAATACCTATTTACGACGAGTAATTTTAGATTTCTCGTCCAAGAAAATGTGTTCCCATATCTCGAAAGATGAATGGTCTCTCTAAGCGCCATAGACCCTGCGTTCATTTAACCATTATATTCATAGTCCGATACGACTTAACGTTTTAGATTTTCCCTTATCCTGAAAGATGAATGTCTGGTAACTCTAAGGTTTATATACACTGTATTCCTTTGAACATCATTTCGTTCATTGTCCGATATAACTTAACGTTGGGGGTTTTCACTTATCCTAAAAGATGAGTGTCCCGTAACTCTAAGCTCTAAGTACCCTATACCCACTTGAACATCATTTCATTCACCGTCCGATATGACTTAACGTAGAAGGTTTTCCCTTATTCTGAAAGATGAATGTCAGGTAACTTTAAACTCTTTGTACCCGGCAACCATGTGAACATCATTTCATTGATCGTCCGATATGATTTAACGTTGGAGGTTTTCCCTTATCCTGAACGATGAATGTCAGGTATCTTTAAGCTCTATGTACCCTGCACACATTTGAGCATCATTTCATTGATCGTCCAATATGATTTAATGTTGGAGGTTTTCCCTTATCCTGAAAGACGAATGTCTGGTAACTCTAAGCTCTATGTACCCCGTACTCATTTAAACAACATTTCATTCATCGTCCGATATGACTTAACGTTGGAGGTTTTCCCTTATCCTGAAAGATGAAAGTCATTTAACTTTAAGCTCTATGTACCCCGTACTCATTTGAACATCATTTTATTCATCGTCCGATACGACTTAACATTGGAGGTTTTCTCGTATCCTGAAAGCTGAATGTCTGGTATCTTTAAGCTCTATGTACCCTGTACTCATTTGAACATCATTTCATTCATTGTCCGATATGACTTAACATTGGAGGTTTTCTCGTATCCTGAAAGATGAATGTCTGGTAACTCTAAGCTCTATGTATCCCGTTCTCATTTGAACATCATTTCATTCATCGTCTGATATGACCTAATGTTGGAGGTTCTCCCTTATCCTGAAAGATAAATGTCTGATAACTCTAAGCTCTATGTACCCTGTACTGCAGCTCTCTGTATCTGGATATGTTCATTTTGGAATCGACGTAGTGATTGCTTTCTGTCCCATACGACACTTATGCACTGAGTTATCTACCCATCCTCTATAAACTGTTCTGCAAATAATCCATTAGAAGGCATTCAAGAAAGACGTAAGTCACAAATGTCGCTTAGCACGTTGCATACATTCAAAAATAATTAGGGGCAGGTGACTCACCTGGTACTTTATTTATTTGTATTAGGAAAACTATTTGAGCTATAAATTCGGGGTTTTGTGGTTATGTTAGAAAGATTACTCTCTACCTTCTTTATGGATCACTTTTTGCAAAATATTAATTTTTCTTAGTGCAAATAGTATTTACTATAGGTGGATTCACTGGCATTCGTCTTACCTCATTTACGGGAAATGCAATAAGATATCACTGCAGTAATCCGATAGGTTGCTGACCTCACGGCGTTCAAGGTCGTCCCATTTGAAAGTACGAGTTACTCGATTTCCATAACAAACCATACTCAAAGATATACCATTTAAAAATCCCTTAAACTGAAGGTTTTTGGACCTACGAAGGACCCGTTGTGGCATCCTGGACAGCAACCACAAGCTGATGCTCCGAGAACTATGGAGTAGTTTTGTGGACATTCGGCATCTTCATTGATGCACGTCGCTGGACAGAATCCTGGACAGACCGTTCCATGAGCGTCACCTACACCAAACACCAACAAAAGCAGTATCCTGACAAACGTGGTCATGGGGGAGCATCTATCTTATAAGAGAATAAGATACACTGACAGAAAGGAATCAGGTTGAAAGAAAATTGTGTGCCGTGTGTCATTGTTTATCTTATCTGTTATACTGATAATATCATCAAAACCTTCCTCTTTTAGATGAACTGAGGTCTGGCTATCGCGTTACGTCACGCTGGCGGAACATCATAGGCCCGGATTTGTAAGCACAAACAAATGGTGAAATAAGCAAGCATATAGGCACGAAAAATGAATCAAATAGGCACCAACAATAAGCATATATATACCGGTTGTTTGGAAACGACACCGAACAATTATAGCTCTTTCGTAATTTATAACTTAACTAGTCCGAATTTCTGTGTCGCAGCTTCCAAATTCTCTTACGTATAATTTTATGCATAATTAAATATTACATAATTTTGTGACTAGGCATCGCAGGAACCAGTGGTGTGCGATAATCAAAAGTTATTGGGAAGGCACTGGTCACTGTATCAGTGACAAAGTAGAAAGATATTCCACTCCTTGCCAGAGTCTTCAAAACTATTTCACTTACTATATTTTATTAAATAACGTTTATCGTTTGTTATCAAGAATGCATTTTTTATGTAGCTTGATGAATGATGATATATGTACCTTTCGAAGATTAGATACAAAATTAATTTCTGAACGCACTATAATGCTATAAATATTTGATCACAGATAATTGCAGTCAAATATTGGTAAATCCTTGGATACCTTCTTTATAATTTGTGTTTGCGAATTCGTGAATGGGAATTGAATTGACACAAAATTAATTGAATTCCTTTGTGACTGTGAAGTTCGCGGAAACCTTTTTATTATGTCAAGCAGAAGACAATGAGCTACGTTATGTGCTGACTGCACTGATGAGCAGCAAGGCGCAGGTAATGCTAATAGTCGTGTTGCAAGGTTGAATGGTGTAAATTAAATTGCAATTGTGTACGTGCATCGGAACGGTAACGGACAAACTGGTAAATTGTAATTGTGTATAGTAAACTGTAATTGGAATAAGGTGAAAATAAAGAACATTGTTATGTTTGTGTAATTGGACTTTTTATTTCACGAACCCACAAAGTCACACTGGTGTCAGGAGTGGGATATAACACAATGGAGGCAGCATTAGAAAAGATTTTAGCGGAACTGAAACAAATGAAGACGGCCAACGACAACATCACCGGGAAGATGAACGAGTTAACAACAAAAACGGAAGCGGCATACAACAGCCTGGCCGCGAAGCTGGAGACTACAAATAACAACCTTACCGCCGAGTTGAAGGAAATGAAGACGGCAAATGAAAACCTCGCTGCGAAGATGGAAACGGCAAACAACAACTTGGCCACGACAATGACCGCAAAGATGGCCGAACTGACCAAGGAAATGAGGGAGGCGAACGAGGTCCTCGCCGCCAAGTTTGAGGAACGGTTGGCAGGCGTGAGGGATGACGTCACGAATCTGGGCAAGCGGATGGGTCAAGTAGACGACCGCCTTAATGATTTAGAGGAAAAGGCCGACAGCATCGTCAAACCCCTCACCCGCCTGACAGAGGAACACCGGCCTTATGCTTGGACAGAGGACCCCGAAAACGCTTTCCAGCACCTAAAGGAGACCCTGTGCAGTGCTCCAATTTTGGGTTTCCCACAACCGGGTGGCGCCTTCATTGTGCACACCGACGCCAGCGACCATTGCATTGGAGGTGTCCTATCGCAGATCCAGGACGGCCATGAGCGGGTGATAGCCTACTACAGCAAGACGCTATCCAAGGCAGAGAAGAACTACTGCGTCACACGACGAGAATTATTGGCGGTAGTAAAGACCTTGGAGCACTTCCACAAGCACCTGTACGGTCAGCCATTCCACCTGAGGACTGACCATTCCACCCTAACCTGGCTATTGAGCTTTAAGAACCTGGAAGGCCAGACAGCACGTTGCGTCCAGAGACTGCAGGAGTACGACTTCACCTCGGAACATTGTAGAGGGAAGAGCCACGGTAACGCAGAGGCCATGTCCCGAAGACCCTGTCCAGAAGAGTGCGGCCAGTGCACAAGAGTGGAGGAGAAGCAGCGTGCCGCAGCAGTCCGAGTAGTTGTGGCAGTGCCTGCTGAAGGCTGGGAAAGCGCAGGCCTGAGGAGGGAGCAGCTGGCGGACGCAGACTTTGGGCCACTCTTGAGTGAAGTGGAGGCAGGGACGAGACCAACCTGGGAGGACATCGCACCGAGGAGCGCCACCTACAAGTCGTACTGGGCCCAATGGGACTCGTTGAAGACCAGAGAGGGAGTGCTGTTCCGGGTATGGGAAACACCCGATGGGGAGACGCAGAGAGAACATTTGGTACTTCCCCGGAGTAAGGTACCGGAAGTCTTGGAAGAAGTGCACGCTGGTACTTCAGGAGGACACCTGGGAGCGAACCGAACGATTGAAAAACTTCGGCAGCGCTACTACTGGCTGAGACTCCGAGCAGATGCTGATGGTGCACCTGGACCGTCTAGCCCGCTACTATGGTGCTGTTCGGGACGACCAGCCTTGAGGAGGGAGCAGTGTGACGCAGAAGGCGAACTCGCGTTGCCGATCGATAATGCGGACCGGCGGTGGCGGTGGGGACCCAAGGGGTGGCACCTCCTCCTACCGCGCGGAGGTGCTCGAAGGCTCCAGAATTATTTCCCCCTCCATAATGGAAGAATCCAGAGGTTTCGGGGCGATCGATACAAGCGAGGCGACGGTTAGTTTGAGTGGAGGACGTCGCGGTGTGCGGACGTGTAGTGAGTTGAGTGAGTGACCGTGAGCCGGGCGGACGTGTAGTCGAGTTGAGCGGACGGGTAAAGACGAACTGGCAAGGTTGAATGGTGTAAATTAAATTGCAATTGTGTACGTGCATCGGAACGGTAACGGACAAACTGGAAAATTGTAATTGTGTATAGTAAACTATAATTGGAATAAGGTGAAAATAAAGAACATTGTTAAGTTTGTGTAATTGGGCTTTTTATTTCACGAACCCACAAAGTCACAGTATGTTAGAATAGCGTTCTAAAGTGTCTGTTTCTTCCGGGTAAGTTGTTTTCGTACAAATCAGTTGACACACTCATAAATCAGAATGACGTAATCAACTATCTCACAGAGATTTTAAATTCATTAGAATTGCCTGAACTCCCACCTCAAAATTTAAAATTAAAAGTATGATCAGTTGCGACCATGCTGTGACCATGACTGAGCAATGGAACGAGACGAACTGTCAAAAAGTTGATGAATAACATCATCGAGACAACATCAAGGGAAAGTATAACGGAGAGGATATCTTGGTACTGGTATTCCGATGACTCCAACGGATTTTCATTTTGATTTAAAGAGTCTACAATTTCCGGTGCGTTTGGCCTTTGTGATGACCATAAATAAATCGCAAGGGGAGTCATTAGAAGTTTGTGGAATCAACTTTTACCATCTGCGGTTTTTCTTTAACTGGAAATTTTGAGTTCGAAGTAAAATATTTTGCCAAAGATTTTATGCTATTGCATAGAGCATCATGTATTATACTTCTTTTAGGTTGTTCCTGTCATAAAATGAAGTGTCAAGTCGACTAAGAAGACCATTTAAGACATCTTTGGCTTTTGACATGCCTAAATTACAAAAACTTTTGGGAGAAATAAATCTAAACGGAGGTTCCTTGAGCTCAAATCGGGGTATCTGCCAAGAGTGGAACGAAAACTTTAAAAGGTTGGCCAATTAGCCAAATTTTCAAGAAAATTCCCCACCGCAGACATCTCTCGACTAGGACACATTTTGATTTTATTATAAATGAATCAAGAGATTTTGAATAAAATGTCCTTTCCATGCATGTGTTCAATTTTATCCTCAGAAATGTTCTTCATTCAGGAAAAATTTTACATAAACGGTAAAAGGTAAGACATACACGAAATGTTACTAAATACAAGCGGCGTCCAGAAGGTATGTTCTGTTTCAATTTATCTCCTCTGCAGCGTTGTGATCGCAGTTCCGCACATGTGCGATAGACGCTCTGTATCAAGGTGAAGAAACGTGCACCATTGTGAGATCCCTGTCAGCCACGTACGCTTTGTTGTGCTTGTTTATAATGTCGGTGTTGATTGAAAATAACACCGCTTATGAAATCAGATCTGTGATTCGTATTTTGAATGCTACGGATGCATTATGAATGCATTGAAATGTAACGGCAAATTTGAGATGTTTACGGACAAAATGCGATGAGTGATACAATGGTGAGAAGATGGGTCCGACAGTTTAATGAAGGACGCAGTGAAGTGCAGGATGAAGAACGAAGTGGGCGTGCATCTTTGGTTACAGAAGAACTGGTTCACGCGATTGATAAGATCCAGTAAACCCGCAAGTTTACAGTTAGTGCTCTCTATGGAATTTCCCCAAATCTCACGATCACAGTTCATGAAATTGTTACCGGAAAACTGAAATTTCGAAAAACTTTGCTCACGTTGGGTGTCAAAGATTCTTACTAAGCAACTCAAACAAAAGGGTTGGGTAGTGCACTTGAGTTTCTGACCCGCTATGATGAAGGTGGAGAAGAATTTCTGACATAGGTAGTCACAGGAGATGAAACTTAGATTTCTTACAACACCCCTGAAAGTAAGCGTCAATCAATGGAAAGGAAGCACATCTCATCCCCAGTAAAGGTTAAGAAGAAACAAATCTTGACACCTTGAAAAATGATGTGCAGTGTTCTGGGACAATTATGTGCAGAGGATCTATCCAAAAGTCCGAAGAACTTGGCCACATTCAACCCGGGAGCGCTGGATAACTCCGCGGGTCTTTCCATAGGACAATACCTGATTTCTTTAAAAGGCCCACCCCCGTTAACAACAACGTCAAGACGGGATGGAAGTGGATACGCCACTTACGCTCGTCCACCCCGCTGAGAAGACTACCGGAAGCCTTGGTGGGGCCGCCTGGTTATCTAGCACACCTTCTAGTAGCTCTGCAGGCTAGTGCGTGGGACTTAAGAGCAACCCTCTACCTCCTTCGGGCGGCCGTAGCCTGGCCGAAGGTACTCAATTTCCTGTGGGTGTCGTGAACACACTGCCCCCTCGAGTCTAACCCAATCCGAACAACTCCCGACGGGAGGAACTCGGCAATTCGGCCCGAGGTTGCTGTAGCAACGTGAGAGGCACCACGAATGCTAAGGGACAGGAGAGGCATTTACTCATTGATTTCTTACGGCGTCGTCAAACAATGAAAGCAGATGTTTATTGCGAGACACTTAGGAAATTGCACCGCGCATTGCAGAACAAGCGCCGAGGAATGCTGTCAAAATGTGTTGTTTCTTCACGACAACGCACGACCACACACTGCAAATGCGACGAAAAACAGGTATTTGGCTGTGACACAGACGGCAAACTTAAATGAAGAAGGGATACAAAACCTTGTGCCTCACTATAAGCTCGCAAAATTTCGGCAATTATGTGGAAAAGTAGTTTAAGAGTTGTCGAAATTTGTGCAATACATAATTTTTCTGTACGCAGTTTAATTTTATTGCCAATCAGAACTTACTTTCTGGCCGTAATCGTAAAACAAAAGTATAAAACCCTTTAAACATACAAGATGTATGTATCTATTCTAAAGTGTATTGTATTCTAGATTGAACCATTTCAGTGATATTCCTTGTTTATGAATTTTCCAATACTTATACATTTCTCTAAAATGGTAAATCGTTATTCATTTTTTTATCTCTTTGACATACAAAAAGGGGGGGGGATTTCAAAGATCGTTATTAGACATTCCATTTAAAATATTTGATTATCACTTAAAGTCTACTATATTGCCTTAGGTATTCCTTTCTACCTTCAATTTTTTATCTCTTGGACATACATCATCAAAACTTCTGACTATTACTTACTGTTGTATTCCCTTATTCTTGCAATAAAATGTTTATCTAGAAGTAGATTTAGTAATAAGTGTAAGAATAGTTTGTAGTCAAATGTGTATTGGTGAAAGGATGTTTACCAAGCCCTGGACAAGCCGGCTGCCGGGGTATCTACATAATGGACTAATTAATTACTCACAATAGGCTCCGTCCATGGCGGTCCGGAATTGCTTCGTTCGGTGTTTCTTAATGGGTGGTTTATTGCCTCACAGAGGTGCCGTGCCTAGTCGGCCCCCATGCACAACACTCGATTAAACCAATAATTGGGGCAATAATTCTTGTACACGATGACCACCAAGGCTCTTTGAGTCGTGCTGCCCGCGCGCCAACTGAATGTCAGGCATTTGTCAAATTCTGAGAATGGGCGACAACCGCGAGTTCATGTTTAGACGTGATTCACAATGTCCCTTGTTTTCGAGAGGAATCGGGGTGAAAGCTGTAAGGACCCTGCCCTCTGTTGTGTCTCCTAAAGTGACTTCTCTGAGCCTAGCACTCCACTAGGAACCTAGTCATAATCTCGAAAATAATCGGCAATAACCAATGAATTACGAACACGTAAATGTAGGCATGTAATATTCTTTTATAAAATACAGTTTAATTTATAAATTTGGAGTGCCTTTAGGAGGGTATCTACACAAATTGTTTGACTTCAATACAGCATTAATATTTTGTTTTTTATATTTACTGTCTACATGCGTACACACCTACAAACATAAGTATTCGTTATTTATAATGGCTGGTCTGGTTTAGGCAGTTATCATCCATTGAATTAGAAACTGTTGTTTTTACGGAAAATGAATCAATTATTTAAATGAAAAGATTCACCAGAAAACAAACAAGTGGCGTTCTGCCGAATACCAACTGTTTTAACTGAACCCTTCATATCTGCCCAAAAATTAATTCCATAATCTTACATTTCACACCACGCCTATTTCCTTATATAAAATGTGTTAATTCATAAGTTTCTCTACTTGCTACAAAGAATTCTTACAGAATCTTAATTTTTAATAGAGATATTCGTGCGAGATATAGTTTACTCCACATGTCAAACTCTTTCCTCACAGCACGAGAAACAGTTGAATGATCATATCACTTTAAATACTGAAAAAAGTATTGAAACTGTAATCTAATGACCACTGCTCCAAGAAAATCGAAATATATATTTTAGTAATAAAATAGTTCTTAAAATGGCATTTGTATAAACATGTTAGTCTTGAGAAAATAAAATAAATACCAGTAAACTAAATATAAAAAGTAATTTTCGGTGCAGGTTTTTCTAAAACATGCAAGGTAAGCTTCGATAAGTTTGTCAAATCTGTTCCCTACGAGACGGAAGTGATTTGTTTTTTTGGGACGAAGAGACAGTTGACTGTGTAATACGATTGTGTTTCTTCAGTCTAAGTGAGAAATCGAACTTCTTTTACGGAAACGAGGTATGTCATTGCTCCATTTCTGGCATTTTATTTTTAACTCGTTTAAGATAAATTTATAACGAATATGCATAGAAATCGCTACAGAAACTTGTGCAGTAACAAAATAGAGACATTCTGAGATACATAATCATCCTTGTTGCTGCGATGGTGACTTAACAATGCTGCCAACGGACAAAAATTAAAAGGACTTAAACAGCGGACGGAGCGGATTAAGCTAAGGCCGGGATTCCATTTTTTTTTTTATTTACGCCCTCCAACGTTAAATCATATCGGAAAATGAATGAAATGATGTTCAAATGATTACAGGTTACATAGAGCTTAGAGTTGCCAGACATTCGTCTTTCAGGATAAGAGAAAACCTCCAAGGTTAAGTCTTATCGAACGATGAATAAAATGATGTTCAAATGAGTACAGGGTACATAGAGCTTAGATTTACCAGACATTAATCTTTCAGGATATGGGAAAGCTTCCAACGTTGTCATTTCGGACGATGAATGAAATGATGTTCAAATGAGTACAGGGTACATAGAGCTTAGATTTACCAGACATTCATCTTGCAGGATAAGGGAAAACTTCCAACGTTGTCATTTCGGACGATGAATGAAATGATGTTCAAATGAGTACAGGGTACATAGAGCTTAGATTTACCAGACATTCATCTTGCAGGATAAGGGAAAACTTCCAACGTTGATATCGGACGATGAATGAAATGATGTTCAAATGAGTACAGGGTACATAGAGCTTAGATTTACCAGACATTCATCTTGCAGGATAAGGGAAAACTTCCAACGTTGATATCGGACGATGAATGAAATGATGTTCAAATGAGTACAGGGTACATAGAGCTTAGAGTTACCAGACGATGGTCTTTCAGTATAAGAGAAAACTTTTAACGTTAGGTCATATCGGACGATGGATGAAATGATCTTCAAATGAGTACAGGGTACATAGAGCTTAGAGTTACCAGACATTCATCTTTCAGGATAAGGGAAAACCTCCAACGTTGTCATATCGGACCATGAATGAAATGATGTTCAAAAAACTACGGGGTACATAGAGCTTTGAGTTAGGCTTTGCTCTTACGTGATACTTTCTTTATTTTAGGAAAGCTCGTGTATTGATCGATTTCTCCAGCAGAACTACTTCAGTCCTTACGTTTATTTTATGGATAGGGGTTGTTTTCCCCCATGAAACATATGGTATACATTTCACCCCTATTATTGCTACAGTTACGTAATTCTACATCTGTTCTGAAGCACGAACCCCTTTTGTTAATACAATAAGATATGCTGGTATAACTTTCAGATCTATTGTGCACATAGTCCAGTAACCCTATTGGCTATTCTCTCTGTAACAAATGGTTCTACACGCCCAAACGAGAAGTACTGCCCTGTTTGGCCGCGCCGTGGCTCAGTGGTTAGACCGCTTGGCTCTCACAAAGGCGGCCCGGGTTCGATCCCAGGCGACCGCAAAGTGAGATTTGCGATGTACAACACGGCGCTGGGGCTAGTTTTCTCCGGGATCTCCGGCCTCCCCTGCCATTTCATTCCACCGGTGCTCCATCTTCATCTCCTGTATCATCAGTGTCATCGCCTGCTCTGCCGTATATAGTAAAAGCGGGCGTTAAACACTACACTACACTACACACACACACACACACACACACACACACACACACACACACACACAAACACACACACACTTCCCTGTTTCCGCAAATAATTGCTAAATTTGCTAATTTCCCCGCATAAGTTTGTTATGAATGGGTTGATATTGATTTAACTCGATACTCGATGTTTCCACGATACCCGATAATTCGATACTCGATATTCGATACTCGATCTATTACAAAATACAATGTTGGTAGAACTGTGTAATGAGAATAAATTAAATAGGTTTACATATTTAATGAGGAAATCTTAAAACCATCAGTGTTGTTATTTTTAAGCTCTACATTAGACATTTGAAAGCAAAACAGTCCACTTTTAAAAGCTTTGAATGAATAGTCAGACTAAAAAAACGCAATGTCTTAGCCGGGGTTTGAAACACAGATCTCCCGCTCTCCATGCGGTTGCTCTAAAGCACTAAGCTACTATGACCAACGTGCCGACATGACATTAAATTCTCCAACTGACACGTATGTTTCCCAGTAGACCACTAGGGTTTCTCATATACAATAAGACACGCACCTTTTTTGGCGACTTACTATGCTGTAAGTACTTAAGTCCCAGGCTTTATAGTTAAACCAATCTGTTTTCAGGTAATTTGATGGAAATAATCATTTCTCCCTCACTAGCTGTCTATAGGATAAGGTTTGGATGAGCAGAGTTACTGAAAAAGTCAATGCCATAGCCAAGATTTGTCATGTTGCCCATAGTAGCTCATGATTCAGCGCAACCGCATGGAGAACAGGAGAACCGTGGTTCAAATCCCGGCTATGGCATTAAATTTTTCAGTCTGGCTCTGCTCATTCAAACCTTAGTCTACATATGGCTAGTGTGGAAGAAATGATTTCCAGTTTTATAAGTTTTTGTTCAAAAAATACTAGCATTTTCATGTTTCAAGCTCAAGCCTTTTTCATTTTGTCACCTGAGTCCTGCGGTGTTAAACAGTCATTCACATAAGGCTCTTGCACGCGGAAATTTGGCGGAAATTAATTTTGGAAATGCTGAATTTGTTTTCCAATAATCTAGTGTTCAAGAAAGAGGTGAGAAATTGTCGTTGAGATATGAACTGATATCTTCTTGGGAACTGTTAACTGACAGTGAATGTGATACACGTTTACGGGGGTGGTCTGAACAGTTTTAGACCTCAACATGAAGATGGCAGCACTCGTAAATTAAAGCCAGTGAATTTCGTTCTTCATCTGGTGACACTCACCAAAGTTTCAGCCATTTTGGACGCTCAGTTATATAACACTCGTTTGAGAGAGTTGATGAGAGTGTTTTTATTAAAATGGACAAAACCGAGTATGGAGCTGTCATTAATTATTTGTTTCAGAAAGACAATTTGCCTACGCAAATCAAAGATGAATTGGATTCTGTGTATGGAGACTGCACCATCATTTACCACAGTGAAATTTGGGCAGCTGCACTTAAACGTGGTCGTAAGAGCCTGGGAGACGATGAACATTCGGAACGTCAAAAACTGCAATTACCGACGAAAACATCGCCAAAGTTTACCAAATTTTGCTGAAAGTCCGCCGAATTAAAGTGAGAGAGATCCCAGAGTCTATGAACATGTCAAAACAACGTGTTTTTCACATATTAAATCAACATTTAGACATGAGAAAACTGCCCGCACGCTTGGTGTCGCGTTTGGTCACGTTAGACCAAAAACGTGAAGGAATGAACATCTCCAACGCTATGTTGGCGCAGTTTAGAAGCAATATAACTAAATTTTGAGGCCGATTATTTACTGTAAATGAAACTTGGATACACCATTATTCAATCGAAACAAAAATACAGTCCAAACAGTGGACTGCAAAGGCGAAAGCGGCTCCAAAAAGAGGAAAGGAGTGTTTTGTCGGCTGGAAAAATGACGGCAGTTTTTGGGATAGTCGTGGAGTTATTTTAATTGATTATCTTCAAAAAGGAAAAAATCATTACAGGAGCATACAACGCAGCAGTCCTTGACAAGCTGAAGGCAGAACTTATGGATAAACGGCCACATTTGCAGATAAAAAAGAGCATGTTTCACCAAGGCAACACAAAGTCTCAAATCTCAGCCATTATAATGGCGAAATTCACCGAAATACGGTTTGAACTGCTGGATCATCCGCCTTACTTATCCGATCTAGACCTAACCGACATCTTTTTGTTCCCTCATCTGAAAATTACGCTCGGAGGACAGAGATATTCGTGAACAATTATTTTGCAGAGAAAAAGGCTGAGTACCATTTGGACGGGTTACAGAGATAGGAGCATCGCTGGGAGAAGTGTGTACAGTTAAAAGGAGACTATGCTGAAAAACGCCGAGTACTATTTGGACGGGTTAGAGAGATGGGAGCATCACTGGGAGAAATGTGTAGAGTTTCAAGAAGACTATGTTGAAAAACGCTGAGTACTATTTGGACGGGTCACAGAGATGGGAGCATCGCTGGGAGAAGTGTGTAGGGTTACAAGGAGACTATGTTGAAAAACGCTGAGTACTATTTAGACGGGTTACAGAGATGGGAGCATCGCTTGGAGCAGTGTGTAAATTACAAGGAGACTATAATGAAAATCGCCGATTACTATTTGGGTGGGTTACAGAGATGGGAGCATCCTTGGGAGAAATGTTTAGAGTTACAAAAGAGACTATTTTGTAAAACGCCGAGTACTATTTGGACGGGTTACAGAGACGGGAGCATCGCTGGAAGAAGTGTGTAGAGTTACAAGGAGACAATGTTTAAAAACGCGTAGTACTATTTGGACGGGTTAAAGAAATGAGAGCATCGCTGGGAGAAGTGTGTAGAGTTACAGTGAGACTATGCTAAAAACGACGAGAACTATTTGGACGGATTACAGAGATGGGAACATCGCTGGGGGAAGTGTGTAGAGTTACAAGGAGACTATGTTGAAAAACACCGAGTACTATTTTGACGTGTTAGAGAGATGGGAACTTCGTTGGGAGAATTGTGTAGAGCTACAAGGAGACTATGTTGAAAAACACGGAGTACTTTTTGGACGGGTTACAGAGATTGGAACATCGCTGGGAGAAGCGTGTAGAGCTACAAGGAGACGATGTTGAAAAATTCGAGTAATATTTGGACGGGTTACAAGGATGGGAGTATCGCTGGGAAAAGCGTGTAGATAAACAAGGAGACTATGTTGAAAAACGCCAAGGACTATGTGGGCGGGTTACAGTGATGGGAGCATCGCTGGGAGAAGTGTGTAGAGTTACAAAACAGACAATGTTGAAAAACGCCGAGTACTATTTGGACGGGTTACAGAGACGGGAGCATCGCTGGGAGAAGTGAGTAGAGTTAAAAGGAGACTATGTTGAAAAACGCAGAGTACTATTTGGACGGGTTAAAGAGATGAGATCATTGCCGGGAGAAGTGTTTAGAGTTACAAGGAGACTATGTTAAAAAACGCGTAGTACTATTTGGACGGGTTACTGTGATGGGACCATCGCAGGGAGAAGTGTGTCATGTTACAGGGAGACTATGTTGAAAAACGAGGAGTACCATATGGACGGGTTACCGAGATGGGAACATCGCTGGGAGAAGTGTGTACAGTTACAAGGAGACTATGATGAGAAACGCCTAGTACTATTTGGATGGGTTACAGAGATGGGAGCATCACTGGGAGAAGTAGGTAGAGTTACAAGAAGACTATGTTAAGCAACGCGGAGTACTATTTGGACGGGCTACAGAGATGGGAGCATGGCTGGGAGAAGTGTGCAGAGTTACAAGGAGACTATAATGAAAGACGCCGAATACTACTTGGACGGGTTACAGGGATGGGAGCATCGCTGAGAGCAGTGTGTAAATTACAAGGAGACTATAATGAAAATCGCCGATTACTATTTGGGTGGTTTACAGAGATGGGAGCATCTTTGGGAGAAATGTTTAGAGTTACAAAAGAGACTATTTTGTAAAACGCCGAGTACTATTTGGACGGGTTACAGAGACGGGAGCATCGCTGGAAGAAGTGTGTAGAGTTACAAGGAGACAATGTTTAAAAACGCGTAGTACTATTTGGACGGGTTAAAGAAATGAGAGCATCGCTGGGAGAACTGTGTAGAGTTACAGTTATACTACGTTGAAAACGCCGAGTACCATTTAGACGGGTTACAGAGATGGGAGCATCGCTGCGAGAAGTGAGTAGAGATACAAGGAGAATATGTTGTAAAACGCCGAGTACTATTTGGACGGGTTACAGAGATGGGAGCATCCACTGGGAGAAGGGTGTGGAGCTACAAACGGGCTATGTTGAAAAACGCCGAGTACTATTTGGACGGGTCACAGAGTTGGGAGCATCGCTGAAAGAAGTGTGTAGATTTACAAGGAGAATATGTTGAAAAACGTCGAGAACTATTTGGACGTGTTACAGAGATGGGTACATTGCTGGGAGAAGTGTGTAGAAGTGTGGATGACGATATGCCTCAACAAAATGAGGGATGCAAATACGCCCTGCAGTCTAATTGCAGCATCCACGATGAAACTTGTGTCGTCCTATTTCGCATTTATCGATTTGAACGAGGTGACTGGAACCGCCAATATTCCCCCTTGCAGTATACTTGGTGTTATTTGACATCATGTACACTTCGCGGGAGTAGCCGAACCAGTCCAAAGCAGTCCGCGAACTCGTACATTTTGTCTGCTAGATAATGTAATTTCTTGACAAGTAAAACTGTTGGTAGCACTGCTTTCAGTGGAGAAACAAGCATAGTTTGGCTGCACGAAATTCTTCAATATGGCTAGATTACGCAGTAAGTAAATAAATAAACACTTTATACCGTTAAAAGAATAGCCTCCAACACGAAATTGCACTAATAGTGAAGAAATTATAATAAAAATCATGGTTGTGTATAAAAATATCAAAAAATTTGAAGGAATTAGAAAAAATCGCCGTCGCATATTAGAAAGAAGAGCCGAATTTTTTATTATTATTTGTCTGATGCATGCTATTCAGAGTCTCAATTGTTTTATAAGAATTGTTTTTTCGGATAGCCCAAAACGTACAGTATATATAAATATTGTTTTATAATTACTGGGTAAATTTCAATATTTTCTCTTGTCTATAATATGTAATACAGCACTTATTTTTCAGCTGCAAAAATGTTAATTAACTAAAGCAAATGTTTTGAGTATATTTAGATGCTGGAGGGGAATTCCTGAACCAACTCTTAAAAAAATAAGGAATGTGCAATGCCTTGGAGAAGTATTTTAATTCTGTCAGTCGTCTTGAACATTCCGTGACTTTTAAATTGACCCCAGAGGAAAAAATTCAAGCAAAAGAAGTTGGGGCAACAAGCTAGACTGGGTTAATGGTACCCCACGGTATGTCCATAGTAAATGAAGTGTAGGAAAATGAGATGGTGCTCCGTCATACCAGAACCACACACCGATTAACGTCAGCCAGAAGGCCAGTTCCTATCAAAGTTCCAGGATCTGCAGCTCCTCTCGCGTTATTGCGTCTTCTGCCAGCTCCTTCCTCTTCAACCTTCATTACACACTTCATTGCAGGATTGTACACTTGATAAAGTGACTGTCATTTTTTAAAACCAGGTCTGATAGCTAAGAAATTCCACACTCTTTGCATGACAGCAGCGAAAAATGACTTTCTTCAGACGAAATGCTCTACGCATTCTTCAGTAAATATTAATTAAATTACTTTTTGCAATTACAGCATTGAAACGGCTTATTATAACGGCATAAGTTGTGGAAATTACCCTCTCTGGGGCACAAGCGCCAGGAGATGAATGACGTAATTACCATGGCAACAAGAGCTATGACGTCAACACTGGCAAGCCATAATTTTCTTCAATGTGCCTGTAAGAAAACCTGAAACTGAAACTCTTACAAGTATACCAACATTCAAAAACAAGTATCTGCTCATTAAGTTTATTTTATCCAACACTTATCGTTAAAGTTGTACTTTAATAATATAAATTAACCTACCATACTCACAATTTAAATATTAAGAATGCATAAAATTTCAGTTTAACTACTGTGTCAATAAAATACAATCACTTGACATACATTTCAAGTATAATATTTATTGTAGTTTTCACATTTAGTAATGAAATGCACAGCTGCAACTTGTATTCATTCAGTAATTAACAAATATTTCCCTATATGTTCACATTCTACTGACAATGCATTCGTCAGTGTAGCTTTCTGAAATGAAAATCAAATTAACCCAGAAACATCTAGCCAACATTTATTTTTTTTATTTATCCATATTTATGAACCCTATTTTACACAGTGGTATATTAGGGTTATAGTTGATACATAAAAATACATATTTTTAACAAAAATATTTTAAATAGTAGAAGGAAGAAAATATGTTATAATCTGGTGCATATTAATTTAAACTATTTCAGACGTTTAAACACTGAGTTTATAAACATCAGGAAAGTGGTATATTAGGGTTAGAGTTGATACATAAAAATACACAATTTTAACAAGAATATTTTAAATACTAGAAGGAAGAAAATATGTTATAATCTGATGCATATTAATTTAAACTATTTCAGACGTTTAAACACTGAGTTTATAAACACCATGAAGTACTTAAAGTGTTGTGACTTCATTAGCAAAGATGTGAGCGGAGCAAAAAATTCAGTTTCTAGAGAGTCTAGCTTGAATATTAATTCTTGTCTTTCTCTCCAGAAAATGGGACAACAGAAAAGGAGATGAACCACAGTTTGAAATTCTTCACCATACATGCACTTGGGGTTAGATGTTAAGTGAAAACGTGATAAGTATTCACCAAATTTACCATGTCCACTTAAAAATTGTGTCAAAACAAAATTTGGTACAAGAGTTTCACATTTTCCTCTGTCATATACACTAGGGAAAAATAATGTTTTTTTACACTTCCATTTGGAGTTGTTAGCCATTGTTGGTTCCATTCTTCAAGAATATGTTGATGTATTATTCTCCTTGCAGTAGAAATAGGACATAAAGAGTATGTCACAGGAAGATTGGATTCTGCAGCCTTCTTAGCCAAGCAATCAGCTCTCTCGTTACCTAAAATTCCACTGTGTCCTTTAACCCATCCCATGCAAATATGTCCTGGATGGTTTTAAAGCAAGGTTCTGATTTCATGTGCTAATGAATTTAAATTGTATTTATCATTACTAGCGAGTAAAGCTGATTCTGAATCACTAAGAATACGGGCACTGTTCCCATTAACAGTACACCATTTTATAGCTTCTTTAATTGTTAAGAGCTCCGACTGGAATACAGAACATTCAGGTGACAATTTAAACATGGAGTGAGTTAGTTCCGTTTGGTTTTCATAAACAACAAAAGCACATCCTACTGCAGATATATTATTTTCAAATTGGTAACGCGAACCATCTGTATATATGTAATAATCATGAAAATTACATATTTCCTTTAAACAGGTTACAAAACTTGATGGGTGTCCTGCTGTGGTAGGATGCTCCGGGATTTGTAGTTTTAAGTGAGACAGATAAGACGCACATTCACGTTCATGTCTTAAATTCATAATAGTTGCTGTTGATTAACCAGTGAGAGATAAAGGTTCGATGTTAGCTATAATCTGAGCTGCATCAGTGGAGATTGTACGATATCCTCGAATTATGCGAAGGAGGAATCCCCTTTGGATCTGTGCAAGTTTCTTAACTGCCCATTTTTTATTAAGAACATCCTGGAATGCAGATATACCATACAAAATTAGGGGCACTACAGCACCTTGATATATAATTTTAAGAATATTAGAATTCAGACCCCAGGTTGGTCTTGTTGTTGCCAACATTTATTCCCGGAATCTCTAAACTTGAATTTCCGCTGAAATTTTGCTATCGGGGCTTTAGGTGGAGTATAATCTTTACTGTAGTTGTTGGAAACAAAAGAAAGTGTTATGTTTGTAGTTATATTTTTGACAGATGAATCGCGTTACATATCTTTGTTTAGACTGCACGGGTGACTATTTTCATTCCCCCCGCTATATAAATACGTTATGAAGATACAGCGTTGTGGTTGGCTAATACGATGTTGGACAGATGCTGGTGAACAAAGAACAGTACCAAGAATTTGAGAACAAATGAGCCCAGGGTCCATGGAGCTTTAGAGTTACCCGACATTCTTCTCTTAGGATAACGGAAACCCCTGAAGAAACCATATCCATGTAACTCAACCTGACCGAGATTCGAACTCGGGACCTCTTGAACGTGAGGCCCACAGCTCTCCGTAAGTAAAACACATAATAGTTTCAATGATATCTACGATTGTGGGTCAAAAAGTAATGCCTCCTATTTTTTTCCTTGAATAAGTAAGTTATGTGAAATCTTTGAATTTGGCGCAATTCCTCAAACCTTCTTCTCCATTTCCCTGCAGTAGTAACTTCCTAAGTCATCAGGTGGCAGCACTACATCCTCTTGCAAAATGGCTGACATCAACATTCGTATTAGACAGCGTTCTGTGTTTGAATTTCTGACTGCGGAATGTGAAACGCCAATTGGCGACGGTGCGTGACCGGGGCGCATAAAGTGACAGATAGCGCAGCGCGGAGATAAAATGCTAGCCGAAGCAGATAAAGATTGATAACTGGAAGGTTCTCTTGCCGTCTTGTTTTTACAGAAAATAAGGGTAATTTCTCAAACAGTGGGCGGCTATTTGAAAGACGCCGTGGCTAGTTTATGGAGACAGAGTGGTAATCGGAACTTGATTCGTGTGCGTAGAGCTTTCTTTTGAAAGTGAACTCTTTTGTTTGTGGTCAACCACCTTGAGGATTGTATTTGTGTATGTTACGTAATTCTGCTACTGTAAGATTGACCATAGTGTGCTTCTACGGAAGTAAACAACATTGTGGAATTTCTGCAAACTGGAATTTTAGTTCTACGACCCACAAAGTCACAGTATGTAGGTAAGCTATGAAGCTAGTTACAGTGATACAAATACTATACAAATATAATAATTTCTGACATAAAGTTTCAGTTATATTAAAAGAAAATAATGAAAATGTTCTTATTAATCGATGAAGATCGCGATTTCGTAAATCCTCATTTACATCATCAGCTCAAACAACCTCGTTGTCAACGTTACAAACACTAGATGTCACTATGATTTTGTTAGTACTACCAAAATGTGAAAATGAAGTAAACTTAAAAACAGAATCGACTGTCGGTATTTCAAAATTCATTACGCGATGTTTATTTTTGAAGTAAAAAACCTGTTTAGGCAGGTTTGGCACTTTTTGTGGGTAGTGAATTAAACTGAGCCGTCACGCTGGAATATGTGACGCACATTCGGGTGAAGTCGGCTCGAGTCGGGTCACTCCAAACTACCCCAACCCCATACATGTTCGTTATTTCAGTCTTATGTTGTCCATACCGCTATACGCCTAGATTTTCTGTCACACTCATCAGCGTATCAACAACACGCATCCAGGGATATTTTAACATATTTCAAATACTATGAAAAATTCAGAAACCCTACAGCAGTTTCATTAAAAAAATAATGATCCTTGGGCCGTTCTTACAAACGTCTGTCAAGTGTCAGTAACCGATCCAGTCAGTTAACCTTTTGTCATTTAACAGGTCGACAACATGTCAAATTACACTTTAAACAATAATAGTCAAAAGGAACAAATAATATCACCGAAGTTCAGTATTTGAATAATTGAAACCATAATAAGGAAAAATAAATTGAATGTGCTAATTGAAAGTAAAAGTGTTAGGAATTTGTGAGAGAGATGTTTCATTAAAAACTAGTTATTTTTATCGACAATTTCTGTTTATTGTGAATAGTAAAACGTAAAAAATCATAAATTAAATGTAATAAGACGTAAATAATAAAATTATCATGTATTAAAATGACTTTTGTCTTTATTTTCATTTGCAAATTATATGTTATGTTTTTCCAATTGTGACAAAACACTTGAAAAGAATATGACATGTAATAAAACATGTATGAAAGTGTGCACAAAGGTGTAATAAAATATGGAGTAATGAGTATATGTACGGATATGTAATAACATGTGTAAAATGTATACGTAACCAAACATTTCCGAATATTCAAAACATATGCAAATAATCAAATGAATATCATATAATTATGTTATAAGATTTGAACGAACTGTGATTTTATTAAAAACAAAAATACAAAGAAATATATGTAAAATGCAAGAAACAAAATATGAAAAATGATTATAAAATAGCATTATTAATATAAAAATAAAATACATATAAAATAGTATATTATGTGATTTGATTTTACTTCCTTTATACGATACATTCTTTATGTATAACCCTCTTCTCACGATCGTCATTCAGTTGTTTCAGATTATTTTCATTTGCGAGTACACTTAGCGTAAGGCATGACATGTTTAGCTCCCAACTGCCCTCCTTGTGCAACAATAAGTGTCAACATTAAATTTTTGAAAATAATTTTTAAGAATAAGTTATAGTGAATAGTTTTTAGGTGTTCACTTCTGTCGTGTGGTCTTAAGCATGCATAATTTTTATAATAAATTACTTTTACCAAACCATTAAATTTATCGGAGCATTTAATTGTTTTAGTAATTTAACATCTGGATTAATTTTATGGTTAAATGACCAAAAATGATCTATTACGGCCGATTCATCAGTTTGTTTATATTTAAGATTACGTAAATGTTATTTTGTTCTGGTTTCTAAATTACGTTTTGTCTTTGCAATATAAAATTTATTACAATCTAAACAATTAAATTGATAAATACCAGATTTTTTCTTATTAGGAATTTCATCATTTAGAGAAATATAGTAAATTTGTAATACTGTATTTATTTTCAGGAACTAAAGTTATACCAATTTCTTAATTTTTTTTTAAAAATATTTATTAACCTAAGGATTGTAAGTAAATTGTTTAAAGTTATAGTCATCTTTTACCTTTTAAAGTTAGAAATGCCATTAACAGTTTTTTTGATATTTAAGTTTTTCAATTTTTTTTCAATATTAAGTCTTTTTTAAAACCATTAATTAAAGAAGTATTAATAAGATATGCATGTTCTTTATTAAATTCCTCTTTATTCAGGGGTATATTCATTATTCTATAAATCAAACTATTAAAACAGCAAATTTATGTGAAAAGAGGTTAAAACTTTTACTTTTATGTAATTATCGATATGAGTAAACTTCCTATAAACACAAAGGTTTAATTTTTATTAAAACACTTAATTATAAATTAACTGTTAATAAACATTTTCTGAAAAAATGAAGTGTTTGATATAACTTTGTATCGGATATTTTTTGTTATTCTTGTGGCATTTTCTAGCTTGTGTTTCTGTGTGATGGTTTGGATGCAACATTCAAGACATCCATGGAGTAAAAAAGTCACTTGACCTTATAAAATACTATTACTTGCATTAACTTTCTTTTAAACAAACGACTAGAGGAGACTACATTCTGGCTATATTAAACAAATGAATAGCAGTGTAATATAACATTTTTCTACATGTGACCATCACTAAACACGGACGTGTGTAAGTGTCCGCAATCTTGCAGATTTTTATGAATTCATGTATCATTCATGATTTGGGGGTGTCCGCGAATATATTAAATAGCTAATGCATCAGGCATTATCTAATAATGGACAACTTTACAATTATTTGTAAAGTATAACAGAAAGTTGATTCAATAATTTTAATTGAAAACTGAATTATAAGGACTAAAAGAAGAATAATTTGTAAAGTATCCACAGTAATTTAAAAATATTTTGTTATACTTAAAAATTCAGTTTGCAAAGGAAATAAATAGAATAAAGAGTAATTATTTCACTATCCCAAAAGATTATATTACTTCTCCGTTCCGAGACTACGGTCCTGGGTGCAGAGGGCAGCCGTGGTGAACAATAATTCTGCAGGAACGTCACCAAAGGTGAGAATCCCATTATCAAAAACCTTCATCACCCAAAAAATACCCCTGCAACTTTAGTTCCTCAAAATAAATATAGTATTAAAATTTACTGCATTTCTCCAAAAAGATAAAATTTCTCATAATAAAAAATCTAGCATTTATCAATTTAATTGTTTAGATTGTGATAAAGTTTACAAGAGTATAGCAGTAAATTAATTATTCTTTCACACTGGCCGTGTGTAGGCTAAAGTATGGAAAGATAGAGTCAAGCTGAAAAATTCAATGCCAAAGCCGGGATTTGAACCACGGATATTCTGGATGCTGTCCAGCCGCTCTAACCATTGAGCTACTATGGCCAATGTGCCAACATGACATTAAATTCTCCAACTGACTCGTATTTTTTCCGGTAAGCTACTAATGGTTCTCATAAACACATAAGACAACTACCTTAATGGCGACTTCAACATGTAAGTACTTTAAGGCCCGGGCTTTATATTTCGGATCATTTTTCTGATCTCCGTCCAGCCGCTCTTACCCTTGAGCTACTATGGCCAAAGTGCCAACTTGACATTACATTCTCTGACTCGTGTTTTTTTCCCGGTAAACCACTTAGGAGTTCTCATAAACACAGGAGACAACTACCTTAATGGCGACTTACAACATGTAAGTATTTTAAGGCCCGGGCTTTATAGTTAAACACTCTTCTGGTTGCCATTCAGCCGCTCTAACCCTTGAACTACTATTGCTAACATGCCGTCATGACATTACATTCTCCAACTGACTCGTGTTTTTTCCCGGTAAACCTCTTAGGAGTTCTCATAAACACACGAGACAACTACCTTAATGGCGACTTACTATGCTGTAAGTACCTTAAGGACCGGCCTTTATAGTTAAACACTCTTCTGGTTGCCGTCCAGCCGCTCCAACCCTTTAGCTATTGTATAATGAAAGCCCGTACTTAGTTGCCATGATTTGTCGTTAGGTGGCAGTAGTCGTCATCTATGAGAAAATGGCGTTCACTAAACGTGAGCAATCCTTTTCGTCTTGGAATAAACATGAACCTCCCAGTTGTTGCACAGACGTTTCCGAGCGTAATTTCAAAAGCCGCCAGCTGTGTGCGACAATATCAAACATTGGTATGTAAAATTCCGTGATGAAGGGTGTAAGTGCATCGCTAGTCGCCAAGGACGTCCAGGACCCAGCGAAGAAACAGTGAATCGTGTTAGAAAGACATATCAGCGCAGCCCTCGTAAGCCCACTGCGGAAGTGTTGAGGTGGGCGTCTCACAACCAACAGTATGACGAATTATTTGTAAGAGGCTTTTGTTTAAACCGTACGGGCTTCAGCTTCATCAGGCTCTCAAAGAATATGGCAAAACTTTACGTCTTAATTTCTTCATTGAGATGCAAGAAAGGTTTCAAGTAATGGACTTCACTGACTCTCATCCTTAGCGACGAAGCAACTTTCCATCTCTCCGGAAAAGTAAATCGGCACAATGTGGGCATATGGGAGACTGTCCTGGAGCCGGGTCCAAATGACCTTATTGTTGACGGGCCCTAAAACACCACACAATCACTCATGTGGCACATGTTCGAGACTCACCAAAGGGGAGTCCTGTGACATTTCGAAAAAGAAAGTGTATGGGCCATTTAACTCCGTGTGACTTCTTCCTGTGGGACTTTGTGAACGACAATGTTTATGTGCCTCCACTGCCTGCTAACCTTCAGGAACTTCGCTTCCGTGGTTATGGCCGGCCGTGACATTTGGAGAGATGCATTACCGCATTGATATCTGCCCTATCAGCAAGGGTGGACACATTGAGCACATGTGAGGTATGTAATAAAACTTGGAGAGATCCTCTTTATTTCAGTGCGAAAACTTTCGTTTTCCGTTGGATACTTTAGCAGTTATGAATTTTTAAAATGTTTCACGGACTTATGAATAACCCGTGTGTTTTATTGACCAATTTCCTGACACAATGGTGGGTTTATATATAATTTCTCTCGTCTCACAATGTATGACTGTTGTTGCATGTTTTCCGGTAAGCGTCCTCGCTTGTAATAATATGTAGTAAGGGCAAAATACCATTTCTTTTTTAAGTTGTTTGCTCATGACTAGGGCCCGGAAGTTGTTTACCTAAATGCTATCAAATGCTCTTAATAGATAAAAATGCACATAAATGTAACAATTTATTTCATTATATTAAATTAATAACTGTCTCAGACAAATAATAAATATATGGTTCGAATAAACACATTTTAAAATTAACTTTATTAGTAAATAATGCAGTTATTGCTACTAAATAATAAATTCAAAATTCATCAGGTCATTTTCAATTTTATAAAATTTGAAACAATAAGTTACAGTACCCATTAGCTAAAACATAACCTTACTTAGCGTTGCAGTACACCACCACGGTCATCTTCAAGTTATCAAAAGTAAAGGAACGGCGGTTGTCAGTTAAAACTCTTTTATATTTTGAGAATCTTCTCTCTACTTCCACAGATGTTATAGATGCATATTTGAAAAACACTATGTCACTGCCTGTTAAATGCTGTTGAAAAATATCAGTTCTAAAGTTTTCCCCTGACAAGATTGAGCTGTACCAGGAGGCTAAGGTACAATTGTACAACTTACTTTATAATTTAAAAGCTTTAATAAATCTCTTATTCACACTGACAGCTTAGTTGCATAATTACACTTAACTTAAACTTACTCGAAAGCTACACCTTTTACACATTATAACTTCACTGTAACACGATTTTGAACTGCACCCGGGAGCTAAGACAATTATAAATCACCGTGCGCGCACCGTGAAAAGGAGAGCCCCGACTGCCCTCGTCTCGTCAGCCTGGAGAGCTGTCCCACGCTTACACGGAGAAAAAGGGAAACACAAAACAACTGAGGCACACGCCTCGTAAGGAAAGGTGCAATCAGCACAAGATATCAGCAATCGGACAAACTGTTTGGTATCATTTGTTTTTGTACAACACAAATTTTTGTTCCCGTCTAATTTTGTTCCCAATCTCAGCTTTTACATTTTGTATTGTCACTTCTGCAATCCTCACTAGCTCATTGACTTATCCAATGTCATGCCAGTTTCTTCAAGGTGGGTTATGGTATCCGTAAAAGTGAAAAATTGGATTTAATGAAAGCTAATTTACCTTGTATTTGAGTATTAGAAGGCAGATTCTGTGCGTTCTCTACCATATCAAAGCTATTCACCACTTCTATCACTATATGGTAATTGTCACAGTGGAATATAAATGCAGTTGTATGTTATATATAAAGCGCATGGGTCAGGGTCAGGACGGCCACGGGAATCGAATTCGGGCCACCCGAATGCGGGCTATAGATCAAAATGCCCAATAAATTCGTGAAAAAGAAAGAAAATAACCGGAAACTGCATCCAAATGTAAAACAAATGACTTTATTATAAAAATGTGGAAAAATGCATTTTGATGACGTATATCTAACGTATTTGTTCCAGAACGCACTTAATTTCCAAAAGGCATTGACTATGACTACTCAGAAAAAAGATGACTTTTTATCAAAATCCGGGCCGCACTCATGACATTTCACTGAACACTAGCATGATGCGAAGATTTTAATCCAAATTCCCAAATTCTCAAGCAATGTGGAGTGTTGTCTGTGGGTCTCGATGGTAGATAGTTTGTTTTCCAACATATTCCAACATATTTCAACTTATTCCACAAAAGGAACAAAGCTTCTTGTTTTCCTTTAAACTGCGTAAGAAAAACGTCGCACAAAGTCGGTCGGAAGCCGTAAATTTCTGACCTTTTTGTCAGGCCTGCCAGCGGTTCATTGCAACTAATGGCCTATCCTTAGTGTACAGCAAGATAAAAAAAGGCTAATCTGGTTTGCTGCTTAGATGGAAGTGATGTAATAAAACTGCATAAAAGGCGCGTGCTTTCACAGTGCGGCAAAATTGGTAAAGAGGAAAAAAATCTCCCTTGGGCGCGTCCAATGTTTTTATTCACCTTTTATCAGTTCTCTGCATATAATGGAGAAGATTCAAGCCGACGTGACGATATTGTAACAGAAATCTGCATAAAGTGTATCAGAGCTGCAGCTACAGTACTCTTCGGCAACGAAATATGTTGGTACGCTCATACGCTCGCCTCTGTAACGTTGGTGATAGCGTTTACCAAAATCATAATGAAAAGAGTTCACAAGTTTTACTCTGAAAGTTCAATACACAAATTTTATTTTCAATGGCATCATCTTCGATGTATTATATTTTAATTCTAAACGTTTGTTCAATTTTTTACAAAATCAAAAACAAAAAATATTTCCTATACGTTTGGTAACTTCGATTAACTATTTTTTTAGTTATTGTAGTCAGATCCTTAAAAGACTACACCAATGTGGGTATTTAAGCATTTTGTATTTCGTTATGCTGTTCACAGACACGGGCAAGTAATTGAAGGGCTCAGATTCAGAAGTTGTTAAGGCAGTGTTTTAGAGAAATACTGATAAACAGACGCTAAGCACTCTGAATACCAGTTCTGTATTACTGCTTAAAGGCTTGAAGATCAGAAGATGTTAGGTTGAATATATTATGACCATGGCATGTTGAATGGGCATCAGTTTCAGGAACAAAAGTTGATAGGTCAGCTTTTTCGAGTTAGATGTTGCTAAGTCAAGTAGTTGTCGCATTAGCCGTTTGGTGGTGCAAATACACTATGCCACCCAAACTCTTTGATAACAGCTGTTGATACATCTTAGACTACACATTACTCATGTGTGCTTTCAGAAAGTTTATCTGTACTTCCCAATACCACGGCACACTTTCACGCCTATTGACAGAATTTTTGGCATTATTGAGAACAAGAAACGATCAATAGATAAAGTGTTAATCCCTTACTCATGGCTGAAACTCATCAGAGATTCCTTACAGAAGTAGCCCATTGATGTTGTTCACGTCAAATGTCCACTGACGGATTATGGGCAATACGATGGCACTCGAGTAGTTGAGGTTCTTAACTTCAAAGACGCCCTCAACCATGTAATTTTAGAAAGTATTTCTGAATTCACTTTAATCCGGGTTGTGTGTTTCCAAAGAGGATGTGTACCAGAAGTTCGTCACAAAAGTCTTCCTCCTTTCATCGTCCCCAGTCTCTTTTGAGGAGAGTAGTGACGTTGCAAGTCTTACACAAGGCATGTGATAGTAGGAAAAACACGCCAGATAGTCTTCAGAAGATTACGACGCTCGCTCACTACTGGAAAATGTCACTCAGCCAGAAGGTACCACATTTTACGACACAATGACATAGGGAAGTGATGTAGGGTTGTAATTTACGTCCTCCAACGTTAAGTCATATCGGACAATGAATGGAATGGGTGAAATGATGCTTAAATGAGCCCAGGGTTCATGAAGCTTAGAGTTACCTGACATTCGTCTACCAGTTTAAGGGAAAAACCCGGAAAAACCTTATCCAGATAACTCACCCTGACCGAGATTCGATCTCGGGACCTCTTGAAAGTAAGGCAGACACTCTACGACCACGCTACAAGGGCGGGCTGGAAGTGATGTAGCAGAGATGGTGTGATGTTTTGATGACAATGTTGTATGTCAATCCACGAAGTGCATACTGGATTAGTCCATGGTAGAAATGAATTGGCGAAAATAAAGCAATAGTTTGTTCATGACTACATATTATAATACTGTATACTCGAAAAACTCTAACATTAAGAATCAGAAATTGTTAAGTCAAGTGACTTAACAACTATTCATCCATTTTAAATTAAAAGTTGTTATGTCGTAATAATAAAATATCCTGTCACACGTGATACATATGTCAAACTTTAAGAAACACTTCAACACAGTACTTTGTCCCTACAAACGGACACATCACATAACATTATTTCATTTTATTACCATTTTGATATTTAAAATTACTTTTGAAAACTTTTAGAAGCTCTCCTGCACAGTTTTGAAACACTGACTTAGCAACTTCTGCTTCTGACCGCTTCAATTGTCGGTGAAACTTTGAAATTTCAATATAAGACTTTCTGATTGAATGAAATACATATAATTAATGATAAAGCCATAATATTCAATTAGTATTGAAATACTCATATTAATTTTACTTCATTTATATAAAATACATATTAAATCTTTGTGAGTATAGTTAAGGTGGTCCTTTTCAAGTTGGCCACGAAAGGAACATTTCCTGCTTAATAATATGAATTTTACTCTGCCGCTAACTGAAATCAGAAGCTAGGTGAAAGAAAATGAAATTAAATATGGGTATATAATTATTTGTATTTGCAAAGATACCGGGGCAACCCTCCAGAAAACCATGCCTCAGGAAGTTCCGTCTCTGGTAAAAACCCAGGACGTACCGAACGGGGGTGACAAATGCCACCCGCTAAGCTATAGTCTACCGTAGGTGCATTCTTACAATCATAAATGAAAAGAACAGCGCAAGGCGTCCACGCGATTCTAACTTGTTTTCGGAAGGACCTTAGTTTCATTTCTGATAAACATATGTTACCGTTCAGTATTTTTGGAACTGAAAGGCAAAGGAATCAAAGAACACGTTAAGGAAATTATTCTAAAACTTAACTGAAAAAGGAAATGTTCGGAAGGATTTACAATCTGTAGAAAATGAGAAACAATCAAATCATTTCTAAGTACACGTTTAATAATTGTATTTCAGTAATTATATATTATAATAATACTCATAATAAATTTAGAAATCGACATGGATCACCATTTTATCTGTCGTATTTTTGTAAAGAAACCCCACACATGGCCTGTACCACATGCATCAGTTCAATTATAGCCTGCACCTGTAGCTTACGTGAAAGTATGTCTGCCTCACGTTCAAGAGGTCCCGAGTTCGAAACTCGGTCAAGGCGAGTTATCTGTATAAGGATTTCCGGGATTTTACCTTATTCTGAAAGATCAATTTCTTGTAACTCTAAGCTCTGTGGACCCTCGGCTTATTTGAGCACCATTTCATTCATTGTCCGATATGACCTACCGTTGGAGAACGTAAATAAAAAATGACAATCATAGATAAAAGATAGTGAAACGCAACCATACTGTCATCGATGGCATTGTAGTGCTGCCGCGACAAGCGTGAGCCGGCGCGTAGACAGGAGAGCTGGACGCTTACCAAGAGAAGGAATGGGACAGACAGATGCTCCGGAATTTCCTGTCTTTCTCTTGCCGCCGCGAATGTTCTGGGAAGCTCTACGGTTTTATAGAAGCAATGACTGAAGGTATACATACCATCAAAGTGTAAAAAGCGGCAGTTGTGTGATGGTTATTGCGACAGTGAACGATTGAAGTGTACTGCAGTTATCTCTTTCATTTGTTTACGTGCCGTGGAGCACCGAGTCGACCTTGAAGAGAGCTGATTGCTTATTTCACTGCAATAAAGGACTTCTAAATTTCTTTTCAAGCGTAAGAACACTTGAAAATAAATAAATGTATAGATACTGTCTCATGTGTAGTGTTTTTAAGAAAAACAATTATTTGAAATGAGTACTGAGAAGCAGTTAAATGCCCGGTTCAGTAGAGTGGTGGTAGCGTGTCTCCCTCAAATGCAAGGGAACCCGAGTTCGAGGACGTAAATTACAAAAAAAAAAAAAAAAACACAAGTACTTAACTAAATTGTGAAGCATGTACTTTGAGATTCTATGATTTTGAGTCATCGTTCAGCAAGGTTTATTATGCCACTATGTGGTACCAGTCTTTGGTTTTAGATGCGAGAATTCGGCAAAACCCTCTTGCACTACTTCAAGGTTGCCAAATTTTCTTGAACGTAGAAGAAAGGGCCATGGATCGAAATAGATAATAATCTCATGGTGCGAGATCTGAGCTGTATGCTGGGTGTGGTAGCAGTTCAATTCCTCCCAATTCCAGAACTTTTTCCATGGGTTTCCGTACAGTATGTGGTGTTGCATTGTCTTGTTGCAATATAACTCTATTTCGGTAAACTAATGCTGGGTATCTCCGTCTCAAAATTCCATTCACTCCTTCCCGTTGTTGAAACTAAAGATCTGCATCAATCGCCTTCCCGGAACAAACCTCCAGTGAATCAAAACTTCAAAATTCCAACAGACACACAAAATTACTTTGGGACTGAACTGGTATTTCCCAACGATGACTTTGACAGGTTGTCGGACATCAAGCCATTGTTTCGAGGCATCCGGCTTTCGGTAATATGCCAGTTTTACGTAACAAGTGACAATTCTCCTGACAAATCTATCATCCATAGGATTACAGTTAACCTGACAACAGTTATCCCTCTAGTTCAGCCTGTTGAGGTATCAGTTCATAAGTGCAGATCTAAAGCTTCTGTATGACTTTCCAAGTGTCTTACTGCGGCTATGTATGGTATATTTTGATGCACCAAGTTCTTCTGAAAGTCTACGGGTAATTTTTGCGGATTTTTTTTCCGCAAATCTTGGGTGTATTCTCAATATCCCATACTTTATGTCTTCCATAACGTGCTAAATCTTTAGTGTTTTTGTCTCCATTGATGAGAAACATTGGAGCTATCGTTGTGCCACATGCTCAATAACGACACCTTCTCCTTCCACTTTATATATTCTTCGAGCTGTGACAGTGACTTTATAATCATTTTTCCAGTAGTGCTTTAGAAGAACTCTAAGTTCAAATTTTGTTATCTCCATTCTGTGATTGTTTGTTAACAACTCAATGGTGATACAGGCTCGCAGTGTACGCAGCACTAGCCAAAGCAACCTGTACATTCCTTTGGCTGAGTAAAGAAACCTAAAAAATTACCAAAACACCAAAAAATTGACTTTATGAATAAAACCACCTAATAGCTCTTTTATGGTTCTATTATGGTAACTTTGTCCGGTAAATAATTTCGTTTTATTTGTGGAACGAGTGCTGTTGAGTTATGAATCCTCTTGATATACTTCGAGAACCCTTCTGCGTTGCTCAGTTGTTTATTTGCTTGGTCTACTAATCGCAAGGTCGTGGTTTTTTAGAGTGATTAAATGCTGCAACTTCTTATCGGTAGATTCGTTGTGTGTAAAATAATACTTGAAGGACGAAATTGCTTGGAATTGACAGCCTAAAGTATTTATTTTGAAACTGTTTACTCAGCATTCCTACAGTATGCATAATTGCATATTTCGGGCAATGATGAAATATGAAAGGGTAGAGCCAGACTGAAAAATTCAATGCCATAACCGGGATTTGAGCCACTGATCTTCTGGTCGCCGTCCAGCCGCTCTAAACTATTGAGGTACTATGGCCGACGTGCCAACATCAGATTAAATTCTCCAACTGACTCGTGTTTCTCCCGGTAAACCACTAGGAGTTCTCATAAACATTTCTCCTGGCTATGGCATTGAATTTTTCAGTCTAACTCGTGTCAGTTGGAGAACTTAATGTCATTTTGGCACGTTGGCTATAGTAGCTCAATGGTTTAGAGCGGCTGGACGGAGACCAGGAGATCCATGGTTCAAACCCCGGCTATGGCATTGAAATTTCAGTCTGGCTCTAGCCTTTCATAGTGCGTCCTACACACGGCTAGTGTAAAAGAACAATTAATCTCCATTAATTGTACCTAATAGTGGTCCGAGCTATAAACCCCGGGCCTTAAAGTACTTACAGTATAGTAAGTCCCCATTAAGACAGTTGTCTTATGTATTTATCAGAACTCCTAGTGGTTTACCGGGAGAAACACAAGTGAGTTGGAGAATTTAATGTCGTTGGCCATAGTAACTCAATGGTTTAGAGCGACTGTACGTAGACCAGAAGATCCCTGGTTCAAATCCCGGCTATGGCACTGAGTTTTTCAGTCTTGCTCTACCCTTTCGTAGTGAGTCCTACAAACGGCTAGTGTGAAAGAACAATTAATTTCAAATGATGAAATAGTTTTACTTCTATTTTGTCATTGTAGTGTGCTACACAGGAGAGAATACAAGTATACATTTTGAACAGCAGCCTTATGGCCTACAGAAACAAAGAAGATATAAACAAAAAGAGTAAAATGCATTTATTTCACCATTCTTTTACTAACCAGTGACAGGTTGGAAATTACATGATGTAGCTATTGCTATGAATATGGTCACTGAAACGTGTTTAATACTGTGGGAACTATTACTGACTAGTCATGACTAAAACAAAAGTGGTGAGAAATGGAAGTATGTCGAAAATGTGCTTCCAGAAACGATGGTAATTTCCTATTTCTAACAGCATGGATACGTACATTGATGTTAAAAAAGAAACATCATGATGCGGGCACTTCCCCCATAAAAGGGGTTCCGTGTTACAAAGGCACATTCTCAATAATGATACATAGACCATTGGATTTAAAGAGGAATTTTTTACCGTGGGTGTGTTTATTCTGTTTTATTTTAAATTCAATTTGCAAGCTATCGTTTGAATGTGAACTTCCAAAACTGTTCGTTATCTGATAGGTTCAGTCTTTTCAGTGCATATGCGTTTCTCCTTTAAGAATTTCATGTCACTTTAAAATTTGACTGAAAGTTTTGTGTAATTTAGTTATTTACCTAATTAATAAAACACAAACTTTAAACTTCTGTGTGTATGTACTCTATGCGCGCGATAAGAAGAGTGATCGGGTCCAAGTCCTCATTCGTTAAGTTTCGTTTAACTCCGTAAGCATAGATGACATTTTTGAAATTTGAAATGTGCTGTACACTGACATCTAATGGCTAATACGCTAAGCTTTATCATTTCCGCCATATTTCGTTTTGATGAATTTCGAGGTTAATTAGGTAACCAGTTTAAATCAATTGTATGTTAGAATTTTAGTTCGTCCTTGGCAACATATACATGTTATGAGACACGTCAAAATGTATTAATACAAAAAATTCAAATTAATTAAATACAACATACACGGTAAGCGGCTTTTCTATGGTTTCATGTGGTATTTGCATAGACTAATTTACTACAAGAAATGTCATAATATGAATATTACAGGTTTGTGAATTTACTATGCTCCCAGTGCTCATTTACATGGTTATAGTTCTAAAAATTCATTAACCGTATAAAAACAGTGTGCACGAAAAAGTTTCTTAACTTTATTCTTAAATTTTTTTAATGATGCAGCTTGTTTAAATGAATCTGGAAGTTTATTACATAACATTATCCCTTTGTAGTTAAAGCTTCCTTCATAAAGGCTCGTTTGGTGCGCTCGAATTGCCAGTTTATCATTGTTACGACTGTGGTGGTAATGTACATCAGCATTTACTAGAAAATGATTTATATTTGTATGAACATTTGTGGACGTTATGGCTCTCAAAAGGGGATACATTATTATTTGTCTACCTCCGTATAACTGTGATTTGAATGCCATTGAGCTGGCGTGGGCAGAACTAAGGAATATTTTCAGAGGATGCAACATTTCTTGTGATATCTTCGCTTATCTTACACGCTATTTTCCTGAACTGTGTTTTTCAAGGTTGACCACACTGCAGAAAGAAAAGAGCGTTAGCTCGCGCTCTTTCTTGTCTGCCTGCATCACACCGTAAGTCCAGCGATCAACTTATCTTGCACGTACTGTATGTGTTTTATGCTCTGGGAGTAACTCCAAATTCACCAACCTTTAGAGGTTAGATCTTGATAGCTTTGAAGTGCTCCACAGCGTTCTCAGTTTTGACTATCCATTTCCTCATTTTGACAACATATAATTTGGAGAAGCAAGTAGGTATTCCAATTCTATATAGGTTTTTACTTAGGTAGGCATATTCTGTGCCAAGCCCCATACTAGCAACCGAGTGAGATGGCTCAGGTGGTTTAGTCTGTGGCCCGCATTCGGGAGGCCCGGGTTCGATTCCCGAGCCCGACCTACCTGGCCCGTGGGTGTTTTTGGGAGTTTTCCCAGGTCGCTAGGGGTTTGCTGGGAGGTTAATTACATCCCCCGAATTTCCTGTCCCTCCATTTCATCTTCATTATAATTTCACATCATCTCCCATCTGTTGGTCTCTTTCAGGGTAGAAGTATCGGCGGTGCATGGCAGGATGATATGCTCTGAGGAAAACTACTTCCTCCTCCGGTAGATCGGTTGCCGGTCTCCGCTTCTCTGCTGGGTCCATTTCGGTACCGTCAGCCAGGGACCTATGCGGCTCTGATCGCCTGCGGCTCGGCTGCTGGCCTCGTTGCCGTCCCGCTTTAGGGGAGCGATTCCGTTGTCCTGGCCTGTCGGACGAAGTCTCTATCCAGGTATACTGTAGAGACCCTGCACTTTGTACCGTCGTGGCTCCTTGGGTCGGCCACACTCTGTCTCCGCCTCATCCTTCCTCCCGTGGGCAGCCCCACTTGGGGGCATAGGAACAATGGACCCAGCATGGTGGCCTACGTAAAGTATCCGCTCCACGTGGGGGAGGGGTTCCGTCCCTTTCAGCTGCCGTGGTGCGGGCGCTGCGGACCCCTAGCACTCGTGGTACCTCAGACGTTACTAGAGGAACCTCGGGCCAAACATTCGTGCTCCTCGCTGATTGAGTTGGACTCGAGGGGGCCGTGGTTCCCGATACCCGTGGCAGACCGGGTACGTCTCCGGACGGGGTTGAGGGAAGCCATTAATATTCCCGCGTACCAGCAAGAATAGCTAATAGAAGGTGTGCTAGATCACCAGGCGGCCCCACCGAGGTCATATCGGTAGCCGTCCCATTTTGGAGTTGGCGCTCGTAAGTCCCGTCTTGAGTCCACAGGACTATATGGGAGGGGCTTGTTTGTCTCTAGGTCTTGCCCTATGAAAAGCCCCACGGAGGCGCCGGGCGCCCTTTTGGGACAGCTCGGCAACTCCCTGGTCGAAGGAGGCCCGGGTCTAGGATTAATGGGAGTAGAACCTCTGGCATTAACGTGCCGTATCCCCTGCGTAATGAGAGCTAGCAGCTGCAGATTTTCATGGTATTATAGTAGAAGGATATCTATAGCATTATCATTTCCTCTGTTTCCAGTTTTGTGGATTAGCTTAGAAGTTTAGCTATCACTTTCCTTTTTATGATTCTCTTTATTGATTCAAAAGAAATACCGCTTGGGTCTCTTTGCTTAACTTTTTGCTGACATATCAGCCATTTCAGTCTCATATATAACGCAATTGTCTGGGACGTTGTTGTACTATTATCTACCAAGTCTTTCGGTGGTGTGAATCATACTTCGTATTTCCAAAAGTTCCTTCATTTATGGGTAAGAAGATAGCATTGCTTGAATTGTAGTTTTAGATGTGATAAAATAACATAAAATAAGAGCTAATAGTGGTAAACTGATCACAAACAAAATTTAAGTATGCTAATTAACAAAAATTGGAACCAATTCTGATATGGCAAAACCTTTAGCTTTAGAAACGATGCATACGCATAACCGTACCAATTTATACAGATGGATGCCTTTTTGAAGAGAATGGATGAATCCGCAGGTGTTGGCGGATTATACTCTTTTTATTGACATGCTAGGGAAACTCTTACAATTTTTTATGAAATATTAGCTATTTATCAATCATTCAAGAATATTTCCAAGAATATTGGCTACGTAAACCACAAATTTCTAGAAACAGCCTTTCGAGTGATGTTATTCTAAATGAATTTTGTACAATTGCCCAGCTGTAAAGAGACACAAAAGGTTATAATATAACAAGGAAGCACATAATTCAAACACAGAATTGAAGATGTTTTCTTTCCATTCAGTTAAACAGTTCTGTGATATCTCTTTATAGTATCAATTTTAGAAAAACTTTACTTTTTTCAACGAGAAGGTAATTTGATGTTTTCTTGTTAATGGAAAAAAAAAAAACGAAAGTTTAAAGGTACCAAAAGTTGACCCACTCTTAATCGATTTAAATATCACAAAAACCGGCATATCTCCTTTTTCTTACGAAGAAATATGTAACTGAGCAATTTGTGAAAGTATTTACCTCAAATAGCATGAAGCAGATGTATGAATAAACTTTTATAACAACAGTTTTTTAGGAATTGATGCAGAAAGACATGTAAATGTAACACCAGATATTTATTTCCACTAGCACATACATATATCAGAGAGAGAGAAAACATTGAACTTGAATGTTCATATTGCATGTAAGCATTTGCTTTGTCTTCGCTAAATAAAGTATTTCTAGAAGAAGGTTCATATGCTCTGAGTAAATTTAAAATTTACATAAAAAATTAAACGCCTAAACGATTATTGTTGTTATTTAAGTCCTCCAACGTTAAGTCATATGGGAGGATAAATGGAACGGTCAAATGTTGCTCAAATGAGCCCAGGGTCCATGGAGCAGAGAGTTACCCCATATTCGTCTTGTAGCATAAGGGAAAACTCCGGTAAAAGAGCTCGCCCTGACCGAGATTCGAACTCGGGACTTCTTGAAGGTGAGGCAGATACGCTATCATCTACGCTACCGAGGCGGACCCTTCACGAATGTTCCGAAAGTAGACACTCTATTTATTCAAATGAATTTTGTACATTAAATTGCTATCTAAATAGACTGTACTATTTGCATCGGGAGAATAATGTAGCTGCAAACAATGACCGTTGATCGTAGCACGCCTTCCTCACACTATCCATGACGCTTCCGCCGTGTAAATAGTCCCTTGAAAAAGTACTTCTACTGAGGTGTGGAAAGAGATCGTTTTGCTAAAGGGCACAAGTGCGTACTAACCATATTTCAACTATAAAAACATAAACTAATAGATAATGTAGTTAGTTTGTAATTAAAGTAAATCATGGTGGGCGCGCATATAGAAGGAACTCCGTAAAATGCGTAAAATTTGTTATTTAGAAGAGACGTGGGTTAACAAGGGACACACGACAAGCAAAGTACGGACTGACACCACAGTGAAAAGAAAAATCATGCATTTCGATCTGAATTAAGCGCAGGACTTAGAAATCCTACGGGAAGGAGTAAGCGTCTTAGGAAGTGATGATGGCTTTGTCGAGGGTAGCGAGCTTGTGTTCATCTCCAAAACAACGGGAGACTATCATGAAGAAATGAATGACGACGCTTCCAAATCCTGGTTTGAAAAGATTGTCCCAAAATTACAACCGAATAGCGTTATGATGATGGACAATGCCCCCTACCACAGTGTGAGGTTAGAACGCATACCAAACAAGTGACATCACAACATGGCTACAGAGTAAATATATAATTTTCCACGAGGGTCTTGTTAAGGCAGAATTTCTGGCAATAATCAAGTCTAGTGCTGAAGAGTGCGAAAATTACATAAGTAGCACTTAATTTTGATGGATATTAATAGTGTGCTGCGTGCTACTTAGCTCGAAAATTGTGCCTTTAGTGTCGAACATTTAGATTAATATTATGCTTAACGATGAGATTAAGCAGTTGGCTTCAATAAATACGTATTTATGTGTCGAAAATGCATATTCATATTATTAATACATATTAATATCATACTTAACGAAGCCGTAACAGTACTGTCATTCCGATCGCGTGTGGACGCGGAGTGATGCGGTTATGTAACAAGAGTTTCTGAGAGCAATTTATAGATGCTATATTAAAATAAACGATAGAATAAGTGCGTATAAGAAGTTGCACATCAAATATTTCTAAACACATTCTCGTAATACGAATGCGGTATTTCTAAACAACAAGCTAAAGCGAAAATTGTGCTAATTCCAACGCATACAGAGGTAAAAACGGCCAAAATATTTTCCCATAAATTGGGTGAAATTACACATCATGCACGCGTTCACACACACAACTGCTACAGTGTTGAATTAACAGAAACAAGGGAGAAATATTTCACCCCATTGTTAAATTGTATCCATGTCTCGTAAACCAATATTTACATTCCATGCCGGGTTGAGTTTTGCCCCTTCTCATTGTGCTGTACATCCACAAAATTATTAACAAACATTTAAAAAGAGACAGTCGCTGTGACATGCATCCATGAAATATTGTATCGTAACATATTTTGACAACAAACAAAAACAGAAAAATAAAATATGTTTCACTCACACGATATTCTCTTTCCACTCTTGTACGAAGTGACCTTTAAAATTTTTATTCTTCTATCTGAATGAATGAAAATGCATAAAAGGCGTGCAAAAGCCTCCTGCTGCGTAGAAGTAGCGGCTGGGAAGCTCATCAAGGTCGCAACTCTTAAGATCCTTGTACAGTTGCTGCGCTATAGTACTGTCACTGTTAATTGCACACACTTAACACAGACACCATTGCTGTACATATTTAGCTTCAATACACACTTTTAATTTATACCTCTGTTCTTAGCTTCTGATGACCACTGTGCCCCTTCCATCTTTTTGCAGAAATCTGTCCATCTCATCTTTGGTCTCTCCGCCATTCGACGTCGTATTCTGGGATCCCATATTGTCATTCTTTGCGTCAATCGAAGGTAATGTATTCTGAGGATATGGTCTCCCCATCCCCATATCAGCTGTTGCGCCCGTGAAACCACGTCGATCATAACTATCTACCTCCTGACTTCCTCGTTTGTCACCCTGTCCTTCCTTGTAACGTGTAGTATATTCCACTGCAATTTAATCTGACAAATTTGTAGAATTGTACTTTTTTGTTAAGTAGCAAGTTTGGCATCCGTATAACAACACAGGTAGTGCACAAATTTCAATGACTTCTTTCTTTGTACTTCGTCTTTGGAACCTATCTTCCAGGATGACCTTAAGACTGCAATATTCCTTTCACGCCTGGTTGACGCCTTTTCATTTCTATTACAGATATATTTAAAAAGGATATTACTTGGCCCACGTAGATGTATATTCTGACATACTCCAAATCCTCCCAAAAACTGCTCAAGGCTCTTAGGAGTTGAGACCCAAATGTGCTTCTCAATTGCTACTCCCTACACAGCAGGCCTTTACCCTCAAGGGATTTACTACCAGGGTGTTTTGAAATGTTTACGACCTAATAAAGATACAAGATATTTATTTCAAAATTTTTATTTTTATTTTTCAATATAGTGTCCTTGCAACTGTACACACTTCTCCCAGCAATGCTCGCATCTCTATAACCCGTCCAAATAGTTCTCAGTTTTTTCTCTACAAAGTAATTGTTCACGAGGGTGATTGCCTCTTCCTTTGACGAAAATCTCTGTCCTCCGAGCGCGATTTTTAGTTGAGGGAACAAAAATAAGTCGCTTGGGGCTAGATCTGGTGAGTAAGACGAATTGTCAAGCCCTTAAACCTGTAATTCGTGGATTTTCGCCATACAACCGCTGAGGTGTGACACGGTGCGTTGTCTTGGTGAAACAGGATTTCTTTTTTCTGCAAATGTGACCGTCTTTTCCGCAAGTTCTGCCTTAGGCTTGCCAAGTAATGATGCGTAATGTGCTCCTGTACTGATATCTCCTTTGTAAGATTAAAATAACTCCATGACTATCCCAAAAAACAGTCGCCATCACTTTCCAGGCCCATATTTTTTTATTTTTTTATTTTTTGCTTTTTTACCGTTCTACCTTTGCAACCCAATGTTTGGAATGTATTTTTGTTTCGGGCGTATAGGGTTTGTATCCCAGTTTCATCTGCAGTAATTTATCGCCGCCAAAACTCGGATTTATTGCACCTAAACTGCACCAACAGAACGTTACAAATGTTGATTTCAACACGTTTTTGGTTTAACGTGAGCAACCGCGGCACCCAACGCGCGGACAGCTTTCTCATGTATAAATGTTCATTTAATATCTGACTAACATATTCTTTTGACATTTTCATAGCCTCTGCTATCTCTCTCATTTTAAATCGGCGGTCGTCTGACACCATTTGGTGAACTTTGGCGATGTTCTCTTCCGTAGTTCCAGTTTTTGGACGTCCCGAGCGTTCATCGCTTTCCAAGCTCTTATAAAATCAGTTGCCCAAAATATCACTGTAGTAAATGATGGTGCAGAATCCCCATACACAGAATACAACTCATATTTGATTTGCGCAGGCGTATTGCCTTTCAAAAATAAATATTTAATGACAGCTGGATACTCGATTTTGTCCATTTTCATAAAATACTCACATCAACTCACTTAAACGACTGTTACATAACAACTGAGCGTCTAAAATGGCTGAAACTGTGGTGAGTAACTGTCAACAGATCAGCAACAAAATTTTCTATTTTTTACTTACGAGTGCTGCCATCTTCATGTTGAGGTCGGAAACTTTTCAGGAGTTTTATTTCATTTTCATTTCATGTTTAAAGACCTATATACATGAACCATTTTCTATGCATAATATTGTTTATGTCCTAATTGAAGCTGTGTCAAAAATGTAATTTCCGTAAAATCTCGGTGTCGATATTTTAGTTGAAACACAATAGTGTTAGATATGCACTATAGAATGTAAAAGACTTTTGTTGAATAGTTTTAGGATGAGTGGATAGCGAAAATATTTGAGTGTAATTCAACCGATATTTGTTATTAATTGCAGCAACTACAACTTTTGGAAACGCATGTAAAGAGGGATACCCGAACGCATGTCGAACAGCTGGGTGACCTCGGACATCAGCGTGTTACTAAAACAGCAGAAAAACGAAAATAAGCGCTCGGAATTGTAGAACACATATACTGCCAGATGCTATTCGGTCCGTTGTACTCTATGTTCCAGGTAATAGACCGGGTTAATGAAACAAAATGCGATGCGAAATATCTCCTGCCACTATGAGGCACAAAATGTTACATGAAATATCTGTGATACAACCTGTGCCAGTAACAACTACCTACTTCCTTTTTTTCACGTCATTGACATCTCCTAAAGGTATTCCGATTTTATCCGAGTTGATAAACTGTTAAAATTTTGCAGGTCTGTGCTGTTTTCCAACCCGTTTCCTTCTAAACAACAATACTTTGGAAACGTTGATACAACGTACAATGTTATACAGCTGTGTATATTTTTATTTTTATGAATAACATTACAGCCTTCATCGAAGCTGCAATGTCTTATACAGAGGTGGCCAAATTATTAGACTAAGCTGAATTTCAGTCAGAAAATTGAACTTATTTCAGCCTAACTGAATTGATGACAACATTGGATGTAACAATGATTGAATGATACATAAGAATCATTCAAGGATGTTTTATGATGGTTTCTGGGATATTGTGTAAACATATGATGGTATATCTGCTAGGTTGACTGTCAGCTGTCATAAGAGTACATTTATTGTGTATATTTAACATGTGCCTATGCAAATTTATTGGACATTTCAGAGGCTTATCTTTATTTTTCAATACAGTTCTGTTTTATACAAAAGCTTTTAAAGTTCTATGTATTCAGTGAAAGACTAGAGAACCTGTGAGATTTAATGTTAAAGGAAATTGGGGTTATGGGAAAAAAGTGACTTATCAACCAGAAAAATTGGTATTCCGAGGGCACCAATAGCAGAAAGATGGTATCCACAAAATGAAGTAGCACAGAGACTCAAAACATCACAAAAGTCTGTAAGCTTAATTAAACAAATGGACCAAAACAGTAAGATATACCAGGCACAGCGAAACGGGAAATGTGTTAGGAATAGGAAGTTGAGACCTAGTGGCAGGGGCGGCTTCTGAGGTAGTGTCGCTCTGCCATGCCACCATCTGTATGAAAACAAAGGAAAGAGAAGTGTATAGAAATTGCGCAAAAAAGATTGTTTCTGAGTATCTGCTCCCTCGTGTGAATAGGCGTGCTAAACGCAAGCGCTCTGTCCTGATTGTTTTCCGTGGCTTGGCGCCGATTCCAGAGCGGCACCACCTACGCTCATAAGCACCTGTGTTAAGGGTTAGGATGTCTGATTATACACGGCTTCTTATGGGAGTAGGTAGTGCCGAGATTTCTCTGGCGCATAGCTTACGATTTATCCGCTAGAGTGCAGTAAAGCACAGGACTTAAGATACCTGTCTCTCTGTCGCGAAATCGTAAACGAACGCTTCGAATTACATTCTCCATGAACTGTATTATCAAACGTTTACTGTACACCATGTCAAAGACCTCAATGTCGAAGATATGTTGATGGTAGCTGAGCGTCTCCGCCAACACTCGCCAGTGAAATACCCGTTTAGAAATGCTGCGGATGCTGAAGGTGATGTTGATATTGGAGGAACAAAGGATGTTGCGTACCTCAACTCCAAGCTCGTCAACATTCACCTGATGTTTGAACTCCTTCAAGAGGGCTGCGTATGACCTCTCTCCTGCTGACACAATGATAGCCCCCGCGTGTGCACGCAATGAAGAGGGTTGTTGTGATGGGTGGAGACGTGAGGTGCCAACCCCGCTGTTGGGTTTGTGCGGAGAGTGCAAAAGGACTGCCACTCAAGAGTTGAGAAACACGTACACAAGAAGCTTGTGAATTTGGAGTAGGTATTTGCCAGCTTGGTAGACGAATTTTCCATCGGCCATGTTTCCGAGCCAGCTCGCGTAGTTTTGTGGGCTTGTCAAAAATGTGGCTCAGCGCCTCCCATGGTTCCAAAGGCTTCGGGGTTGAGACCTTATAGATATAGTGTTCCAGTCCCTTGAAGCCTCCGTCCACCAGTATTCGAGTACTAGACGGCAGATACCACACCCCTACGTACACGGCGTCCAATATGTTTAGGTCTAAAAGCTCCGGGTACCGGTCCTTATAGAGCCTGTCAATTCCAATATTCATCTCCGGGTCGGCGGTGATGATTGCCAGGTCGGGCTGCTTTGCAGCCAGCAGGATGTTACCGTATTCAAGGGGCACTATGAAAACCAGATCTTCTGGCCAGGGTTCCTCTAATAGGGGTTGCAGTAGCCCTATGTCTGTTATGTGCGACAGTTCGTCTTGGATATCCGCTGCAGCTCGGCTTTGCGGAGGCACAGGAGAATCGACTGCTTTCACAGGGTTAGTCTGCGTGCCGACACAGCAACAGGTGAGTGGAGCAACCTTCAGACGCGATGTCAGAAGTGCGGGCAATTCCTGCTGCAGCCATCTGGACAGCATCTCGGAGATGCCCTTCACAACATTAACCTGGGTCTTAATTTCTAGTTTGGTGTTCGCGTGGACTTCGATAAAGTCCATGAGGCCTGAGGCCACCGTTGAAAGGGCTGGCGCGAGCTGAGGCAGCGTAGTCTCTTCCTCCGGGGAGGGTTCCAGCCGTCCTCTCCTAAGGCTTAAACGTGGTGTAGAAGAGGCGGTCTCTGAGGTGTCCATTGCAGGAGATGGGCGAGCGCCTAGCGTTGCGCGATGGAGAGGCACAGTAGAAGCTGTCTCAGGTTGGTTACTACAAGGCCCGCTGGGGTGACTTATATGGGGCGAAAGTGTTTGGTTTGGATCCCCAGTTACAGGGACAATTATCTCAGCCTGGAGACACAGAGGTGTTCAGGCAGTCGCTGGCTGACTGTCAGATGGAGCCTGCCTGCCATCATCATCACCGGTCGGTTCTTGGATTCCGAATCCCTTTTCCCGTAAGTAGTACTTGAAGAAAAACTGTCCATGATTGAATGTAAGGGAAAATATCCTTGCCAGTCGTCATCAAAATATCCAGCCAGACATCGGGAAGAAAGAAGAGAAAGGGAAGGGGAAGAGAGAAGAGGAAAAGAAAGAGGATCTCGTTCGGAAAGAAACGGAAGGAAGAGAGAGAACCAGCTCGTGACCCCGAGTGCGATACGCCCATGCTTTTAAGACATAAGCCCCCTGGGGTAGGTAGTAGTAGTTTTAGTTGTACTGGTATTAGTACTAGTAGTATTAGTAGTAATGGTAGTGGCGATGGTGGAAGTATTAGTAGTGGTAGTGCTGGAAAGTGGTTGTAGTTATGTTAGTTGTAGTAACGTGGTGGTGGTAGTAGTTGTTATGGTAGTGGTGGTAATAGTGATAGTGGTAGTAGTCATGGTGGTGGTAATAGTTGTAGTGGTAGTAATGGTAGTGGTGGTAATAGTGGTAGGGTTAGAATTTGCAGTGGTAGTAGTGGTGGCAGTAGTAACGGTGGTAGTAGTAGCGGTGGTGGTAGTAGTGGTGGTGGTGGTAGTGGTAGTGATAGTAGTAGTGGTGATAGTAGTAGTGGTGGTCTTAGTAGTAGTGGTGGTAGTAGTACTAGTGGTGGTGGTAGTAGTAGTGGTGGTGGTAATAGTGGTGGTGGTGGTGGTGGTAGTATTAGTGGCGGTGGTGGTGGTAGTAGTAGTGGTGGTTGTGGTGGTAGTAGTAGTAGTGGTGGTGTTAGTAGTAGTGGTGGTGTTAGTAGTAGTGGTGGTGTTAGCAGTAGTGGTGGTGTTAGTAGTAGTGGTGGTGTTAGTAGTAGTGGTGTTAGCAGTAGTGGTGCTGATGGTGGTAGTGATGGTGGTGGTAGTGGTGGTAGTGGTGGTGGTAGTATTAGTGGTGGTGGCAGTAGTAGTGTTGGTGGTGGTAGTATAAGTAATGATAATAGCGGTGCTGGAGGTGGTAGTGTTGGTAGTGGTGGTGGTAGTATTAATGGTGGTGGCAGTAGTAGTGTTGGTGGTGGTAGTATAAGTAATGGTAATAGTGATGCTGGTGGTGGTGGTAGTAGTAGTTTTGGTGGTGGTGTTAGTAGTGGTAGTCGTGGTGGTGGTGGTAGTAGTAGTAGTAATGGTAGTGGTGGTAGTAGTAGTGGCGGTGGTGGTGTTAGCATTAGTGGTTGTGGTGGCGGTGGTGGTGGTGGTACTGGTGGTGGTGGTGGTGGTGGTGGTGGTGGTGGTGGTGGTGGTGGTTGTGGTGGTGGTGGTGGTGGTGGGTTTGAGGCCGCACCGTTGAGGAGCGGTTAGGCCACTGGGTTATCACCAAGGCTACACGGGTTCAATCCCAGGCAACTACAAAGTGAGATTTGTGAGGGACAGCACGGCGCTGTGGCGGGGTTTCTCCGGAACTCTGGTAGATCCCGCTGTCTCATTTCATCGGATATCAATTTTCTCTCATTTACTACCAGCAAGGCAGGAACTTTGGTTACCAAAACACTGAGAAAAGCGGCTGCAGTTTGCGAGACGCTGACCTATGGGACCTCGCGATCCACGGCTGTCCTGATGAACAATCACGTTCCGAGGGAGAGTCTGAGTTGAGACTTCGAATACTGAAATGTGTGCTGCTTTAGGGAAAGTGGAAATAGTTTGTGAATAAAAAGAACGAAGTCCCTGTAAATACTAATAGCAATTGTATAAGTGAAAATCTTCCACGTGTTCTTAAAAACAATCCATCATATTGGGAACTGTGTGAAGTGCGAAGTTGTTTAAATAGCTGCACAGATTCAAATATAAACTGTTTCAAGTATCCTAAAATCACATCATGCGATGTAGAGTGAACATTCTATCAATAACAAATACTTTGTCAGATAAATTAGGGAATTTACAAATGTACGTAGATTACACTGGAATAAAATTAATGACTATAATTGAAATTTAAACAGTGTTATTTGAAATGAATGTAGAGGGATGTATAGCATTGCTGAGTGGACATTCTTGATAGCTTTTCTTGAAATTATTTTAACATTTATTTAGTGAAAATTTGGGATTTCTTAATATTTTGTAATAAATATGTAAATGTATTACTTAACCCACACTTCTCTGCTGATAAGGAGAAAAATAAAACAAATTGTGGCAAAGATATCTGTTTACCATTATATTCTACACAAGGCTCGTTCTTTTTTGACACATGTTATCCAGTTGTATATGTCACCGTAGAAGCTCTGAATGATTTCATCTTTTGGTAAGAATGACACAAATCGTCTCAGGTGTTGAATTTTCTTCTCATTTATAGGTACATTATCTTGCTAAACCTGACTTATAGGTTTTGGTGAATTTACTTATGGTTCAGCCAGCTGGAATCTATGGAATTTTGGAATGTTACGGGGACAGTGTGTAATGACACAGAAAATGCCAGAACATAAGGGGTTTCTTCCACATTATGATCGCCTTATATGTTGATGGTAAAATGTCATAGTAAACTCAATTATGTAAAGACATAGACATGTGGGGTTTCTCAATATTCCCATTCATTTAATACTCATATTGCTTCATGCCGGAAATTTTTGTTTGCAGTGTACGTATAATGTTAACAAAAGATGTTAGTTTGCCAAAATACCTTACAATTATGAGCTTTTCCTAATGACTAGAACAACTATAAGACCACTCTGTTAGCTGTCAGTATCATCGCAACATTAAAGAGAAATTCACAGCAATCATGAGCGAAACACGTGTTTTAGAAACGTAGACTATATATCTTATATATGCGATCGTCTCGGCGCAGTTTGAAAATAGATTTAAGATTGTCATTCATTAGCCGCTGTGATGTTGCTCATAGGAGCTGCAGAGAACCGCAGTTTGAGTCAGTTATGAATTTCTTCCTTACTTCATTTTTGGGATATACTTTACTTGAAGAAATTTTACACACTATCAAATATATCACACATATTTTGTTTTAGAAGCAAAAATAAGTGGCTAAATCAAGCTATATAAGCGCTTTGTTAGAGGCACCGTACTTTTATGCGGTTCAACAGGTCGTTCAGCCGGACAAGAGGCTTGCTCCCTCCTTCGCTAGGAGTCAAGTTGGACTTGCTTCCTTAAAAAGTCGAATATGGGGTTTATGCAATAGGCGCACTTGTTGGAGATAATCGACATTGTTCATGGTGATCTTGTTTCCCAGAATGAAAAGCATTTTAGGGAAGAATGCCCGAAAGTATTTTATTTTTACGATTTATGGTTTCACAATATAAACGTAGCCAAATGCAGGCAGACACCAAAATGTTTAGCAGCGGATTCATAATAGTCAGAGTGATATCTGAAACAGGCTTAAATCCAGAAGCACAGCCTATATTTCAGGTTATCATGTGCAAATTACTGGCGATTATTTTGTGCCGTTATTACTTAGAAAATTACACCGATTTGTTCACTTCTTTCATCATTATGCTTGACATTGCAAAATATTACAGTGCAAACTGGAAAGAAGTCCTTTGGTATGTCCTGTATGTATGATTAAAAGACATCGTGTTACGGTGGTTTAAAGATATAGCATCTGATAAGGGAATAAGAACGTGTATTCGAATGGTCTAAAAGGCGATAACAGCTCAATAGGAAATCTATGTTCTGTATATAAAGGCAGCCGAAAAATGCCACACTGTAGCTTAAGTGCGATACTATAATTGTGACGTATATGACACTATATTGTCACGGCAACAAGCAGAAAAGTTTCGGCACATATAAGGAAACAATCGGCGGATAAAGTTTCATGGTAATAATGAGCCTTGCTAAGCAGTTAACGATAGCACGTAATGTAAACAGATATTGCCGGCAAGCAAGATAATTGAGGTAAAGGACTTGGCGCTCAGATAGCGTTTCAGTGTTGGAATGTTCTAGAGATATCTAGATTGACGGAGAAGGATTGTTTTTCTTGTTTGCTCCAAAAGGTTCTCGGTTCATGAATTTGTGTATAAAAAGAAGCCATGGCTAGTGATTAGAGTAAGTTGTGAAGCAGTAGTTCTGGAATGAGACACAGCCAGCTGTGTTGTAACGAGAGCTAAGGATGTAATCTGCTGTCACTGTTTGATATTGTGATCGACCTTGGAAGACTGATGTAATGTTGTTACGTGAGTATTTGACAGTGTATTGCTACGAAAGTAAAGGAGCTGCTCGAGAAGTTTCGACAACTGCAGAGAAGAGCTACTGCGTCACCCGGCGAGAGCTACTGGCGGTAGTAAAGACCTAGGAGCACTTCCGCAAGTACCTGTACGGTTAACCATTCCACCTTAGGACTGATTATTCCGCCCTAATATGGCTATTGAGCTTTAAGAACCTGGAAGGCCAGACAGCACGTTGGGTCCAGAGGCTGCAGGAGTATGACTTCAACTCTGAACATCGTAGAGGCAAGGGCCAAGGTAACGCAGACGCTACGTCTCGAAGACCCTGCCCAGAGGAGTGCGGCCAATGCACAAGAGTGGATGAGGAGTGTGCCACAGCAGTCCGAGTAGTCGGCAGTGCCTGCGGATGGCTGGGATAGCGCAGGTCTGAGGAGGGAGCAGCTGGCGGACGCAGAATTTGGGCCACTCTTGAGAAAAGTGGAGGACATCGCACCGAGGAGCGCCACCTACAAGTCGTAATGGGCCCAATGGGATTCTTTGAAGACAAGAGAGGGCATGCTGTTCCGGGTATGGGAATCGCCTAATAGGAAGATGCAGAGAGAACGGTTGGTAATCCCCCGAAGCAAGGTCCTGGAGGTCTTGGGGGAAGTGCACGCCGGTACTTTAGGTGGACACCTGGGAGCAAACCGAACAATCGACAAACTTCAACAGCCGTAGCAAGGACCGTACTGGGTGGTGAAAAGGATTAACGACGTGGTCTACGGCATCCAGAGGGTGCCCCGAAGGAAGATGCTGGTGGTACACTTGGATCGCCTGGCTCGCTACAATGGTGCTGGTGGGACGACGCAGGAGGGAGCAGTGTCACGGCAGCGGGCATAAAAGTTCCAGCACAAATAAGGAAACAATCGGAGGATAAAGTTTCATGGTAATAAGCCTTGCTAAGCAGTTAACGATAACGCGTAATGTTAACAGATATAGCCGGCAAGCAAGATAATTGGGGTAAAGGACTTGCCGCTCAGATAGGGTTTCAGTGTTGGAATGTTCTAGAGATATCTCGATTAACGGAGAAGGATTGTTTTTCTTGTTTGCTCCAAAGGTTCTCGGTTCATGAATTTGTGTATAAAAAGAAACCAGTGATTAGAGTCAGCTGTGAAGCAGTAGTTATGAAATGAGAGACAGCCAGCTGTGTTGTTGTAACGAGAGCTAAGGATGTAATCTGCTGTCACTGTTTGTTATTGTGATCGACCTAGGAAGATTGTTTGATGTAATGTTGTTACGGGAGAACTGGACAGAGTATTGCTACGGAAATAAAGGAGATTTTTAATTTCTGTAACTCGGCCTTTTAATTCTACGAAACCAAAAATTTGCAATATTAACATTGGCAAAAGTCAAAAGAATTATTTGAGGGCTCATCGTTATAGAATTTTTTTCCAGTGGAGGAAAAGTCCATTTATGGATTACCACTGTGTTGGAGGGTACAGTGGGGTATGTGGGCTTCACCTCAAGGGTACTACTGCACTAAAAAACCTCCGCCGGATTGGGAAGGAGAAATGTGCTGCGGTACCGGCTTAAGCACCCGCGCATTCCAGGAGATGATCATAGCTGTCTCGCAGTACCATTCAGCAGAGAGTGGTTTCTGACTCAGGGACACAGGCTTGACATGAAGCCCAGCCTGATCCACTGCCTATTGTGGGTGGTATTTGGTAGGATTCCTGGTGTTATTTGTTGGGAAGTTTAGGGTAATTTATCACGCCGTAACGCTATGTCTTAAGTTTAGGTGTTTCATTGTCGCTGCAAGTAATACTTGCAAGCTTGTCAGTTGTGGTCTTATATACTTATGCTATCTTGCTAAACCTAAATATAACTCTAGTTTGCATTATCGGCATTTGCCTTTAATGGTCAGTTGTAATTATCTGCCGTCAGCATCGTTAGTTGTGTGAAAATACCTTCTCATATTCCATGTGTCTGCTTAGTCGATATTTTGGAGTGCACACTCGGCGGGCGGCTTACCTATGAATTGTAGGTGCGAGCCTGTGACACTCACGGGGGACCCTCTCTCCCCGGGGCCGCCTTGGCCAATGATTGGCGCAAGGAGTTGAGGGCTGTGGAAGGTGTGTGTGTGTGTGCGTGTGTGTGCGTGTGTGTGCGTGCGTGTGTGTGTTGGTGTACGTGTATGGGTGTGTGTTTTATCTCCGTTCAGCGATGTAAAGCATCTGGAACGTTAATAAGGTTTTCTAGATACTGTTGTATGTCTACCTCTGGCTCCCCGAGATTAATTGTTCTTTGAAAAATAGACAGTGGCCTTGCGTGTTTATCATGTGTTGTGTCATATTTCCCTAGTGCCCGTATTAGTTGGTTGTGGTTTAGGTGTTTTTTCTTGAGTACGTTGAAGCTGAGCCTTTTGATGAATTGCTCGATGTAATGCATTTTTAACTCACCGTGGAGTTGGTATGCCGGTGCGAATGGTGGTAGCCTGGTAATAATCCGAAGTATACTATTTTGCATTGTTTGCAATCTTTTAATGTGCGTTTTGGCTGCATGTCCCCATGGGGGGCAGCGTAAGTTAGGATGGGTCTAATAAGTGTTTTATATAGTGTTTTACCCATCTATAGTTTTAGTGAGCTGTTTGTATTAATAATTGGGTATAGTTTATTTAATTGGGCATTTGCTTTAGCTCTTACTGTGTTAATATGTTGTTTCCACGTAAGGCCCTGATCCATTGTCACAATTAAGTAGCTGAGTTGAGTCCCTCCATTCGACTTCCTCGTTCCGGAATGTTAATGGCATTAGCCCATGTTTATTGTGTCGGTGCTTGATTCGTTCGGTAAATATTATTGCTTGACTGTTCCGTGCGTTAACCCTTTTGCGCCATTTGGTGAGCCATGGCTCTAGGTTAGTCAAAGCAGTACGTAGCCTAAGGGCTATAATTCTGGGTACTGTGTCGTCAGCGTATAGGTATTTATCTACTCTCACTGTTTCTGGGATGTCATTGATGTATAGATTAAATAGGACTGGTCCCAGTAGACTACTTTGGGGGACTCCTGCTCTAATATGTCTTAATGAGCAGTATAGAAGATACGTTTCTTTCCGGTTTACACAACCTTCTTCCGATGTTTTCTAACAGGTTACAGTTTGGAATTGAAAATGATAAGCGTTATGTTAAACTTGCTCATGCAGATTATGGGAATAATGGGGTGACAGAATCCTGCACGTTACCTTGCCCTTCACATTGTCTTTGACTGCATACTTTCCCGATGTCGCCTTTCGCAAGGGGGAAGAAAGGCTGCCCCGTGGAGCGGTTCTCCACGGGCGATGGTTATATTTATGCCACAGCATGCGGTAGCATACCTGAAGGAGGATTCGCCCCGTCGTGAGGTCTACGCCCCACACATGCGAGAGGTTACTAGCTTTCCTCGGAGTGGCGACTGTTATACCTAATCCTTACCTTGATGTGGGAGCGATGAACCTTTCGTCTAAAACTGTGATGGAGATGTTCTCGAAGTTTACTATTAAACTTCTCTCCGGCAGCTTCGGTGAGTGATGAGATTTGAAATTACCTCAGGCATGGTTTTGATACAAAGAGTACTTTACTTTTCGTGTAATCTTGAAATAAATGAGTAACAACACCATTAAAGTTTTCTCTTCTTTTTATTTCTCTCGATCGTTTTTATGTTTTTTACATTCGTGACTTTTTACATTATATTATATTAACTTTCTCCTTTTTATTTATTAATGAAGCAACGGCCTTTTATTGAAGTTAATTCTTGTTGCATTTTCATTGTATATTCAAAACTTTTGATAAACGTTTATAAGTGGTAAACTCCAATCACTTCTCAAAGTTGCAAGAAGCCATTTCATCGAGAAGCGTCTACTCTCTTAAGGAGTCCAAGTCAGAAAAAAAAAATTAGGAATTAAATAATTGGTTCTTTACTTTGCTTTTTGCTAAATTATTGTAATATTCAATTTCGGTTGGTCCTACATCACAACTTGGAATTTCAATAAACCAAAGCATTCGTTGCATCATCTATATGGCCTGCTTGGTTATTAACTTACAATCAATTACAAATGGCCTGGTTTGTCTCATACATCCATATATGTAATATCAGCTTCAACTGGTTACGCGCTCTGCCGACAGAACAATGTCACCCTGCTGTGTAAAAAGAGAGGGCAGTACGCCATTCCCCACCAAAATTTACGACAGTGCGCCCTGGTTAAACATTTTGAGAATTATCTGACTATTGAACGTCGCTTAAAGCGATACCAGCACCATATGATGACCTTTATAATCACAGATGGAAGGTTAAAACAAAAGAACAGCAACTTAAGAGATAAAAACGATGTAAAATAATTGACAAGTGAAACGAAAAACAAAAGATATATCGGAAATGCGGAATTTCACATGTGATTAATTGGTATAAGGTGTATATTTTAACAAGAGCCATTTTGGAATGGTAAGCTATTTCCTATGGTCTAAAGCTTAAACTTTATTTCCAGATTGAGAAATTCATGGACTTTATGTAAGGCTTTTAAGATTTATACTTTATTCCTCTCAAAAATTTGAGTAGAGCCATTTTTGAGAAACTGACAAACATACGACATTATCAATAAAATGTCTTTTGTATTACTTAAAAGGTCCTGTGGCATCATTTGAAGACGCAGAAAAAATAGTTAAAGTGAAGCAAAGTATTCAAGTACAATTGAAACAGTTTACGTGCATATGATAAGCTTTTGACGGATGGCAAAATGTTGTTTAAAATAGTAGTGTATTAAAATAGCTATTAAACTAACAAGGAATTCATACATTGTGTTCCAGTTTAGAGACACTACTTTACTGAAATGTCTTCCTTTATCATTTAGAAATGGATTCAAGTGGTATTGCCAGTTTTACATACCATGCATTTATGCTACTCTTGTATCAGCTGAGGTCAAAAGAAGTTTTATCATACAATTGACTGCCCTTCCCTATTTTCTTCCAGCTTACGATACATCTCCGTCTGACAATTTAAATAAAAAGTGGAACAGGATTTATGTCGAATCGTATTGATGGATGACGAATTATGCCCCTCGTTGAGGTGACCATTTGGAACAGGGTTGTAGTGGTTTGGGTAGATTCCCAACGTCAATGGGTGATGGAGTAATTATATCCCTCGATGTGGCGACATTTTAGTGGATGGAATAGATGGTTCTTGAAGTCCCAGCTTACCTCGGCGTGGCTTCAGTCGGTTGAGCAAGATATCTTCTTTTACAGGGGTGGTACGGCGGAAGGAAATTTTACGTAAAATGAGTAATCATTTTTCTCTGTATTAAATAATGTAGAAACTTTTATTTCCTTACTTCAATCAACACCAGTTCGAACAAAATGTATGATACAACATTTATAACACTATTCTTACACAAGATTCACTTGATGTGACGCGTTTATATCTGGATGCGTGCAAGAATCAAAAGTTTTATACGGTTGTTCACTACCGTGCATAATAATTAAATTGTGTGTCTTCTAGCGATGATATTTAACGTAAAGATTATCTAGTTATACTCGATGATTGTTATGAGAATAGACTTATATTCTTCCGCACACAACGGCGTTTAAGAAGAGAATTTTACATCCGTTCACGGTGACTGTTAGGAGAAGAATCACCAGTTCATCTTCTTCTACACATTAGCATTTCGCTAATAGTTCGACCCCCCTAGAGGAATATTGAATATCCTCCATGGCAACGTAAAATCTTTTATATCTGATTGGTCCACGTTTTACGATATACGCGTCACACCAATCCCAAATAAGTTTGTTATTCAACACTTTTGTGACGTCATTTCCACTTACATAGCTTCTCTGTGCATGACTCACTCTACTTAACCTCACATAATACAATATTTGAAACTCTTTGGGGACAACATAAAATAACTGTTTCAGATGCCCCTCTTCAGAATATATGGAAAATTAACTTAAATCTTCCAATAATATTGTTCCATATATTCTAAAGAATGCCCCAATAATTAAACATTATTACAACAATGAACAATTAATACAATTTAAAATAACAATATAAAATCAGAAATTATTCGAACACAATAATAATAAACAAACCATTTTTCAGTAATTCATAAACATATTATTATTTTTTTTTTTAATCATTTGTTCTGGTGAGTGTCAAGGCTTTTGAATGGTTTTAAAAGTGTTTTGTGATATTTTCCTATCATTTTATTATCATCGTCTCTTAATTCGTACGTATGATCCCCAAATTTTCTTACTATTTTATATGGACCTTTATATAACAAATTCATTCTCCAATAGGATTTGATTTTAGAACTGGAGATATTAAATGTCTTTACTAGAACTTTATCATTTATTTCAGGATTCCATTTCGCTCCTTTTCTTTGTATCTTTGATAATCTTTTCTCTGCTTTTTCTTTTATTCTTCGAAATGCTTCAGCACACTTTTCTTCTTCATTCAATTCCATTTCATCTACTTTTAAGGTTGTCGGTGCTTTTATTACTAGAGGTTCAGGTTGTAGTCCAGTCATTAATTCGATTGGTGAAAATTTGGTAGTAGAGTTTGGGGTATTGTTAATGATTTTCTCAATAATATGGCAGTATTTGTACCAGCCTCGGTGGTTAGAATGACACAGAATTCTGAAATACAAGCCTAAATCACAAATCACTCTCTCGCAAGGATTTCCTTGGGGAAAATATGCTGAAGAGTAATACATCTTAATATTATTGTTCTTCATCACTGAAGTAAACAATTTACTCCGGTGAACCGTTGCGTTGTCTGATAGCGATAGGCACAGATCTACTTTTATGAGTATAAGGAGCAATGTCGTTCACCTTAAATGTATGTATGTACTTATTACACAATCCAGGTTTCGTACTAAAAACGTTCCTGTTCTTTAGTATACATAACCTCAACTGTTCTCTTTGCGCGTGATTTAAATTGTATGTTTTCCCTAACTTTTCTTTCAAAGTTCTTTGGAATATCATTTCTTCCTCTTCTTGTTTTCGCTCGGTGTCGGTATTTAATGTGTTTATTTGGCAACAATGATCTCCAAGGTCAAACGTCTCATTTTCTTTATTATTTAAAAGTAAATTTTCTTTACCACTATCATCTTCTTCATTATTAATTATATCTTCTTCGTATAATACTATATTTTCTACAAAAAACCTATCATTATTTATACTATCCATCTCATCCTCTTTTAATATAATTTCTTCTAACAAATTTATTTTTTATTACTTCATTATCTCCTTTGACCTTCATTTCATGTTTTTCGAAATCTATCACACTTTGCCAACCATACAATACATCATTGCCAATAATAATATCACGAGCTAAGTTTGGTATTACCAATACGATAAAATTGAAATTCCAATCATCTATTCGCGCAGGAATTAACGCTTGATATTTAACTTTATCTTTCTTTTTCCCAATAGCTGTGCTACAGTATACATTACACACGTTTAAATATTCAATCCTAAACTTGGGTAGTAATTCCTTGAATAAGTTCTCACTTATTACTGATGAACTATCTCCTGTGTCTATCAATACTTTATATTCGCTATCGCCTATACGAAGGTTAATCTGAGGTGGATTTACTAATTCCCGATCTTTACTTCTGGAGAGAGTGAGCTTATCTTCTGGTAAATGTTGAATTTTGATTTTGCCCTGTGTCATTTCTACCGAACCACTTTCCAAGGCACAAAATGATTTGGTACTCAGTTTTCCGCATTAGTGCGGTCGGTAGTTACACTAGCAGTTGGGTTGGTACTACCGTTATTTATTTCTCTTTCTATTCCCTGAGTCTGTGTCCTTTCTAGGTTATTGTCTGCCCTTTCAAACCTAGGACCCCCAAAATCTCTTAATGAAGAGTTTTCGATGCTAGTTCCTCTTCCTCTACTTTGATAACCTGTTCGTAGGTTATTTCCCCGGTAAAACCTCAGTTGATTCACCTGAATACTCCTCACATTTCCCACAGGTTGGTTATTATTATAATTCCTCCTAGGAGTATTTGGAATTCTCCTTCCTATACCTGCCACTACCGATTCATATGTCTTTCTGGGGTTGTACTCTCTTCGTTCATAGTTGTCTCTTGAACGTGCCCCGCCCCAATTTTGGTTAAAACTATTTTGGTTTTGGTTAGTATGGTTGTGATTTTCCCCGACTTTTGGTCTTACTTCCTGTCTATTTACTTGCTTTTCTTCTATATGAGTCTTGTCAGGATCAACTTGACTATGAGTAGAATCAGAATTAAGGTTATGAGCCTCAAATTCTGATAATAACTCAATCATATCAGTAAAGTCGACGGGCTTAGCCACAATTAGGTGGTTTCTAATGTGTGGTGGATAATGTCGTATTAGCATATTCACGATCTCGGTTTCTGACATATCTGGATTCACAAGTTTGCTTTTGTTAGCAAGTTTTAGGAAATATTCAGTCATGGACACACCCTTCCTGAACTCGAATTTACCGGTGGCCAGTTCGACTTTAATTCTTCTCTGTCTTTCTGGACCCCAGAACCTATTTATAAACACATTCCTAAACATACTATACGTTTCATGTGATGCTAGTGTTAACCTCAGCCATTCTAAAGCATTTTTCTTCAAACACCTTTTAACAATCATCATCCTAAATTCATTTGGAATCTTTTTAATTTTAAAATATTCTTCTAATTCCTTTAGAAATATTTTGGGATTGTCTCCCGATTCTTCTTCGAAAGTAGGTGGACTTATGTCATGCAACAAATAATTTGTACAATTTGTGTTACCTTGACTGTGTAACTGTGTATGTGTGTGCATGTTTTGTATTTGTCTATTACCATTTACTTCACAATCAGGTGACAAAGATTCTGTATCGTCACTCTCCAAATAATTCTCTAAGTTTTGTACAATATTACCTGAATTACCAGGTAAGTCAATACATGTAATATTCTTAGATTTTATTACCCTCTGGTTCTCAGAAATTTTGCTTGCCTGTAATGCAATCACAACTTGATTCAGCTTGCTAATGTTTTCTTTCTCTCTCTCAAAACTTTCCTGTGCCAAATCTATTCTTGTAATCATTTCACTATTCAACTTACTGACTTCATCATATTTAACTTTTAGTTCATCTTGTTGTGTTTGCACCTCAGTAGCAATTACTTTAACATCATTTCTGATACTATTTACCTCTCTTACAAAATTATTCTGTATTTCAATATTTTCCTCGTGGTATTTCCGTGAATTATCTAATAAGACTACATCTATTTCTTGTCTTATTCTATTCTCTAATTCCCCTATTTCTATTTTTTGTTTTTCTACAAATTCTACTTGTTGTTGCTTAAGGATTTCTGACTCCTTAGCCAATTCACTTCTTATATCTTTTACTACATTTTCCTGACTTATTTTCATTTCCTGAAACATCTCTTTTAACCTAGACATTTCTCCATCATGAGATTCTATTTTATGTTTTAAAGATTTTATGCCTTCTCTACACTCTTCTCTTCCCTTCTCAATTTCATTTCTTAGGTTCCCTAAACCTTGATCTATCCTAGCTTCTAATTTCTCTGAACTTTGATCTACTTTAGCATTTAAATTATCCATTTTAGCATCAAAATTACTCATCATTTTCTCTAACCTGTCTATTATCATTTCATTATCTTTACTCTGCATAATTTCTGTTCTACTTGTTCCTGCATCATCACTAATCATTCCTTCCACTACTTCCCTGACTTCTTGTATTTCTGCTCTCTTATAACTAACTAGTCTTTCCACTCCTTCCCCAACATTTTTATTCTTATTGTCTGTTAATTTTTTACCTTCCATTTTAGGTAATATTTTTCCCTTTCTTAATAACATAAAAAATGAAAATTATAATTTTGTCACTTTTTCTATTAATTATCTATTAAGATTTTTCCGTACTCACTTTTCTTCTTTCTTCTTTCTTGATTCGAAGTTACCTGTCCATTACACTATTTATTCTCCTGTGGTGTAATCCTCCTTCTGCCTATTCGAGTCTCCGTTCGGGCGCCATTTGGAACAGGGTTTATGTCGAATCGTATTGATGGATGACGAATTATGCCCCTCGTTGAGGTGACCATTTGGAACAGGGTTGTAGTGGTTTGGGTAGATTCCCAACGTCAATGGGTGATGGAGTAATTATATCCCTCGATGTGGCGACATTTTAGTGGATGGAATAGATGGTTCTTGAAGTCCCAGCTTACCTCGGCGTGGCTTCAGTCGGTTGAGCAAGATATCTTGTTTTACAGGGGTGGTACGGCGGAAGGAAATTTTACGTAAAATGAGTAATCATTTTTCTCTGTATTAAATAATGTAGAAACTTTTATTTCCTTACTTCAATCAACACCAGTTCGAACAAAATGTATGATACAACATTTATAACACTATTCTTACACAAGATTCACTTGATGTGACGCGTTTATATCTGGATGCGTGCAAGAATCAAAAGTTTTATACGGTTGTTCACTACCGTGCATAATAATTAAATTGTGTGTCTTCTAGCGATGATATTTAACGTAAAGATTATCTAGTTATACTCGATGATTGTTATGAGAATAGACTTATATTCTTCCGCACACAACGGCGTTTAAGAAGAGAATTTTACATCCGTTCACGGTGACTGTTAGGAGAAGAATCACCAGTTCATCTTCTTCTACACATTAGCATTTCGCTAATAGTTCGACCCCCCTAGAGGAATATTGAATATCCTCCATGGCAACGTAAAATCTTTTATATCTGATTGGTCCACGTTTTACGATATACGCGTCACACCAATCCCAAATAAGTTTGTTATTCAACACTTTTGTGACGTCATTTCCACTTACATAGCTTCTCTGTGCATGACTCACTCTACTTAACCTCACATAATACAATATTTGAAACTCTTTGGGGACAACATAAAATAACTGTTTCAAAAGACAGTATTAACCACCTTAACTGCAAACTATACTGTACTTACCTCAACGTTAAAATATTTTTTCTCGTTTTACGTGTAAATTATTCTTACCTTCTCCTATGTTTTAAAAATAATTTCACGTGCAGCTGTTGACGGATGGGACTTGGAAAGTTCATTTTCGCATTCTTTTCGTATTTGGAAAGGTAAGAAAGTGTACACCAACTTAGAAGTCCCGGTTGGCAGGGGTAACTCACCTACCCCTTCTGAATATTGACACAATCATAGAATTAGGGATACTGAAAGGTGTCAGACTATAGTAAATACAGCAAGCATGTTTCAATATTGAATGCTTTATTTTGTAAATCAGTCAGTTTGGCAAATACATTATAATCATTGAGAAGAAGATTTACTTACAGTACTCTACAATTAATTGTTTAGTAACATAAATTTCAGTTCAGCATTATGAAGCTTTGTAATTTGGGCAAATTTATGTATTTCTTGTGTTTTAATATACTGTTCTCCTCTCTGTGCTGACAACCACAATAAATGAACACAGTCTATCGTAGCTTTCATCTCATTGCTACCAATCACAAAAAATGTACATTATTTAAAATATCTATATGAAAGAAATAGATTTTTCATTTGCTTATGTTTACAACTATGTACATATATATAAAACACTTGTCCCAAAACTGTCCCTTTTGTCATGAATAATTATGACATCATAATATTCTTATAATTAAAAAAAAAATAATCTAGTAAAGACTGTTACAAGTAAGATACATTAAAAATAATTCCTTGCCTCCACAGAATTAGTTACACAAAACAAATTTAAAAATTACAAGGATTAGTAATCTTAATTTGCAATACATGATTAATGAATAATGCCTTAAATGTGTTGGTCCATTCCCTGGATCTACTAGTGTTACATTTTTTCAGGAAGATTAATAAGTTATTTAGAATCTTTTAGGATATAACAGCTTCAGCCTATTATCTATATTTCACCCAAAATGTTGATATCCAGATTTCAGATTTTCGTTTCCTCCACTCCTCGATGTCCTAAATATCAGCGAGTGGACTTCAGGTCCATGGTTGTGCTTCTCTTTGCTATTTGATTGTATCAGAAGTTTATATCTTTGTATCTTTCTTCTCAGCCTTTTGTCATAGTGGTTAAGCTAGTAGTTAAGTAGTTAAGCTTACTTTATGTGGAAGTTTTCCAAAATTACAGAAGTTGACCAATTTGGTCCTGAGAGCAATAGCCATGTATGGAAACTTTCATTTGTTAATCCTTCCATAGCACAACATACAAAGCTATAGCTATAGTATACTATATAGCTAAAATACTGAAATATTTGTGTGCTAAAAACTTTGTTCTCATGCAACATGAAGTAAAATTTAAAAAATCAGAAACCCTTTTATTAAATAGCGAATAATTAAAATTGTCATTCTGTTTTGACAATAAATTGTGAATCGCAATGGAAAATAAAAATTGAGGTAGTGGAAGAACAGCGTACGAGGTAATGATGGGATAGGTAACTTAAAATAACTTAATTTTTAATCCGTACTAATTGTATAAAGCGAGAGGTTTCGTATGCTAATGTGGGTCCATAGAATTTTTCTGAAAGCCATCTCCACAGATTTTGAAAAATACTTCATCTTTGCAAGGTTTTCATTCTTCTGAAGGGCACCAGAATAAAATTACATACGTTAATCGATTAAAAATCAAATGTAAAAAGTAAGAAAAAAATTCTTCGTTAAGAGTGCCATGGCGTATAAAGTAACTGTACTCCATTAAATTTAAATACACACAATACTTACATTTTATTCCCAGATACATACATAGATAATCATAATAAACAACTTATAAAATAAAATACAGAGACCTTAAAACTGCAAACGATCTTGTCTGGAGCGGAACAAACCTAAAATTCACATTTATCAAACACTACAGGTGTGTAGAGTAAAATAGTACCTCAAGCTCAATTATCTGGGTTCAGAGTAAAGCATTAAGGGGGTAATTGACTTTCATAGTGCCACCCAAATTCAAATTTCAGAAAGGAGAGAATCTTTGTAGCCATAATTCGGAATTTGAATAATAATATTGTACATTAAAAGAAAACTAATTTGATATCGCTAGCCAAATGTTTACCTTCACAGGGCAATCGCAAAATGAGCGTAGCCATAAAGACTAAAAAAGCTTTTACACAAGGGAGAAGATATATTACGTCGAAACTCTAGGTTATCAATGTGATATTAAGGTATAGTTATAGCGTCTTTTTCTAGTTGATCCTTTCAAAGTTAATGTTCAATGTAGATTATGGAATATTCTCGACACGTGAGAATAAATGTTTTAAACAGCCATCTATCGCCTTCACTCTGGGAATTGGAATATTCATGCACCCACAGAGGACTTGAAGCAGTCAACAATTTCTGGGTCGACCCTGAGAGTGCAACCAGACCGGCGACGAACCAAGGTCAAGGTCATTTTCGATGCTGAGCCTGAGCGAACATCATCTTTGATCACAACGAAGAGGTAAGGATACCGCTTCAAATTGCCGCCCAACGTGGGGCTCATCCGACGAGAATCGACGACATAGGGAGGTACCCACATACGCACTGGAGTACGTGAACGGGAAACAGACAAAAGGGACACCAGCAGCAAGTGCTTTCCATCATAAGACAAAGTAAGACGGTTCCATTATTGTGTGCATGAGAGTACATGTTTCTGAGAAGTGGTAAAAAAATTAGGCATCGGCATGAATAACCAGTCAGCTGAGTGCAGAAGCAAGTATAGTTGTAGTGAGAAGGTCAACGATCCCCAACCACTGGGCACAGATCCACATATCCAAACACAGGGGGAACAAACAGTCATGGACACCCAAACCTCAAACACCACTGCACAAAATGTAGAACTAGTGAAGCCTTGGTTAGTAGATCACTGGGATCCTATCTGAAGAGAGAATAAACCTGTTGATCTGCCAGCAAAGACCACAGTAGATGAGATAGTGGAGAACTGTATCAAATATAAAACTTCTAGTAAATGTAACACTCCAAATAAAGAAACCGCATTATTTAAGGTTACAAATGACATAAAACTGCAGGCAAGGTTGGTCTATAAGTGGAATTATTAAAGTATGGAGGTATATTACTTACACTAAGACTTCTACATTTAATAAATATGTGTTGAAAGAGTAAACAAGTACCAAATGAATGGAAAATAACCAAAGTAGTCTCTGTTTTCAAGAAAGGAGATAGAACTGACTGCAATAACTATAGAGGTATAAGTCTTTTAAACACTATCTATAAAGTATATGCACGAATAATATATAATAGATTAAAAATATCAGAAACAAAAACCATGGAAGAGCAGAGTGGATTTAGGAAAGGAAGGTCGTATGTTGACAACGTATTTATCCTTAAGCAAATGATAGAAAAGAGAATAGAATATACTTGGCGACTCACCTTGCTTTCGTGGATTTTGAGAAGAATTTCGACCGAGTAGAACAGAATAAATTATAGCAGAGATTAAAGACAAAATGTTACCCAGAGCATTTGATTAAAATCATACAAAGTTCATACGTAGATAACACAATGGTTATTGAAGTAAATGGGAAGTTAATAGAAGAAATTAGAATAAAAAAAGGACTTAAACAAGGATGCAGTCTATCGCCCATTATATTTAATATATATCTAGACGACATTTTAAACAAAGGGAAATTTAAAGTAAATAGTGGTATTAACATAGAACAAAGAACGTTAATTATATTAATGTTTGCTGATGATGTTGTTTTAACTTTTAACAATGAGGATAAGCTGCAAAAAGCAATGTATAAATTGAATAAAATCAGTAAAATATATAATATTAAAATTTCAAATAAAAAACCAAGGTAATGGGATCCCATGGCAAATACCCCGTAAGGACAACAATTCTAATTGAGAATAATATTATTGAACAAGTGTCACATTTTAAGTATCTTGGATGCGACCTAAGTTATGAAATGCATCAAGATATAAATCAGAAAATAAGTAAGTTTCAAGCAGTAAATGGAACATTTAAGAGAACACTAAAAGGTAAAACAAGAAGAGAAACTCAATTAAAATTTTATTCTGTCATGACACTACCTGTCTTGCTATATGGGAGCGAGACATGGGCATTAAGAAACAAAGATTTTAGTAAAATACAAGCATCAGAAATGCGTTTCCTAAGATCTGTTAAGGGATGTACAAGGGAAGATCAACTTAGAAATGAAGACATAAGAAAGGAATTAAACATCAATTCTGTTTTATTAAAATTAATGGAATATGGAGAAAATTGGCACCAACAAATAATGGAATATAAGCCGACAGTACGAAGATCAATAGGACGACCTAGCAAACGATGGATCGATGTGAGACCGGAACAGGCCATAGCCTAATCCATGGAGTTAGAAGAAAGAAGAAATGGCATAAAGGAGTACTTCAATGTGATTTTGGGAACCCAAATGTTGTACAAATTTTAGAGGCCACAGTATGCTGAGATTCTCAAAGCACATCCAGATACACCTAGGAGCAAAATTTATGGGGCAGCTCTTCTCTTAAGGCTTTTTGTAAAACTGGGCAGCATGCTGGCTTATACACTTTTGGACGAGAAGAGCATTCAGCTTCTGCTAACACACATAACGGACATTCTAAGATAACTGCACAAAGATGCGGCCACACTGCTCAGCATGCAGGAATATGGCATTGCGCCTCCAGAATATCAACGGAAAGCAATATGAACTTTGGCCACTGATTCTGAGGAGGAAGATGATGACTGTGCAGCACTTGGGGACCCAGCTATTCTCTATGCACCTTCATTCCTCTGAATCTGAAGGGATCCAAAATGTGTCATCATTCTTCATCGAGCAAGACTTCTAAATTTGGAGATGAGTTCTTTGTAAAAATATATTTGTGATTCTGAGTGAATGTTGTGTTACAGAAGCCTAAGGTGAGTAATGTTTAGTTCGAGCTGCTAATTTTATCCTTATATTTATGGTAAATTGCTTCGGTGAGAAGATCTTTCTATATCTACAAGCGCATTCACATCTGAATATTACTAATTAGTGTTATTTGCTACTAACTTTGTGTGATTACATAAATTCGCTTTAAATTGTGCGATTGCTCTAGACCTTGGGCATGGACACTCATAACGTTAACAGAGCGTGTGATAAAACATATGAAATTTTAAGTGTTCACTCTCTCGCAATGGAAGAAGATGATTTCACTGAAACTGTAACTAGTGCACAATGTGTTAAACTTATGAATGCCTGTGATTCAGATATAAATACGTCATTTTCTAGTAAAAGTTGTAAAACAACGAAACAATAGAAGGTGCGAAAAGCAACTGAGGATCAAACAAAGAAGGCTGCCAAACATTCGAAGTTATCTTTAAACCAGGTTAACAAACCTTTGAATACAAATGCTTTATGCGCATTCCCAGTACCTTCAGCAAGCACAGCGTAATCTAGTCAGCAATTTCAAGCAGCATATTAACGTACTTAAATGTTTCTTAACAGCACATATACACCAACATTGTTAATTGTATGTTCAAGGCAGTTATGAGTATATTTCAGGAAAACGGCTACAAGTGCGGCATTGTCGCTGTGCATTTTGAACAACTCCCTCACATATAGTTGGAGTATCTTGTGCCAAACGTCAGGCAGACAGTTTTGCAATAACAATGTCGGAAACAGTTTCTTTGACGGTTTACGAAACTCAGCTGTAACGGTTTAAAACAAATTTAAAGGTATCTATAGCATAGCTACCTTGTTATAAGTTTGTGAAGTTATTTATAGCAGTGAAATATACATAAATGTCAATATAAAACTCCAACTTCTACGAATGTAATTTATTTCTGTTTATGTTGGCTGTACCTTCATAACGGTTCCTGACAGAAGCAAAATGTATCCGAGAAGAAACCAAAGTCACGCAAACTCATATTCATAATTAATTCCGTCTCAATAATACACATTGTCACCCAGCCCCATATTTATTTACTTAATTTATTTACTGAGTGGGTGATACATTGTTTGGCTAATTGATTGATTGATTTAAAAGTTCCATAGAATGTGTCTCAGAATATAAGCATTAACTAAACCTTCCAGTTGAAATAACGATTTAAGATGAAACTTCAAATAAAATATTGGAGTTAAACAAAATACTGCTTTCCCCAGAGTTTGAAAAACAAGACTCCGCGGATATTCAGGAAACCCGCAATAACTCCCACCAGGATACCGACTCTAGCGAGAAGAACAGAACCTCCGATAAAGAAACTGGAGCCTGATGATTCTGCGTCCAATTCTTGTGGCATCAGGGGTAGAAGCAAAAACTTCAAACGGATAACATTCCAGTGGATAAATCAGTGTCATTCAACCCCACAGTAATTAACAGGACAACTATGTCAGGGAGAAAAGTAACTTCTCCTAAACCTTCTAAGAGTTCTTTTGGATCCCTACTTCAATAGTATGAAAAAGGCAATTGAAAACCAACAAGAGTTTTCTCCAAAATGCATGTATGATCGCTAAATTCTTGGAACTTTTTCAATTAAGAAATTCAAACATCTGTTATAAGGAAAAACTTTGTCATGTTTACTGACCTTTTGTGTTCAAGCAAAAGGATGAAAGGGCGTCTCCTACACAATTAAGAGAGTTACGTATGTTTCCCAAATCAAAAAACACGTTCGTCACATTAGCGGCAAAGATAATGTCGTAGCTGATGCAATGTCAAAAATTCAAGAAATTGCACTCACTGATTACGAAACAGTAGCTGAAGGTCAAGTTGGAGGTCCTGAACTAAAACAGCTCTAAAACAAATCCAAGTCGTTTCAATTCAAAATACTTGTAGTACACGCATATACAAAAGAAATTTCGCACCTTTTACGGAAACTGACAGACATCATAATCCAATGTTTATGTAGCTTTCCTATCCAGCATGGCTTATTTGTACATAATTTTACAGACCTTTTATACAGGCATATTTTTCTATCTGCTGAACTGGACCTAAACTTTGGCGGAAATGGCTTCTTTACTCAGTTCAATGCAGTTACAAGGGCAACAAACTCCAGTCAGATGATTAAAGGCGCTTCGCATTCTGCTATTCTTGAATCTATACATTCATTATGTCACATTAAAACAAGTGAATAACGACAGCACTTTAAACATCACAATTTTAGAAAATTAAAACCAAAAAATGCACATAATGGAAATGGTTGATATAGGAAAACGTGGTTTAATAAAAATTAAGGGTTTTGAAGAGAGTTCTGTATATGTAATTATGTATTACGTTTCTGCCTAACTAAACCCAGCTGTTGGAAGGAAAATGCAAAGGAAATTGTGAGAAAGTACTGAAAAGTGTGTCGAAGGTGCAAAAGTAAATATAGGCGAAAAAAGAAACAAATTGTAATATTGCATCTATTTTTAAGCTTCTGAATATATGAATTAAAGGAGGCGGTGAGAAAACCTTTTAATATTGTTATTCGGTGTTATTAAAAGTGTAATATTTGACAAACAGCTAAACCTGTAAGTAATTTGCACTTATAGAAGTTATCATTAAACCTCAACTTTAAGTGTAAATGTTAGGAATTTCGTGCGTTGCGTAAAACGCACTATTTATTATATATTTAATTTCATTTGGTTGGCTCTCTTCGAAATATTGATGTTTTGTTAGAGAAGCAGAACGTCAGTTGTCTGCAACGCAGACTGTCTTTTGTCTAGTTGCCAACATGATGCAATCTAATCAACAAGAAAACTGCTTATCAAGTTCACATTCCATCAATCCTGTGGATACAGCTACTACATCTCGTTTAGTCTTACATCCATTCAAGTTAGTTCACAAACGCCCATTTGAAGAACTGAACCAAGATGTCTCCACGTCAAATGGTGGTTTATTCACTCCAAGCAAAAAACATACAGCGTTGGCCTCAGCTATAAGTTCTAAATACATTGTGGACTTAACCTCCATAAACTTAAACGTTCCGCTTTGGAAACAGTGGAGGAAGATGACAACTCAGCTGATGAAGTTAGTTTCTCTGCAGCATCTCAAATCAGAATTCAACCCACAATTCTCCATAAAGTCAACAATCTATTTTAAATAAAATTGGAGACCTTATTTTACGGACACGTCTCGTAATTACGCAGTACGCTTCTCTCTAACTAAACGCAGCTACAGATGAGTTGTAAGCTGGAAGGAAAATGGAAAGTAAATTGTGAGAAAGTACTGAAGGGGGTGTCGAAGGTGTTACGTAAATATAAGGGAAAAACCAAACAAATTGAAACACTGCATCTGCTTTTAACCTTCTGAATAAGAAATGAGTCTATCGAGGCACGCATGGTTTTCTACCCTATTACTGCTTATAATATGCATAGCACTTGCCACTTCCAAATATTCCCTCTGCCTAACTGTTATGGCATACTCGTTACATTACTTCCAAAAGAAGCGGATTTCGACTGCTATTTCTAGAAACTTCAAAATACACATTTAATTAATAATCTGATGTGTTGGATTCACATGCCTTTCTCTGCTCATTTTCAAACTACTCTTACAAACGTATATCCTTTACTTCATGTTAAACCTGATAAATATTTGCAGGAATTATCTTATTGCCCATTTTCTTACGGGTGCAAGAAATGTGGGAAAACAATTAAGTCCCAAGTGGCAGCTAAGTTTTTGAATCAATCACCTACAGGATGGCTCTATTTTTATGGCCAAGAGAAACGACACCGAACGTTCTCCTTATTAAAAAACTATAAATATTGCAGAATTAAAATAAATAAAAAGAAACGTATGGAAAATGATAGATTTTATAACAAAGTATTTTTGACAAAATGTGTATTTTAAAGATAACTACATTTTCTTGCAGTAAGATTTTGTCTAGCTCATATTGTTTGCTGCTATGCAGAAGTCATAGAATAGAGAGGCTTCTGACGACATTACCAGAAATTTTAAGATATGTATTTCCCTTGCCAGAAACGTTTGGTATTTAACGAATATTTTGTCCCGAGTTGAGCTGTTCACACACCCACACACACATGCACACACATACATACTCACACACGCATGGAACTTTTTATAAAAATATCATTATGGATATAGAGACAGCGAAACATATACTTCCTCTGAAATCTAGATAGCAAATTTGAGTGAAATAGAGTTTCTTCTTATAAACAGAAGTTAACAGTAGCAAATATATTGCGCCAAAATGATAATATTGCTTGAAACTCACTTTTCAACCTTCCTCTCATATCCGGTTTAAATTATTCATTTTAATTAAATAAAAATGAGTTATGCAGATTGGAAGTACTGAATGAAAATTGTATAAGGAAAAGGACAGAGACAAAAGCATCCTTTAGCTATTCTTGTGTTTTACCGAGTTACTTGGGATGTCCTATAAGCCACAATCTTCCTCCTCATGTAAGTTATTAACCATACTAAATAGCCGTTCCACAGTTGTAGGTTTTATCTTATTCTGCATCTGCAGAAAGATCGCTATTTCAGCCCACACAGATTTATAAAACCTGTATCGTATCATATACCTAGATATCTTCGGAAACAATTCAGTGAGGTGTCACTTTCATTTATTTTTCTCCTGCATCTGCAGAAAGATCGCTATTTCATCCCACACAGATTTATAAAACCTGTATCGTATCATATACCTAGATATCTTCGGTAACAATTCAGTGAGGTGTCACTTTCATTTATTTTTCTCCTGCATCTGCAGAAAGATCGCTATTTCATCCCACACAGATTTATAAAACCTGTATCGTATCATATACCTAGATATCTTCGGAAACAATTCAGTGAGGTGTCACTTTCATTTATTTTTCTCCTGCATCTGCAGAAAGATCGCTATTTCATCCCACACAGATTTATAAAACCTGTATCGTATCACATACCTAGATATCTTCGGAAACAATTCAGTGAGATGTCACTTTCATTTATTTTTCTCTTCCCTTTCTCCTCTCTCCTTCCATATATTTTCTTCGTCAATAGAGGATGGCAACGAGGGATATTTCTTCTCTTTTGGTTCTTCCACTCCCATTCTAGTTTTTCTAGCTTTAGCGTTGTGACAGGAGAATTGTTAGTACGCGACTTTGCTAGCATATCATAACCTGTGTCCCAGTTTTCCTTTTGATTCTGTATGGTGCAGGTATGACGGTATGCTTTGCTGTCTCGTTCTTTATATCGTGAAGTCTTTCTGGCAGTGAGAAACCCGATGTAAACATTTTGGCAGATACTGTCGGATGCGTTGCAGGTTCCTGTACATTTTCAACGGCTGAGTGTTGATAACTAATGCCAGAAAGATTACTGTCAACAACCGAATGTACAACAGGATGTGTTTGGTTTCCTGTCTGACTGATGCGCATCTTCACAACGTGATGGTTCTCACACAGACCCTTGTTTCATAAAACCTTTATAACTTCATCACCTCGGAATACCCCTGTCTTTAGAGCAGGAGGGGCAGCATTTGTGATGGTGATGCTCTTGCTTGTCTTCGGTGACGTTCCGTCAGGGTTTCCATAGGGCAGTGTCTTTGTCTTCTGGTGTTTTTGCTCACTGGATCCTAAGCGCTGCTGATAAGAGAACACAAAAGCACTTAGACCTAGTAAATTTTTTAATACAAAGGACACAACCAGGCTCAAAATTCGAATTTGCCAGGTCCAATTTGGAAAGTTAATCTGGTATACCTACCTTGCGAGAAAATCAAAGGACAGATTGGTCGAGTGCTGCTAGCCCACCGTTCCCAATGTGTGCCACTTGCAGACCGAGTGACGTACTTGCTGGGTGGGCACAACAAGCAGGGTTGGTCTTCATCAGTGGAATGGGCAAGAAGTACGATGCCAGTTTGGGTAAACTCGTGGAGCGATGAATACCTGCTCCCTCTCTCTCTCCCCCTCTAGGGCTGTAAACCGATGACGTCAGAAAGCTTAGTAGCTGAGTTGTGACCAACTCACCCTACAAATAATTACAAGTTTTAATAACCAACATGTATTATTTTATTGGTTATGTGTAAAATCCACTAAAATACATATTGTATACGTATGTATGTACATATATTATGTATATATTCCTGTATTATACAATAAAAGTATATATATTCGGCGCAGTCTTAAAGAGAAGTTTATAATCACAAATTAAATGAGCTTTTTAGGCATGTCTATACATGTAATTTGTAATATACATTAACGCATTAAAATAAAAATGTTACCTTTAATATTTTTCAATAACCTTTTAAGTGAAATATATGATCCAGTAATATGTAGAATTTACCGGGCTTACTGGCCGTGGTCTAGTCGGAAAAACTGAAGTTCCTGACGCTTCGCTCGTACGTGCGTCGAGCATCCTCAGAGGTCTCGTGACAAGACCACGGCCTGTAAGCCCGGAAACTTCTCCATATTACTGGATAGACGCCGGCCTTGAAAGCCTAAGTTGTTACATTAGAAATAAATGCTTTATTGGACTAATTGCAAATTTAGAACAAACGGTATTCATACGACATTACGAAAACTAACCCTGCAGTAGCCAGGTAATGCAGAGGAATCTCTCTTTTGACGTATAAAAGTGATAAACTAATTTTAAGGATGGATCAAAGGAGATATACCTCTTTTGGCCTATCCCCAGGGCTTGACGAATACGCGATTCGGCTTTAGAAAGAACAGATCGTGTGCAGATGCTCTCAACTATATCCTCGACATCACTGAGGAAACGCAAAATAAATATATCCTAGGCGTCCTCATCGACATCGAAGGAGCATTCAACAACTTATTGTGGCCGGCCTTATTCATAGAACTTCAACACATAAATTGCCCAAACAACATCTACCACACGTTTGAAGACTACTGGCGAAATAGAAGAGTCCGCTAAAGCAACGGGAATGAGTGCATCACAAGAGAGCTAACCAAGGGTTGACCGCAAGGATCGGTGTGCGAGCCTATGTTCTGGGACATAGGTCATGAGCCTACTCTGCGCAAGTTCGAGGCTCAGGAAGACCTTCTCGCACATGTGGCTTACGCAGACGACATTATACTCCTATTTTGCGGAAACAACAGAAAGGACTTAGAGAGGTAGGCTACAAACACCTTGACCTTTCTACAAGAGGAGCTCACGAAAGCCAAACTGACAATATCCGCCAGAAGGTCACAATACATCCTTTTAAAAGGAAAGCTCCACCGCAACCCTTGCCTAAAACTAGGTGCCGCCCGGATCCAAAGAGCAAGATGCGTTAACTACCTCGGCGTAATGCTACAAGAAGGGCCATTGTTCAAGACGCAGATCGATTACGTTACGCAAAAGGCGCACAACGTCCTTGCCAAAATTGCGAAGTTGAGCAAAAACTACGACAACCATCCCATTCAAATCCGTCAACAACAATCTGCTTAGCTCAATCGCTGGACACGCTGCCAGTGCCTGGGCACACAGGCTGCACCTGAAAACCACCAGCACAGCACTACGCAAGCTCCAACGCAGAATTCTACTAATGATGACAGGAACATTTGTTACGACACCAACTGACGCCCTCTTCGTGGTGCTAGGGCTAATTCCTCTAGATCTGGACATTCGCCGGAGAGCTGCATGCTACTGGCTACGAAAGAACAACATTCGGGCAGCACAACTAGCCGGCGGCATAGTCCGCGATGAGCTAGAAATTAAGGAAGTACTAATTGCTGAATGGCAACAAGAATGGGACGCGAGCACAACCGGCAGGCGTACATACGACATCCTACCAAACTTCGGGGAACGCCTGAAAATGAAATACCTACAACCATCCAGAGGTCTAATACATTACGTGACTGGCCATGGCCCATACTCCAGTATCTCCACAGATTCCACCTAAAAGACACAGAAAACTGCCAATGTGGAACAACTGAAACACCGGAACATGCTGTATGGGAATGTCCACTTACCATACGACATAGGACAACAGCGATGTCGTACGTACAGGACAAGAGCATTTACGAAATTATAAGAAACAAACGACTCTGGAATTGCTTCGACAAAGCAGCAAACACTTTCTCAATTAAGGCAAGAGACAACCTTAAAGAACACTCTCGACAAGGACAAATTGCCGGAGATGATATTAGAATATAATTAGGTTAAGTTAAAATTAGGAATTAGGATAAGTTAATGTTAGATATTAGCTAATATGTGTAAAATAATTTTAAGTACTCCTAGGGTACCTAAAAATACTGATTATGAAACAAATGTAACACAAAATTGAATAAAGAGCGGAATAGAGTCCGGTTTGTAAAATAGGCACCAGACTCCCAGAATTAAGGAGGCCGAAGTCTTGTTGTAGAGCAAGATCTCGGCCTTTTTTCTAATCCCCAGGGAATGTGTAATCCCACAAATTGTAAGGGAGCCGGTTGTACGAACGGCCAAATTGCAGTTTTGGTCTGTAGCGGTTAGTAACTCTGATATCTGCAGTCATGTCACCTTCCGTCCGGCCACACTTCGTACCCTCTTACCTAACGCTTCCTCCGTTGTGCCTTGGAAAATCGTAAGCGTAAAGATCTCCCATAAATTGGAAGTTGAACCCTTTGTAGTGGTCATTGGGCTACATCTTAACCAACGTTAAGGGAGCAAACTTAATACCAATTTTTTTCTTCGAATTACAACAGACTGCCTTTTATGGCATTTTCCCTCTCGCCTAGGGAGAAACTATATCTTCATTTGAAAATACATTTCAAACAAAAATAAATACGAAGCCACACCTAAAATGAAGTGCAATCCGAAGCTTATGTTGATTTAGGTAAATAAAATAACTAATATAAGGGAGGTTAAATGTATAAATAGGCTACTAAAACCGTCGCACGAGTAGTGAAGTTAACTCTTATTTTGGTGCCTTTTACAGTTTGCTATGAACTCGCCTATACATGATGATTATAGAGGTTTGGGGACTATAGACTATATATGACGGTTATACTTTTGTGTATTCCAAATGATTTATTTAATTGCCAACAGACAAGAAAACACAAATAATTTAACTCTCGGGCATTAAAAGAATAGTTTACGAAAATAGGTTTAAATTGACAGCAGACATAAATTATGGACTTTATTGAAAGGAAAGCTATAATGCAAAAAGTTTAGCATCATAAAACATTAAAAAGTTTTTACACTTATGCCTACATGTAATAAAACCGAAATACATCTTCAATTAATTTCTGACTTGGTAAGAAGAATTACAATACTTATGTATAAAGGTTGTCCACGGCCATAGTTAAGATGGCTAACGTAAATCGATAAAAACTATCCTGGTCTACGCACTTGCATGATTTTCACTACTCATTCATGCTCAAAATTTTCTTCGGAACACCTATTCTTCTATTTCAGGTTGAGTCAGATGTTTACAGAAATAGCCTTATAACATGTTTTCTCCTGGAAACAATTGGAATAGGAGAATACTCTAAGCTTAAGCTATTGTAAGCTTAAGCATTTTTAAGTTTTCAAATATGTGGATAGGACGGGAAGATCCTGTGCAATGGCCAGCTCGGTCCCCAGTCTTGATGCCATTATAGTTGTTTCTCTGAGGTACAGTAAAAGATAGAGTGTAGCAAGAACCGCCAACGACATTAGAGGGTATGCAAAATCGTATTCCTACGGCGTGTGCGGCAATATCTGTAGAAACACTGCAATCTGTGCAACACCCTCGTGCTACCAGATTCAAAAGTTATATTGATGCAAACGGGTACATCTGCCATGCCGGATGTAATGCACAAAAATGAAGCTTCTGAGGGCTGTAGCCACAAGCAAATGTGTTTAGAAAGCTGGAGCCAATTTGTAATCACTAATTTTAGCTCTAGTTGTCGTGTTGCTAGATTTAACAGACATGCTCCATTTAAAAAACGCAACTTGGTGTTGTAAGTATTATTTGTTTACCTATATGGATTGTGCATACTTCTCATTGCGTGAGCCCCTGACATAGGTACATTCCTGGCCAAATGTAATTTTCATATTTTGTTTCATTTCGGAGATTTTGTGAGATGGTAGATGTTGGTGGGACACTGTATATATCCCAGCAAAATTCCTACCGCCAATAAAAATTGTCTAAAATTATATATATATATATATATATATATATACATATAAATAAAATAAATACAGAATACTTAGCTATTTATTCTGCAATTTTGGCTGAAGTTTAAGTATAACAAAGTTAAAATAAATTAATAAACTTAGAGCTTTCTGATAAATATTATTTTTGATATATTTTGTGATGCGTAAACATATAAAGGTGATTGCTTTCCGACGCGTGGACACGCGACGTGTCATTGTCCATGAGAGAAACAGGGAAACTCCAGTTTGACTCCACTAACTTCCAACGACTGCCCTTGAGATTTATTTATAATCATTGAAAGGCCGAACGTGCGGGAAATTGTAGACGCACATTCACGAATTCACAAATACAAATTATATAAAGAAGATATCCAAGTATTCTCCAATATTTGAAAATTGATGTGGTCAAATATTTATAGTCTGTGTTCAGAAATTAACTTTTTGCCTAATCTTCGAAAGGCATATGTCATGCTACATAAACAAATTTCATTCTTGATAACAAACGACAAACATTGTTTAATAAAATATGGTAAGTAAAACATCTTTGAAGATTTTGGCAAGGAGTAGAATATGATTTTGCTTTGTAATGCTTCTGTTTGTCAAAATAAAAGAAGGTGTATGTGTTCCATAAAACTTTGCGTGAGTATCTTTATATTTAGTTGATAACCCAATTCATATTCACTTCTGGATTTCTTTCTCACCTCTCAAAACTTCCATGGACTTACAAATATTACAAAACTAAAATTAGGCAAATCGGTTCAGCCTTTCTCAAGTTTTTGTAAGACTTGTCTTTTTTTAGCATACAAATACTCATCTCAATATCTAAAGTTGTTTTATTGCTTATTGATTAATTAGCTATACTAAATTCACAGAAAGATGGTCCACACTAAGGACAAATAATATGGCAAACAAATGAACATTTTGTTCCATTCAGAATGTAGGACATAAAAATCTTGTAACATGAAGTATAGATAACACTGATAATGTCACCTTTTATACGTTTCCAGTAAAACTTAGCTGAAATTTAGTTTTTAATCAACACCTTTGTGTACATAAGGAATTTAATTCTTCCCAGTGTATCTCTTTTTGTTTCTGTATTATTAAGACTAATCGCATACTTTATGATCGTATGCCTAACACAGGGAAACCTTAAAAATATTGTGTTTCTCTAATTCCCTGCCTTTACCAGATTCTAACGAATAAATGTTTTATTCAATTTTATTTTACCAGCCTTAGTTTAAACGAACATATTTAAAATTTATTGTCTTAAATTACTAAAATTTAAAAAACTTATATAACCCTAATAATCAAAGGAAAACTGATCAAATATTTAACTGCTTGGACTTTCGAAATCTATATGGGTATTTTCAATTGGATTAAAACTGCATTTTGGATTATCAATCTGATAAAAGATACTTTCTAAGAAACTTTAATTCATTGTCACACAATTTCACATTTTCTTTCTAACTCACATTAAACTACATCTCTAGAATTGCAGTACATGGCTTCCATTTTAAAGTGTGGAGTCAAAAAACAGTACATGAACCGAAATTGGCGTGCAAATGTTTGTTGTGCGAGGACATCTGCAAAATATATCACATATTGAGCTGTAGGAAGAGGACAGAATCACTGGCGGAATACTGAAAAGAAATTAGTACTTAACTACACACATGCACGAATGTGAGACCTCCTATCATCAATTTTTAATCTACATTATATAGAAAAACTTGTCTTTTATGTAAAAAGGCAAAATATAATTGCGATTTATAGCACCAGAGTATTTATATGGTCATGGAATACAAATGTCAATTTATTAAGATTTGAATTGAATTACGTAGAAAATGAAGCTAGCTACAGTGAAGCAATGATTATTACACAAATATAACTATTTGTAACAAAAATTTCACTTATGTTAAGAAAATTATGTAAATTTTTCTTATTAATTGAGATCGATTTTACAAATTGCTTGCATCGTAAGCAATTATCAATTAATAAGAAAAGTTAATAATCAGTTTCTTAAGATAAGTGAAGTTTTTGTTTAATTCAGTTATAAGTGTGTAATGTGTATTGAATTTCAATGTAACATTCTTTTATGAATATGACTTGTTGATAAATTTTATAAATCTGCTAAAGCTATAAATATATTTCTGAAATCTCTGTCGTAAGTAATATATCAGGTCATCATGTAAACAAAACATCTCCTCAATATCTCGAATACTTTTAAATGTATCATTTGTTTAATTGATATATACAAATATAATAATTTGTAACTTAAAACTTCACCTATCTGATAAGAGAAGTTTCATCACTTCTTATAAGATAAGTGAGGTTTTAAGTTACAGACTATTATATTTTTATATATTTGTTTACATCACTGTTAATAGCTTCACAATTTGCATATTTATTGTTTAATTGATGTTTATAATGGTAAGGAACACTAACACATAAGGTAAACAAAGCTAACAACCGTTTCAATAAAATTTTGTGATTCTGTACTTCTGGAAGATAAAAATTATAAACTAATTACTAATATTTCACTATTTTTAGCGTTAACTACGTATCAAATCAATATTGCTCAAATAATAAGTGATGAAGAAAATGTATTCCTGACTCTTTATACATGAAGTGTTTGACGTTTGACTGGAAATTTTGAGGTAAGAGACCCTGGGACTGAGTTTTCAATTTTCTATATTTCTACAGCTAGGAAATTCATACTTTGCACATTTAATGGCCTTAATATTATAAACTTCCACAAAAAACTTTCAGCATTATCTGTTGCATAGTTTAGAAGGAATTAATTATTCAATATGTTCACAATGCAAAATTATGCCAATATTCAAATTATTCCAGCGGAATCAAAATCTAAAATATTGCAACACTTTAATTATTTTATTAACTGTAATTGCATTACAAACACCTTCAGTCTCTAGTAAGAAGAAAGAATTATTACTTTTAAGATAATTAATTTTTTTGTATTAATGTGTCTGGAAATTAAATTTGGTAGCTTCTTTTGGGATTTTTTAAATCTTTTTTTAGGATGAAGATGTCCTCAGATTTTAAAACCAGATTGAATTTAAAGTGACACAAATGGAGTATATGCTGTAAAAAATTCAAGAGTGTAGCACAAAAATTAGTACAGCTGGAACGGATAGTGTATTAAAAAATGTGAAGTTGAGAAAAATAAATTTTTCTACAGACATGCATCAAAATTATGATTCAGGTTATCTGACTGACCTAGAATTGACCTGCTGCATATGTCACACCTTCTCTATTTTGTATGGTAGTCTCTCTCTTTAATTTCGCAACTCTCCCTTTGCGGTGAGTTGCTTTCTTTCTCTGTGATGAGGATTATGCACTGTGGTGTTTGTTGCAGACTAATTCTTCTGTTGAAGAAAATCCCACATTAAATTCTGCAATTGCATTAGCTGCTGCCATTTCTACACGATGGCTCAACACAAAAGTAATTTTGGGGCACCTTCTCCAGATCAATGCATGCAGAGATTCATTTTGATTTTGTGAAGCTCCATGCACACACCGGGATAAGAGCTCATCACAGGCTAATTTCTCGTACACTGGCAATATTTTGCAGATTATCTGTTCAGTAAGTTTTACTGGCATTTTACTGTGGCTTTGAGGCGACTTACCATCGGCAATGCTTCTGTTATAAAAATATCATGATCTGAGACCTTGAGGACACTTAGCATGCTGAGGGTTTGTATCTGTTGATGCATAGTGGCTGAGGGTTGCATATATTGCCTGCTTCATTTTAGGGACATTGGGAATATTCTGGACTATTACTTATCTATAGTAATTGATTAGCTTTGAAATTGTGGCATTGGTAAGGGTACCAATACTTCACCCTTCTAGCTTTACCCCCTTCTTCTTCCAGGTTTCCACCATTTGTTATAGTCCACTGCCCATTCTTTTTGCAACATGGTTAACACATTCTTCTTTATTTAGTATAACTGTGCTGTCATATACATTTTCATTTACCAAATGACTACATGTTTTTGAGTCACCATCTGACAGCAAAGCTGTATACTGCATCGAGCACTCTGAAAGAGACCTTTTCCACAATGTCTCTGCTGCAAAGACCTCCATTGATCTGGATGAGCCTTCATAGTTCTTATTGCACTCACCACTGGATTTACATCCCTCTAACCAAATGGAGAATTCAGGTGCATCATCTGCTAATTCTGAAGCTGTGACCACACACATGTGACAGTATTTAGGAACAACAATGTAATCCATCACTAATCCTGTCATAGTATCTATGACAATACCAATATTACAGCTGGATGTAAACTCTCGCTTGTGCCATGAACCATCATATGTTACTGCAATATCAATTACAACAGTGTCATCCAAATCTAGATCACTACTTACAGATTTATGAGCCCTTCTGAGAATTTGTCTGGACTGAAGAAAAGCATTTTATTTTAGTATTTTATGTTCAGCCACTGCTTTCATGTGCTTAGTGAATGTTTTAGAATCCATTCCAGATATATCCAATGCAGAGCAAAACTTTTCTAAACGACTATGACCCACACGCAAACCCAGAAAGGCATCAGCAATTTTTCTATTAACCTCAAAAGGAGTTCTTTGTGATTGAGGGTTTTCTAATCTAAGGCTGGAGTAAGATTTCCCTGGACAAAAACCACATTCAGTGCACTTTAAAACTAATTTAACAGCGAAACCATGTTTTTCTCTAAACTGCACAGTAACTGAAGCTTTACCACATTTTCCACACTGTACATTACTCATGAGCTGATTTAATGAACTGGCATGCACTACAATATATTCACTATCTAAAATTACACCACCTCTATTATTTGCACCAGCAGTTTCATTTAAATTATTTTCAGTATTTGCACTATTTACACTAATTGGACTGTTTGCTCTCAGCTCATGAAATCTTACAAACTTTTCTTCAGTTTTACTAATATTTAATACTTGCATCAGGGCAATTCATTATGTATCTAATGGGTCTGATGATTCTTGTTCAAGATTTTTCCATATTGCTAGTCCACGTTTCCTAGCTGCTTCTTTCTTCTTATATGCTTTCGACAACAAGAAGATACAGCATGAATTTTTCAGTTTAATGCATACACTACACTTTAAAAATAGCAAAAAGTTGAGAAAAAATTATTTTACCAAGGTAATATTAAGGATAAATAAATAGCACTTTTCTCACATGTAAGACACCATGAGGTTAGCATATTAAGTCAAAACAATAACAAACCTGCAAACATAGATAACTTTATGAACCATAGAATATCTCAATTCAAATTATTTTGTCCTTTAAGTCATACACTGATATCAGACACGCCGTAGTATGAAAATTGCATTACTGGCTATTGTCATTATTTACTATTACTTAAAAATAATTAACATTTAAAAAGTAATTTACAGAATAAAATGAATGTGGCAGTAAAAAGAGTTTTATTCCCTTTTTAAAATGTATAAGGCTCTTCATTTGTTTAATATTTTCTGGTAGGCTGTTGCATAATCTTTTCCCTTATTGACAGCACTAGACCTGAAGATTTCCGTTCTACTACTTTGAATGTGAAAGTCATCTTTCTGACGTGTGCTGTATTTGTGAATATCTGAATTATTGTATTTTTGTATTTGTAGTTTATTTTGTTTTATATGGATCACTAATTCCAAAATAAACATACCTGCTAGAGGTAATATTTGATTTTTTTTTACAATGGCCTGCAAGATGTTGTTTTATCCAACCCACGTAGTATCCTTATAGCTCTTTTTTGAAGATTAAAGACTCTATCTGCCTTTTCCCCCCGGAACACTATCCCATATTGTAGCTGGCTGTGAAAATAAGCGTATTATATATTTCTCAATGCTACTAAATTTATTAAGCTTTTTAAATGTTTAAGCAAACAACAAATGGAACTCAGTTCATTAATTAAGTGTTGAATATGTGTGGTCCATTTCATGTTCTAATTTATATGTAATCCCAAATGCTGAACAACATTTTATTGGATACATGTTTGAATATTTTAGTTGATCACAGATGTTATGTTGAATACGTAGTAATAATTCACTGCCATCTCAACAGAGAGCAGCAAAAAGCAGCCCTGTACAAAGTTTGAAAGGTATTTGAAAAAATTGAGCTGAAAGAACTGTTAAAAAGCAATTAAATTTGGTGAAAACTAACCATTAGTGGTTAAGCATAAAAGGGTGCATTTAAATGCCAATGCATGTTTTATTTATATCCTGCGTTAAAACTTTAAACATGGCAGAATCTAAAAAAATCTCGCTGTCAAACGATGACTGAAGGTCTAGGGAACATTTATATCGGAAACCTAAATTAGCTGAACCGTACCATTTTTCTGTCATTTAAAATTTTAGGAAAAGTGAAGCCATTTTAGGCAGTTGATTGGGTATATTAGTATTTGTGTTAGTAGTTTTTAAATTTAAAATATCTAAGTCATATATATATATATATATATATATATATATATATATATATATATATATATATATATATATTGTAATGATATAATGATAGTTATCTTGAAGAATTAGGTTTCCTTAACCTAACTCATCAGTATATATCTACATCATTGACAAGGAGTGTCAAAGCTTTTAACAGCAATTAAAAATATGATCAGAGATTCCATACACCCAATCTGTTCTATGTTGTTTAATGCAGTAGTCACTATGTAAAATTATTGTACACACTACACCCAATCATGTACCTGAATAACCATTTTAGAAGAGATCTGCTGGAAAAAAGAATTGATTTGAAAAAGCTTTACAAGTTTTAATTCTAATTGTGCATTGCAAGAAATGATTAAAATGTTGTTGTGTCATCATCATTACATGCCACTTTTGCTTTTATTTATAGTATTCCACTTATTCTTAAAACATGTACAATGTCAGCTGTAGCTAGGACCTAAAGACAGTGAGGCTTGATCTCATATTAGTAAAGCTTCACAATAATAGGTTATTAATCCTCTATAGCACCTCATATATTGCAACACATTTTGGACAAATGGGTTTATAAAAATGACAAGTTGAAGTGACATTTGCACGGCATTGAAGTATTATTCTGTAGTACATGTGTTATCAACATGTACTTGCCTCCATTTATGAGTAATATTGGTACACAATTTCTGTAATGCTAACAATTTTAAGGGTGATATAACTTTACTAGCATGACCCACATAAGTGTTACATGTGACATGAAACCGACACTGATATGCATCCTCTCATTGTTCTAAGTTAGGATGAAAACCTCAACCTTCAGCATTGGAAAAAGATGCTTAACCTAATATATGAGCCATCTGTTACATGCAGTGATGCAAAGCCACATAATAATGTTGAAAACTAGATAAAACTGCACATTATTTTGCTATATAATCCATTTCTTGTTTCTTTCTAGTGAACACATAAGGGAACTATGGACTGCCAAAAGGAATAATGGTTAGATGTGTCAGCAATTAAATTATTTTCTGTTAATACCAGTTGTGCAAAATTTGCCCAGAATGAGAAGGACTTCAGGGTCCATTGCAAGGAAACGCAGGATATGCATGTAATTTGTCTTGGAAATAGCTAAATCATATTGTATTTTAATCAAACTTGTTTGCGCGTTTTTAAGAATTTCATATGTTTTTAAACTCTTTTCGTCATATAAAGCGCAGTTTCAGGTGGGAGCATCTTCTTGAAAATTAGTGTTGCAACCTTGGAAGAATTTAAATACCAAATTCGGTATTTCACCGATATTTGGAGCCCCTCAAAACGTACACATATTTCCGGTGAGCTCATGACATTGAACTTTTGGTTGGAATATAACAATTCTCCTATTTACTACATGGGGTAGAGAAATTTAAACGAGAATATACACACAAACAAAAACAAGTTTTGTAATTATAAGGGAGTATGTAGACTAGTCAGCAGGCATATGTTAAGGTCCGAAATGATTTACATCGGATGTTAAATCAAGAGTAAATAAATAAAGTACCAAAGCCACATTTAAGGATACCTATGACTGAATATTTGAAATCCTAAACTAATAGCGCTAGCTTTTTAAGATTTATACCACAGATGTAACTTAGTTCAAATATGATACAGCCTAAATTTAGTCAATTTCACTTTCATAGTCTGGAAAATATATTCAAATTTATTTATTTTGTTAAGTAACCTAAAAAGCCCCTTGCGACAAAATAATATAAATTTTGGTCTAATATTCTAACAGCAGCTTTCCAATAAATCCATTTTTTTTTTAAATTTACCTTAGTATTCTCTGTGTCGCGATAACTCTAGGCTCCAGAAATGTTTAAAACTGTGAATAAGACCTTTTTGCCCAAGATTCAATTTTTGTTTGTGTGTTTGAAGCAAAGACATTGTGTTAAAATGCATCTCACAGTAAAAACCAGGGTAATTTCTATTCGCTGTGTCTCTATGAACTTGTGTAGTAAAGTTCATTAGTCTAACACCAAAACTGCGTCACAAGGAACGTCTTAAATGACGAAAAATACTGAAATTTTCAATAGCGAGAAAACTGGAATGAAGAATTGGAATTCATATCTAACACTAGCATTCATATAACTTTCAATCTAAATTACAGCATTATAAATGGCTTACGGATGCTATCTAAGGATTCTTTGAATTCACGAAGGCTTACAGCATTTTATAGAATAAAAAAGTACGTGATTTTTTGAAAATATTCATATAATTTCAGTCATATATCCTTAAAAATCGTGTATACCTATTTCTGATAATCGGTAATATACAATAACTACAGATTACGAAATTAGATCATTTAGCCTTAAACGAGAACCGAGCATCTTGAAGGATTAAGCTTTACTTTTATTTTATTTTCGCTTTATGTGATGATTAAACATAAGAATATAAAAGATCTTTTGCGCTATTCCAATTCACAATTCCTAAGATCGAAATACAAAGTTACAGCTTCTCGTGGTTTAGCTCATACTAAATCTACTTTCGATATAGCAAATTTTATATAATATTAAATGGATAATGTGAATAGAAACTGTTGGAAAACACTCACCTCGCATCTTCCCAAATTATTTGATGTATATATCCAAGTTCGTTCAAAGGTAGCTGCTTCAGATTTCGAATTTCCTATCTGAAATTCTCAAGTCTAATCTCTAACTCTCAAACTGAACTTTATTTGTAACGTTACTATACAACACAATAATACTTATGCAATGAGTATTAAGTAAATGGATGTATATATGTTTCTTAACGGTTGCTAAGGCTAATTTAACAAAGAATACTACTACTCAGTTACAAAGTTCCAAGGAAGTTACTCCGCAGCTTTGCAAGGACATGTTTGTGTGGGTGATGAAAAAGAGATTGAAAACATTAATTTGGTTTTCCAGTGTTTATCGAATATTTACAACGCAATAAAACATGTGATACATGCACTCGCACGCCAGTCTCTATTCACTCTTGCACAAACTAATCTTATTGTGCTTTACGTAAATCGAATTTCCTATGCAATTTTAAACAGGGTGTTTGCTAAAGTTTCTTTATAATTAAATGAATTAGCCATGTTGCATCACTTTTAAGTGTTTTGAGTTATAGCTATTATTGTTCTATGGATTCTTTGCACTTTATTCAGTTGAATTACTCATTTTATCGGTGTTGCCAGTTCCACGGCAAGAGGGCGACAGACGTGGAAGATGTATCTGTCTTTACCTCTCCGAATCCACCTAGCAGTATCATACAGATGCTGAGATGTACAGTGATACAGATGCTGACAAAGAAGTTCGTTTCATATTGTGAACATGAGTGTGAGAGAATATACACAATGATTATCGCATAATCTGAACCTCAAAATCTTCAGCATTTTAACAGCCATTTTACTAAAATTGTGAATTTCTAAGTGTTTACTTAGCAAGTTTCAGTGCCTAAGTGTCTATTTTGTTCATTTTAGTGCCTTTTTTCCTGCCTATTTCACAAATTTTTAGTGCCTATAAATCCGGGTACAAAGGGGCGTGGGTTTTAAGAGTGAAGCGCGTGATTTAGCTATGAATATATTTACTAAAGCTGAGTACTATGTTTTATGTTGTTTGAAAGCTACTTCTTTCTACTTAAAATTTTGTTTCTGTTTGTAAGTGTCAAACTGGAGAACAGTTCACTTACATAGCTATCGTTCATATGCAAACAAAACAAAATGATTCAAATTCCAGGAGGCGCTGACGGCAGCATTTAGGATGTAGGCGGCCAAGGTGACGGCTACCCCGACGTCGAGAACGAGGAGTTGTCGCTACACCGGAGACAGAAGACCAGCCGAGGGACGCCGGCGAAGACCTAGTGTCCTATGTTAGGGATGTGGACAGCCGGGACACCAGGAGTGAGACTACCCACACCAAGGAGAGCAGTCGGGAAACGAGTAAGGGCCGCCGTGGTGAGGGTCACGTCGGCACCGTCACTACCATCCCCTCGATTGACACTGCGTGCCGTCATCCGGCGGATGGATGACGGCCTCATCGCGGATGGTTGGGTGAGAGGGAAGCTTAGCCACGTGCTGGTGGACACCGGAGCAGCCGTGACCGTCATCAGATCCGACATAGCCAAGTGTTTGCCATCCAGGAAGCCGAGGCGACTATACCAGCTGATGACGGCATCAGACGAAACTTTGCATGTGGAGAAGGAGGTCCTGCTGAAGCTGACCTTGGGACGGAATGTCGTGCGTCTGTGGTTGTTCGTCGCGAAGGTGGCTGAGGATGTGATTCTGGGACCGAATGCCCTCAAGAGCCACCAAGTGACGGTCGACGTCGGCAGGAAGGTTCTGCGGCTTAAAGGAGAAGAGGTTATACTCCGTCACTTCGAAGAGGGTCCTGGAATCTGCAGGGTCGACTTGAACGAAGATGTGGTTAACCCCGTGAGGAGCGAGGTAAAGCGTATGCCTCTCGTGTTCCGCGGCGTAGAGGGTCGCGGGTTCGAGTTCCGCATTGAGGATGGGTGCTTATGTGTATAATGCATATTTATGAAACTAGGAAAACATATAAGAAAATAAACGGAAATAATGAAAAATCGCTTAAATAAGAAAAAAAGAAATATATATATATAATTTTTATGAAGAAAATAAGAAAGGTGGTGTTGACGACTCGACTGGAAGGCCAGAGAACCAGGAACATGATGCTGGACCACAAGACGCCTGTACACGGACTATGTGTAGCCAGGGAATTGCTGCCGTGCCGAGAGGATGTGCACGTGAGACTGCTAACTCCAATGGACACCGATCATGACGTCCAGGCCGGCACGGGGTTGGGAACTTGCGAGCCCGTGGTAAGGGTAACAGCAATGGACAAGATACAGGGTCCGGTGCCGATTCAACACCTGGGGCCCCGGCTAGAAGGCTTACTGGAAAGGGCGGTCAACCACCACACTGCAGAACAGCTGCAGAAGTTTCGGCAATGGCTGAGACGATACCAGGGCGTCTTCAGCCTAGGTAACAGTGACTACGGCCGCACCGATAAAGTGGTTCACCGCATCGACACCGGGGACGTCCGGCCTATTCGGCAACCACCTAGACGCGTTAAACTGGCGAAGCAAAGGACGTTAAGAGACATGCTTTCATACATGAGATCCAGGGGAGTGATTGAAGAGTCTGACGGACCTTGGTGTTCCCCTGTAGTCCTGGTGACGAAGAAGAACGGCGAAGAAGAACACTTCTGCGTAGACTACAGGAAGCTGAACGCTGGCACCCGGAAGGACTGTTTCCCCTTACCCCGGATTGACGATACCCTTGACTCGCTAGCCCGAGCAAAATGGTTCTCGACCCTCGACCTAAAGTGGGGCTACTGGCAGGTAGCTCTAGACCCTAGAGACAAGGAGAATACCGCATTCTCGAAAGGCCAAGTGCTCTGTCAGTGCACAGTTATGCCCTTTGGCCTCTGCAATGCACCATCTACCTTACAACGCCTCATGAAGTCAGTGATTTGAAAGACGACTTACGATGCCTACCTGCTATACCTGGATGAAATCATCATCGTCGGTAAATTTTTGAATACCATTTAGAGAATCTGAGTAAGCTGCTACAGAAAGTGCAGGCGACCAACTTGAAGCTGACTGCGAAGTACCAGCTCTTTGCAAAGATGTCAACTACTTGGGCTACATTTTCTCAACAGCCGGAGTGGCCAAAGACCCGGAGAAGACCCAGGCTGTGAGAGATTGGCCTCGCCTAAAGGATAAGAAAGAGTTTTGCGGTTTCCTGGGGCTATGCAGTTGTTACCGACGCTTCACAAAAGGGTTCTCCAACATCGCCAGGCCCCTCACGCGCTTGACAGAAGAACACCGACCATATGTGCGGATGGACGACGCCTAAGGCGCTTTCCAGTACCTGAAAAGGACCCTGTGCATTGCTCCAATTTTAGGATTTCCACAACCAGTTGGCGCCTTCGTTGTAGACACCGACGCGAGCAACTACTGTATTGGAGGCGTGGTACCCCAGGTCCAGGAGGGCCACGAGCGGGTGATAGCCCACTACAGCAAGACGCTGTCCCAGGCAGAAAAGAACTACTGCGTCACCCGGCGAGAATTATTGGCGGTAGTAAAGACCTTGGAGCACATCCACAAATAGCTCTGTGGTCAGCAGTTCCACCTGAGGACTGACCATTCTGCCCTAAACTGGCTATTGATCTTTAAGAAACTGGAAGGCCAGACAGCACGTTGGATCCAGAGGCTGCAGGAGCACGACTTCACCTCGGAACATCGCAGAGGGAAGAGCCACGGTAACGCAGACGCTATGTCCCGAAGAACCTGTCCAGAAGTGTCCGGCCAGTGCACAAGAGTGGAAGAGAAGTTGCGTGCCGCAGCAGTCCTAGTAGTCACGGTAATCCCTGTGGATGGCAGGGATAGCGCAGGCCTGAGGAGGGAGCAGCAGGCGGACGCAGACTTGCGGCTACTTTTGAGGAAATTAGAGGCAGGTACCAGACCGACCTGGGAGGACATTGCACCAAGAAGCGCCACATACAAGTCGCAGTGGGCCTAATGGTATCCGCTGGAGTTCAGAGAGGGAGTGCTGTTCCGGCTATGGGAATCACCGGATGGGAAGACGCAGAGAGCAGTTGGTACTTCCCCGGAATAAGGTCCAGGAAGTCTTGGAGGAAGTGCATGCCGGTACTTCAGGGGGACTCCTGGGTGCAAACTGAACGATTGACAAACTTCGGCAGCGTTACTACTGGCTGAGGCTCCGAGCAGACGCTGAGAGGTCGTGTCGTCAATATCATGTGAGACGGGTTCGCATGCAGCAGTACAACGTCGGAGCGCCATTCGAACGGATCGCTGTCGACATAGCTGGACCATTTTCTGTGTCCGACCGAAGCAACAGGTACCTAATGATGGTTGTGGACTACTTCACCAAGTTGCCGGAGTTGTATGCCATTCCGAACCAATAGGCAAAGGCAATCACAGACTGCCTCGTGAAGCAAGTGTTCTGCCGATTTGGGATGCCATTGGAGCTCCTCAGCGACCAGGGCAGCAATTTTGAGTCCAACCTAATGAAGGAGGCACTAGAAAGGCTTGGGGTTAACAAGACCCGCACAACATCTCTACATCCCCAGTCGGATAGCATGGTCGAAAGGTACATCAAGACTTTAGAGGAACACTTGAGGAAGGTCGTGGCCAGCCATCAGCGAGACTGGGACTTCAAGATGCCACTGTTCATGCTGGCCTACCATTCGTTAACACACAACACCACGTGGATGACCCAGCCAGCTTAATGCTCGGCCGAGAGTTACGCCTCCCTTGTGACCTGGCTTTTGGAAGCACTCCGGAAGCGATACAGACAGTGACCGAGTATGTGAAGAACCAGGTAGACCACCTCCACGATATGCTAGAGATGGCTCTCCAGAACACCCAGAAGGTCAGCGACCGCAAGAACACCCTATACGAAAGGCAAGCCAACAGACAGGTTTTCCAGCAAGGTGAGATGGTGTAGTTGTACCGCCCTACCCGGACCAAGGGACGCTGCATGAAGTTTCAGCAGCCATGGCATGGACCGTACCTGGTGGTGAAGAGGATTAACGACGTGGTCTTCCCATCCAGAAGGTGCCCCGAGGAAAGATTTTGGTGGATCACCTGGCCCATTACGATGGTGCTGTTCGGGACGACCAGCTTTGAAGAGGGAGTAGTGTCACCTAATTATCGCAAGCCACGACCAAGTGGAATTGGGTAGAGACCAGGAGGCATGCAGGCCACGCTCACTCATTTATCTTGTAGCGCTAACATAGGGGATGGTTAGGATAGTGTCACTAGGCATTGTGCCGTCCCTTTCCTCTCCCCCTGACGTCTGGAATAATCGGTACGATGTGTCGAGCCACAAAGCTTCCAGAAACAGCGATCTGGCTATATAAGGGCTGCAGTGGACGAGTCAGTGCAGTTCTGGGCGAGTAGCCGTGAAGGGCGCAGTGCTAGCGAACGGACTGGAAAACTGTGTAAGTATATCAGAGAAGTTGTACGTAATTGTGAGTGTGGAGTGGACCTGCGACATACGAACTGGTGGATTGTTATTGTGTGCGCTACTTAATTCTATGTAATCGCCAGGTGTTCCAACTGTGATTCGGTAGAAATAAAGAACATTTTGACTTTGTGCAATCGGTCTTTTAATTTCAGAACCCGCAAAGTTACAATATGTAGAAAGAGTGCAAGAATAAAGAAATGCAATAAGTTAGTTTCTGCTGCATACCAGTGCGTGTATGAATAAGTTTTAGGTTTTAGAAATTTCAATAGGATATTATTTTGGGATTAGTTGTAGTGGTGCGGCTGGCAACCAGTTGCGAGTGCTGGATGCCAGTATTACGAGGCGTCTTCGTAAAATAAGGTCTCCAAGGTGCTGGGACCGTGAGGAACGCTATTACGCAAGATTCGGCAACACTGGCGTGTAGCTTGGTTTCACCCCTTCAGATCCCGATCACAACGAACCCGTTGCAACCAGTAGTCTTGGCTGCGCAGCCATTTGCGATGGAGCTTCCTATCACTTCCGGCGCCAAGTGCGAGTTACGTGCAGTGATCCGTTTTTGAGTGCCAAGGGCACTGCTGCCACTGAAATTCATCTGCAGTTATGCGAAGGCTATGGGCCACAGTGTATGGACGTCAAAAACGTGTGAAAATGGGTCAGAGAGCTCTAAGACGGACGTACAGACGTCCATGACGAACAGTGTTCTGCTTGGTCTTCGGTTCCATCCGAAACAATTGCAAAAGTGAAACAACAAATGGTAAATATCGGCGTGTGACAGTTCGCGAGCTGTGCCAACTTATCCCTGAAGTCAGTAAGACTAAGATTGACAAGAAGATTTTGACCCAACATTTGCAATATCGCGGTGTGTGTGTGTGTGTGTGTGTGTGTGTGTGTGTGTGTTTGTGTGTGTGTGTGTGTGGTGCATTCCCAAAATGCTCACCGAAGACTATAAACGGCCCAGATCGGTTAGGACATCCTCACCCATCCCCCCTACAGCTCAGAATTAGCACCTAGTGATTATCATCTGTTTCCTGAGTTGAAGTCACACCTGGGTGGAACACAGTGCCAGACCGATGATGATTTGAAAAAACGAGGTTGAGCGCTACCTGCGCAACTTGGTTGAACAGTGGTAGGACAAGAGTTTACAAGAACTGCCGCAGCGCATGCAGAAGTGCTTCGATCGCAATGGTGATTACATTGCAAAATAGCTGTAAGTTCTTAATTTCCATCAATGTAACATTCTTTGACAAAAAGGTTTTCTATAATAAATAAAATTGGATACCTTATTTTACGGACACTCCTCCTATAATTTGTATTTTCTAGTTTTTGTAATTACATTTTACTTTTGCTTGTACTTCTGGAATATTTTCTGGTCTGAGCCTCCTTTATTTTCTTTATTTATTTTTCTTCTAGTTCTGATTTTTTTTGCAGTAGTTTATAGTGCAAATCTGTAAAATGATTAGATTTGAGTATAAGAAAGTTTGGAAATAAAGGGGAAATGTGGATATATAACCAAGGAGCTGGTCACGATATTCAGATTTTTTGTATCTATTATCTAGATTAGAGTTAGAAGGCTCCATTTCATAAAAATGATTATTTAATTTATATGACGCCTACAAAATCCCGAAAGACCTGTACTTTCCAAAAACCATAGCAATAACCCTAACATTACCAACATACATTACATGGACTCAAAATAACAAATGAATAGCCAATTTATAGAATACACATTGATCTCTCCGACATAATCAAATATGTTCTTTGTTTTCTTTTGACTTTCTTTTGTTTGCTTAGCAGATCTGTGTAATGTGCTTATTGAGTCCAGCAAGTTTTTTATTGACGTCACTTTAGCTGCTATTATTTCTTCCCAATGAGATGTTTGCTATAAATAGCGACGAAGTGCCCCGTAGGGTCACTTTGCACACACCTTAAAAAAATCTTTGTATCTGGAATTTTTCAACAACGCTTTAAATAGTATTTTTTTGACATTATTACTCGTACTATTTGTCTTGGAGTTCTGAAGAGGTCTCAATATACCTTTTAAGTGTCTTGTTAATATTTTTAAGTAATTACAAAATGAAAAAGTAAAGGCTATTTGGGACCTACAGATTAAAGCTAAAGTTGTATGTATAAGCCGCCAAGCTTGCTTCCCCAGAAAAACTTGAGCATTGTTGTCGCCAGGAAAGCTTCAGGTTTTATTACTTAAATAAGTTTCTATAGATTACCAGATACAGCAAGTGTTAAAAAAACACTAGGAGATGAAAGGATGGTATAATGGAATACCATTTATATTTCGAAAAGTAACTTAAGTAAACAGTTTTTTAAATACAATTTTCCAAATCACCATTATTAAACTTTACAGCTGATTGTGATGAACTTTCACCTGTAAAAGAAGCTGCTATTCATTTTGTTGTTATAAAAACTACGTATTTGAAAAAGTTAGAAATGGAGGTTAATATGAAATAGTCGAGAATTGTGGAGTAGGTGGTATAAAACAATGAACAATTTTTTCCGTAAAACGTGAAATTTTATTGGTTTAAAGTAAACAAATCCTGTATAAGCAAATAATCAGCTTTGTTTCATTTCAATGAATTTAAGCTTCTTAGAAATATACTTCGGATTTAAACTAGGCAACACTTCTATTTATATAACTAATCACAATTGATTAGCCAGTAATAGTTTACTCGAAACTCATTTGAAACCTTATTTTTATTCAGTATATTTTTTATGGTCATACTGTCACAAGTGATTGTTTTGTTTAGTATAAATAGTGTGTTGTAGGTAATAATTTGACTATGCTGGTGCTTGACTTCTCCTACCTCTGAAGAAGCATGTAGAAGCTTTCTCTCTTTTGTGTGCCTGCTTTGGTTAAAGGCGGACCTACGTCCGCTCTCTGTAAGGTATATAACCGATCCTGTATTTCCTATTATTGTAATAAACCTTTCATGTCTAAATTGTAGTTTCAGTATTTTTTATGTAATAGAACCATTATACAGAAAATCCCAAACTCTCCTGAGTATGCCTACCTCTGAATTATTAGCCCCTGAGGTGCGACCTGGCCACGTGGCGCCCTATCGTTACCATCATGGCCAGGTAGTCACAATATGGAGCATTGATATAAAGTCGGGTATTAAAATGTCTGGTATTCCATAATACCCAACACGTCATCTTAGATAATGAACCTTTAAAGAATTGGGCAAAACTTTGCCAGGTAAAAGCGACCACAATATAACAAACTACAATTCTTTTAGTGCAAATTACGCTTAACATCAATGTCCGAGTCACGTGGGTACTTCTGGGTTTCAATTATTGAACATTTGTCTTAAAAACTTTTGAATATCGGAAACCAGACTTTATTCTGTAACGAGTGAAGTGACAATAACTTGCCAAATCTCACTGAAGTGCATCATGGGAGTCCTTCTTGACTCCATGTCACTCCCACGTGATATTAGCAGCAAACAGAGCCGAAATCTAGGTATTAAATATTTCCCGACTGCTTCATAATTCCCTCCTTTCCTCTATATATTGCCTCCGATCGCATTGTTGGTTGCTGCCGCGGCCGCAAGCCTCATCCAGCGCGTGGGCGAGCGCTGAACGCTTGCCGAGAGAAAGAGACAGCTGTCTGGATAGTTCCATGTTTCCCTTGCCGCCGCGAAAGGACTTGCACTGTCGGCGGCACTCTAGAACATTGACTGGAAGGTATATATAAGCGGAAAAGTGTGAGGACAGTCAGTTACTAGTGAGTTGTTCGTTGTGTGTGCAGCTGTGCAGTAATCGTGAGTGTAATGATGATTATAATATTATAATTGTAATGACTATAATACATTTGAAGTGCGCCGCGGTGAATTCTTTTGGTTACGTGGCGCTGAGAACGAGACGACCTTAAAGACTACGTCTTTGTATGTTACGTCATTTTGCTGCTGTAGGAGCTGTACAAAGTTTTTGCTTACTGCTATAAAGAACATTTTTAATTTCTGCAAACAAGACTTTTAATTCTACGAACCCACAAAGTCACAATATTCTGGTTACGCAATAACGATTGAATGAATGGTGACCAAATCTGCATTGGTGACGCAACGTGTTTCTGACCTTAGCCTCAGTCGGTAGAGCATACTAATAGGCAAGAGAGAGAAGGGTTAGCTTGGATGACAAGAGGAACACTATTTCTAAGAGGGATAAGTGGTAGGGAAAAGGGATTTGTGATTTGTGTAGGCGAAAAGAAAAGATAGAGCACTATGTAACAGAATGCGTGGATGTTGCAATATGGAGAAAAAAGGTTTAGGAGGAAAAATGGAAGAGAGTAGAGAACAGGATAGTAGCTACAAGAATGTTAACGCGCAGGGAGGAAAAGTAGTTAAGAATTCTTGGTTAGTTCTTGCAGAAAGTATAAGACAAATCGGCAAGACATGTAAAGAATATAAGAAAGTAAGGTGAGGGGGAAGAAAGGGGCTAATTAAGTAACAAGGATGTATGGAGGTTAAGAGCTACCTGGCAGAGAAGAAGACAAGTGTGTCATGTAAGCCAAGGTAGCAACAAGGTAAAGACAAATAGATGTAGCCAGAAGTTGTAAATTGTAAAATTATGGAGCATGCACAATAAAAATCAAATCTAACTATTGTGATATTGGTTCAGGGCTTTAGTCAAAACCATCCCTTTAACTGTCTTAAATAATAATATATAAATTTCTCCCAAGAATCGGAAGGCTATTTGGGCGACTTCAACCCTAATTTGAAACTTCTACGGAAAAATCGTCCATCCACTGGACACATTCAGCTATTATACAAAAGAGTTGAATATTCAGGGTACCAGAATGACGTATTATAGCTGCATTTTACATTATTTTTGTTTTAACCACTTTTTCGAAATTAAGGTCCTAGGTCGGTTTCTAACACCCAGCCTGGAGGACTTGATCGCAGTAAACTGGAGAAGAATTGTTAAACACTACATATATACATTGACCTCACAGTAGACGTGGAATTTGAATTTTGTGCAGAAAATTTGGCATGTTAATACCTTTTTGCTGGCGAGGCTGTGGTACGTGGCACAGGTGCTTCCAATGCTCCATCAGTTCTCACAACGGGCAATAGCCTACTACATTTGGAAGAATCAGTACTACAAGACTGTCCGACCACAGTTGCCGAGAGACATAAATAGTGGCGGATGGAATTTGGTGGATGTGCAAATGAAGTGTCGTGCCCTGCTATTGCGTTTTATCCTGACAGCCATCAATGGCCAGGGTAGCCAACAGGATATACAGTTCAGCAAACAAGTGATTGGCCCACATATGGTAGCTCGTGCAGCCTTTCTTCAGGTGCGAAGGGATTATGAGAGAGTTTTGCCTTTAATTGCAAGGACAACAACGACGTTAACATCCAAAATAATATATAAGGCATTAGTAAAGGATTTCTTGGCAGTACCGGCGATTGTTCTCAAATATCCAAATACTTCCTGGAAAAATATATGGAACTCTTCGGCTATCGTTTTGTACCATTGGACATGAAAGTAACCTTGTATCAGTTTGTAAACGAAATCATTCCCACGGAAGCTAAGAAACATATACACAATATAGTGCCTGTGCCGTGGTGTAAACATTGTGGACAAGTAGATACGCAACTCCATAGAATAACCAGCTGCGTAATGGTACGTGACATCTGGAAATGGACCAAGAAGCAGACGGGACACATGATTGGGATAACGTCTGAGAATTCTGTAACCTCAGTTTTGTTATTTTGGAACTTCCAGAAGGGAGCAACAGAGCACCCACAGATATGGTTGACTTTTGGTTTCTACCATTACTGCCTTAGTGTCGAGCAACCGACTCTATTACAGTTTAAATCATCGCTAAAAGCTGAAAGATACAGTATGAGACTATACCCTAACATATGGAACCTCCTGAATAAGCATTTGGACTTTAATTTATGAGACTTACAAAGAAAAAAAATCAGAGCCCATCGTTCTTTCTTATCTCACTTAGCACATAAATAGACTTAGTTACTCTCTCCCTGTATTTAAAAAAACTATACGCGCTTCAAAGTATTACCTCAGTGAATGGTACTCGTCGCAAGGTCTATGAAACTTGATGACACACAAACGAGGCCAGCTAGTTCTGATATAACCTGTCTTTTTGCTGACAGGATACTCTTCTGAAGAAAGCTATTTAGTGCAAGTTTTGGCAAGTTGAGGGTACAGTATCTACTGGCGTGCTGCAAACGAATGTCTTCTTAGAATGGCAGAATTGTTAAATAAGACATGAACTTTCCTGGCAACGAAAATATTCAAGATGCTCTCGGGCTTCAAGTCAAGTTTACAGATGATTAAACTTCGAAGTTTCGGGAGCGTGCATCTCTGATGATATGAGAGGTGTAAGCTCCCGAAACGTCGATGTTTAATCATTTGTATACTTGACTTGAAGCCGGAGCACAACCAGAATATAGCTATAATGTTTTCTCCCTCATCAAAAGTAGACGACGCACGCAACTTCCAATCTGCCAACTGAAGCACTTTTAGATAATAGCTGCTCTGCATTTTTAATGAATATAACCTTCAGTAAACAATATAGATAAACTGAAAATTGCATATTCAGTCATGAAATAATAATGAAATTATTTAAATATGTCTTAGTTGAGGATGGAATCTTGAATGGCACGGCGAGCAGACTTGATCAAGTCCTCACGTAGGGGATCCCCGGGAGGGAAAATTGGGACGAGAGGAGACAGAGGGCGGCTGACCCACGGAGTCACGAAAGTGAACAGATGGAATAGATGGAATAGTATCAGAGGTGAAATAGTATCAAATCCTGCGCTAATTTAATCCGAAAAACTAAGAGACAAATACTACTTAGCGGTAGCGGACCTACGAAAACGACATCTACTTTGGCCCTACTAATACTAGCGGGAATCTGGCCTATTGACTATATCACTAGATAGAGCGGTGCAACTTCCTGGCTAAAGAAAGAATGATATAGGAATATTTTTAAAATTATGGGAAACAGAATACTAAGAAAGAAGTGAAAAGTTATTTATTACAAGAATGGGAACAAGAGTGGGATAATTAACACGTAGGAAGAAGAGTACATGATATATTTCCAGACATTAAAGAGAGGCTAAAATTGGAACATATGAAACCAAGAAAATGATTTTTTCTTTTTTTACAGCACATGGCCCATACAATGTATATTTAAAAATAATAGGGAAGAAGAACTCAGATATATGTGAGCAATGTAACTGTATAGATTCGCCTGAACATCTTACTTTGGAGTGCAACAAATGTAGTGAACTAGTAGAAGACGGTCGAAGAAAACTTCAAGGAAAATGTTAATGGAACATCTTAAGAGATGCAGAAGATTATGTACATATAGGAAGTATGTCTCAAATAATATCCGTTAAGGCTTTGGAGGAATATGTGACACGCGACAAAATATTTCATAAAAGAAATGTAAGTACATTTCAATCTAGGAGAAAAGAACATAACATAAGAGATCGTCGGAGGGGAAATAGGACCAAGTGAAACTGAAGATACTGATTACCAGACTTGAAGACCCGATTTAAGACGCCAATTATGGACATGAGAGAGAAGACAGAAAGACCATAGACAGAAAGAGAATACCAGGAGAGAGAACATATATATGGAGAGTATCAGAGCGGACAGATGCAACTGATTATACAGAAGCGGAGAGATGACTACCCGGATGTCTGGAACTGACGAACCAGCTCCGTCTACTGATGCCAGTTCCTTTAGGAGATGCATACCAGCTGGAAGAAGCTTTGGATACCAGTTGCAGAAGAGGAAATTTTAAAATTGTAGGAAACAGTCTTTCTTAGCTTGTTATAAGAATTAAAGCTGTAGTAGAAATGTAGATTTGATTTATTTATATTGTTAAAGTAGAAGTAAAGTAGAAAAAGATTGTTTTAGATAGATCATATTTTTAAGGTTACTGGAATCCAGTAGTTGGTTGGTTAAGGTAGAAAGTAGATTACATCTGCAAAATTTGTAAGTTGTTTGTGAAATCTGATTTAGAAGTTAATAAAGTTAAAATTGAAGTTTGCACAATAAGGCCTGGCATAGATTCCAGAAACCGTGCTATTATATATGCTGATTTTGTTTTATTTTATTTTTTACTTATTTAGTCACGAAAGTTCAGAGGCCAGGGTCCATACAGTTGGTCAGTTATAACCTCCCCGGCAGACCAGTACAGCCGTCATCCCACTCACTGTGGTTTTAAAACGGTCCACCAGATCGCAGACTTTCTAGTGAAAGAGACTACCAGATGAGAGATGAAGTGACATGATAACGGAGATGAAATGGAGAGACAGGAATTTCGGGGGATATAATTAACCTTCCTAGCATTCAACTAGCGACACGAGAAAGTCCACTAAAGGTCAATACACCTCAACGCTCTGTCGAATAATACACAGACGAGTAAAGCGTTTGTCAAATTACTTCGTTCAACAGTAAAGACATCATTTGTGCTTTTAAATCGCTATTCCTTGTTTTTTGTTCATGATTATAGTACCTTTACTTGTTAAAGCCATGAGTAAAACATTTGACGACATAGTTTTTGAACATTCAGGACAGGTTATTAATTTTCTTTATCTTGTCTACTGAAGGGTAGAAAATGATAATACTAATGAAATAAAAGAAAATTTCCCAAACACCAGCCTGGGTGAAAGGAACCTTTTTGTTGTATTGCCATGTAACTAGCAGCTGCATCTCGAACGTTTTGACTCTCTTAATGAAATGTGTCATAAAGGAATTTCTACAAACATTTATTAGGATTAACAAGAAGTACATATGGAAGAGAAAGTGATGCAGGTGAGGGTGATTATATTTCCGATAGCGCCCACCACGTTGAAGGCCTTCATTACATTTTCACATTAAGTATCGATCCAGGTGGAGTAACGTTTTAATTACCAGGCTGACACAAAGTGAAGGCCCGCCCTGTCACATAACTATCCTACACCTTTGATCCACGTGAACCATCTAACGCACTAACATGCACAGCTAAAAGAGCAAAATAAAGAAACTCAGGACAGCCCACTAAGCATATAATAGATGCTACTTCAGCAAATGTTTCTCATTTACTTACTAACACCTTTAGAGAAACGCTTAATTACTGCTGTTCAATAAAGAATGACCACAACTTTGTTATGAAAACTTACCTTTACTCATCCTCATAACTGTCATGGTCCTTCTCAAAATAGTCTCCTCTGAATGTGATGCAATTGTCCCAGCGTTTCTGCCAGTCTTCAAAGGCATGCTGGATACCATTTTTAAGAGACCCTTCAAAATCGCCTCCGCAGCCTTCACTACTGCTTCTGATGATGGCTAATGACTCCAACGAAGGCGTTATTGGAGTTAGGGAATATAAAAAGGTCACATGGAGCTAAATCCGGACTATAGGGAGGTTGAGGGATGCACTTCACGCAACAAAATTGGCAGTATGCGCCCGCGCATTATCGTGGTGCAGCATCTAGACTGCTTCACGGAAATGTGGTCTTTTGCGCCTGATATGGACTTGCAATTTTTTTAGGCATCCCTGAGGTATTGTCCAGTTACTGATGTGTGTGCAGGTACCAAATGCTGATAAACCATTCCATGAATATCATAGAGTGAGATGACCATAACTTTTCCAGCAGAAGCAACCAAATTCGCGTTTCTGGGGGTTGGTGATGAAGGAGATTTACACACTGAGCTTTTGCTGTTTACTCTCAGGATAAAAATGATATAGCCAAGTTTCATCAGCAGTGATTATGTTTGAAAGAAACTCAGGATCTTGCTCTAACATCAGCTTTAACTGAATGCAGACCTGCACGCGAATGTCCTTTTGTTCGGGAATCAACAGTCTTTGGACCCATCGCGCACAAACACGTCTCATTTGTAATGTTTCTGTCACCAACGTGTGGCTGGCACGCAATGAAATGTTCAATATTTCAAAAAGTAATCTTACGGTAATTCGTTGATCCTCTCTTACAATGGCATCAGCAGAGTTGATGTTTTCTTCCGTTGGAGCAGTAACTGGAGCACCTGGTCCACCTTCCTTTAAAATTGATTTTCTCCCCACTTTAAACATTTTAAACCAGCTTCGAGCTGTGTTGTAGGGAACAACAGACTCTCCATAGTCCTCCTGTAGTATTGTATAGGCATCAACTGTAAACTGTTGAGACAAAAGCAGAATTTCAAATCTACACATTGTTCCTTGTGTTTTACCTTCATTGCAGTGGTAGACGATACTGAACATGTTTGAACATGCCCGGTTATCACAGGCACGAACCAGGAGTATCAACAATGAAACTACTACGGCGTGTTTGTTTCTCATTAAGTTAACAGATTGTAATAAGATTGAATTTTAGTGAGAAAGATTATCGGCTTAAAAGATATTGGGCACTCTATTGAGGAGCCCTCGTATATTCACATTGGTGGGCTAACGAATTAATGTTATTTTTATTTAAGATTTACAGGAGCAGATGCATTATACAGTTTATTACAAAGGGATTTATGCATCTATTTCCTTACCGTCGTAGAACTTAAGGCCATGAGGGCTTTTCTACTATTCCCAGGGTGTCACGACAGTGCAGCGATCAGGGAACTCCCCGGCAGCTCACCAGACTGCGGTCCGGAAAAGGCAGCACCAGACCTGGCTTGGAGACCGGAGGCCGTCCTACCGGAGGAGGAATTGTTTACGAGGAACATATTATCCTATTATGCAACACCGAGACTCCCTGAAAGAGACCACCAGATGAGAGATAACCTGAAATGATAACGGAGGGACATGGAACTTGGTGATGTAATTAACCAACCCAGCCTTCCCCTACCGACCTGAGAAAACCCTCGATAAGGCCCATAGGTCAGTTAGATCAGCCACGGGAATTGAACCTGGACCTCCTGAATTCGGAACACAAATGAAACTGCCTGAGTCATGTGACGGTTATTTCATTTTTTCTTTAATTTTAATAATTTATTTTGAAATATTCTGGAAAGAGTAATTTGTACAAAATAGAAAATGAGAAATTGGGTAGGCCACGAAATGATACAATGCAGGTTAAATGTTACATAATATTTTTGATATTGGTAATTGCAAGAATGTAATTACGTAATGTGGTGACGTGGACAAAAAAGAGAAGTAATTTAGTTGTTATAGGAAAATTGAGGGCAGAGAACCCAAAATAATCAGAGAACTTAGAATCTTTCTGCAAACGATGGTCTTGTGAGTAAGACGTGTTTTCGTGTCGCTCTGCGATTGTGCAGAATAAGTTGTGATTGCATTTGTGTTCCACTAGTGGCGTGTGCCAGAGATAAAAAGATTATCGATGCAACAGTCATTGTTTGTGAAAGGACAGCATCTAATAATTTAAAATTGTGTCATTATTTACTACTTTTTTGTGGAATAAAACCCACCATATTTAAAGGAGAACTATTTTTGTCTATTCTTCAACAATTGCAGCACAAAATTCCTTTACTCCAAGACTGCGACCAGAGGTAGGACTCATTACTCTAGAGCTCCGTGGCATCTACAACATTTCTACCTGATCGTCACCAAAGCGGAAAACTTATCAGCATCTTCCATCCATCATTCCCATTTTGTGACAAATATACTGTTGTAGCCATCTTGCTCGGTTATCTGATATGTTGCTTTCATATGACATTCTGTATTGTTCTTTAAATACACATACAAAACTTTATTTTTCCTGCTACTTCCAGTAAAACCAGATACATATCTCGAAATTGTGTTATTACGCATGTCCTTTTAGGTTGAGACGGAAACCTTAGGTTTCCGATGCTACAAGCAGTGAGGGAAAATAAAATTATCTAAACTAAGGAATGTGTCACATAAGCTAAACGCGTGAGAGAGGGCAACAGGAGGGCAAAAGTTCCCCTTATGAATGTGAGACGATCGGGAAATGTGAGAAAAAGTTAGAATATGCCTCCCCATGACTTCAAGGGTCAAACCCCGGAGAGACAAACACTGAACTGCTGCCTAGATAAAGGAGGGGGTGAAAGACCAATCGGATTAAATATAAGGAAAACAAACCTCCAATCAAAATTGCTATACATCACGTGATACCGTCAGAACATTCATGAAACAGAAAATGGGCGTGGATAGATCCGCCCGCGGACGGAAATGGCACGAACAGACCAGGAAAGTCGTGACACTTCATCTTGAGGCGTTTCGGCGGGTGAATGCGTAAAGTGAGGGGACAGTGCAGAGTAAAACTTACAATTAGATGCGGGACAGTGAAAAGTGGGTAGCTTGAATCAAAGAGTGATACCGACGGGGGCGCGAGCAAGTGTGTTAGTGAGCGAGCTCTAATATAAATGTTTTATCAATAAACTGGTGAGAGAGGTCAACAAGGAAGCATAGTGTATTTACACTTAAACGCTGGACTCTGAGCACCCACCGATTCTCGGCTCAAGGTACAATGGGAATAGCAAAATATAGTAGGTTTTAGATGACAGTTAAAATATAAGAGCTAGGCGCTATGAGAGGGCTTTGAAATTCCTTTCTCTTTGCTTGCCAAGGATAAAAAATAAATGACTTCCTATTTGAGAAAACTATTAATCAGAAAAATATAGTAGGTTTTAGACGACAGTAAAAATATAAGAGCTAGGCGCTATGAGAGGGCTTTGAAATTCCTTTCTCTTTGCATGCCAAAGATAAAAAATAAATGACTTCCTATCTGAGAAAACTATTAATCAGAGACGGTTCGGCACTGATGCTTTTGAATCGCTGAGTCACTAATTGTTTTTGAATAACTAACATGGTTATGTTTTATCTTCTAGCATTTAATTTTCCTTTGTAAAAGTTCTCCAAAGTGTTAAAGTTCTCCAAAGTGTATTTTGTAATGGAGCCGCTCTCTTGGCGCTCACGTGTTAATAATGCAGCTAGTTTACTTCCCGACTTTAGTTATTAAAAGACCAAGGTGACCATAACACATGCCGGGGAATGGAGATTTTGGAGGGGTAGAATGCATTACTGGTTACCATGGCTACGGATTCGATTCATAGAAGCCATATATTCCGCACCAGCTCGTGTTACCAACACAATACAGGATTTTCTTCCTGCTTTTTCGTTGATTTGACAAGAAATTTGTAGGTAGAAGTGGTCATACCCTTGAAGCAAGCCCCGCGTGGTATATACTATATTTTATTATCACTTTACATCCTGTGTAAAAAGATATTTTTCCTTTCTTTTGAATTTTACGTCCTGCAACGTTAAGTCATATCGGACGATGAATGAAATGGGTGAAATGATGCTCAAAGGTGCCCAGGGTCCATGGAGCTTAGAGTTATCTGACATTCATCTGTAAGGACAAGGGAAAGTCCTGTAAGAAACTTTATCCAGGTAACTCACCCTGACAGAGATTCGAACACGGGACCTCTTGAACGTGAGGCAGACACGCTAGCATCCACACTACCGAGGCGGGCTTAAAAAACGTAATTCTTTAAAGTGATCAGTGATTATTGTCTGATCTATGAAGTGTTTAATTTTTTCATATTTAAGGGATCTACTATGAATCCAACACACGACTTGATGTGTGCCATTCTCCAAACACCCTTATCTTTATGTATAAGTGATGACAAACGGTACTTAGCAAAATGTCGGTAGGCCAACACTAGTGCTATGTGTAGAAAAACTTTGCTGTGGAACATCTTCAAAATACACCAGGATATCTCAAACTCGTTGGACTGAGGAACCTATTGTGTCGGAATAAACGAGCTGAAAAAAGAGACCTAACAAAATTGCATACACTGTTCGTGAAAGCGTAAGTCTGTATATTCTAAAATACAACGAGAACATTAAGCTTACTAGCTTTTATTTTTACGTTAAGTCATATCGGACGATGAATGAAATGGGTGAAATTATGCTCAAATGCATCCGGGGTCCATGGAGCTTAGAGTTGCCCGTCATTCGTCTATCAGCAGAAGGGAAAACCCCGGAAATAACCTTATCCGGGTAACTCACCCTGACCGATATTCGAACTCGGGAGCTCTTGAACGCGAGGCACATATGCTACCACCACGCTAGCGAGGCGGGCACAGTTGAAGTTGAGTGAACTCTTTTGTTTGTGCTCAAAGAATTTGAGCATTGCATTTATGTATGTTACGTAATTATGCTACAGTAAGAAATGTATTTCTACGGAAATAAAGAACATTTTGAATTTCTACAACTTGCACTTTTAATTCTACGAACCCATAAAGTCACAATATTAACAATTTACAACATATTACCGGTTATTGGTTTGCATTTAAAAATAGTTATATTTTCTCCGGTAGAACGTTCTTCATTTTCATATCTTAATTATGCAAATAAAACAGGAATTCACAGCTAACATATCGCAATCAATCCTTTAAGGATTTTGTTACCGCTTAAAACTCCTGTGTGCTCTATGATAATGTGGATTCAAAGCACTTTTATAAATGTCTATCTCAAGTCGGCAAAATAAGTGTTTGTAAGAATAGTTTGTTGAGGAGTAATCAGAGAAAGTCAAGTGAATGGAACGCATGAGATTTTGACCGAGGGTATCGCTTTTGCAAAGGGGAAAGAAAGGTTACAAACACGTGCGGTCACAAAGCTCCCCGAAGAGTCAAATTCGCTGCACACGTTTATACCTTACATGTGCCCTCAAGTGATTTATGAATTCCAACATTATGTCCCAACAGGAGCAAATACAGTTAGAGCACGTAGTTTGTAGCTTGTTCGTTGCCTGCAGCTCATAAAATAAGTTAGCACAGCACAGCCATAAGGACACAGCAACGTGAAAATGTATGTTCTATGGATTTCAAGTCAAGATCATTGAAATATTGGGGCTTTAAAATGTTTATTACGCCAGGCAGCCCCTTAATGCTGGAAACACCGTTCCCTTTTTCCATCCAGAACATGAGAAAGATAGATGGAGAGAGTCAATAATTTGTTAGCAGTGTGTATAAATGCATCATGAAGTTGGGATCCTCATTCAGGAACTTAGTAACTTCCGTTCTGGACAGCGTATGCAGAAAACAAGACTCTTTTACTAAAAGCCTGTTCAAATCAACCGAGGAATTTTTCAAAACACTGAACTGGACTATGCTACGAAGAGGATTCGACACGGAGGTCCGAACTAGGTCCAAGTGTGGCACACCCAGTAGGAAAGGTAGGGCGAGAGGAAAGGTAGCTACGACAGTGCACACGGAGAGCTCTACAGTTGAGCAGTTCCAAATTACCTGACAATGCAATACAGTCGGCATTCCACACTGCCCTCCGTAGAGGAGGGGAACTGTCGCCTTCAGCTGCCATGGTGCAGGCGCTGCGGACCCTTAGCACTCGTGGTACCTCTGACGTTACTACAGGAATCTCGGGCCGAACTGCCTAGCCCCTTCCGTAGTGGGAGTTTTTCGGATTGGTTTGGACTCAAGGGGACAGTGTGTTCCCGACACCCGTGCGAGACCGGGTACGTCTGCGGACGGGGTTGAGGGAAGCCATATATTCCCGCGTACTAGTCTGCATAGCTAGTACAATGTGTGCTAGATCACCAGGCGGCTCTACCGGGGTTTCCGTTAGCGTTCTCCTTTGGGGTTGGCGCGTCTTAGTGGCGTATGCACTTCCATCCCGTCTTGAGTCCATAGGACCAGATGGGGAGGGTTAGCCTCTAGGTCCTGTCCTATGGAATGAGCCCTGGAGGCACTGAGCGCCCCTCGGGGACAGCTCGATTTTCTCCTTGGTCGTAGAGGGAGGCCGGCCTTTACTCCATTAAGGCTGCCCTAGTAGATACCCTCGTCCCTTAATTAAGTAAATTAATTCCACACCACTGAGGTCCTCAAACGGCCAGGTTGGACCGTAGACCATCCTAATAGAGAGGAAAGTGTTAACTAAATGCATATCATCCTACCATGCAACGCCGAGGTTCCCGGCTCCACCTCTACCCTGGAAGAGACCACCAGATGAGAGATGATGTGAAATGAATGATAATGGAGGGACGGGAAATTCTGTGGATGTAATTAACCCAACCAGCATTCTGCTGGCGTCTAGAGATAGCCTCCGAAAGTTCTATGGTCAGGCAGGCCGGCCACAGGAATCCAACACGGACCTCCCGAATGCAGGCCACAGAGGAAACTCAAACAGCTCAAATGCTGTTGGTAGTACTTATGTGTGTAGAACCGAAACATATACATTCGGATTCCATGCTAGCACTTCCATTTATACTGCAAAACTTTGTGCAATATTCCGGGCCATTTTACATGTACGCCGACGAAAGTTGGGGGGACTGCTTAATCCTGAGTGATTCCCTGAGTGCACTGCAGGACTTCGGCAGCTGTTCAACTACCACCCTATTGTGCAGCGTATCCAGCATGCCCTCCACGTTTTACACGCTTCAGGCGTTAGTGTGATGCGAGCATGGATTCCTGGTCACGTTGGCTTGCCGGGGAATGAAATGGTGGATTCAGCAACTGACACGGCTACCACGCAGCCCAGCGTTAGAATACCATTTGTGACTTCGGGGCATTTTAGAGCTGTATTGCAGAGAGCAGTGCATTCCTGCTGGCAGGAAGAGTGCTCCGCTCTCCGCAGTAATAAACTTAGATCTTTGAAAGAACTTCCGATCCCCTTGGTTACCTCCTGTCGTCCATTTCGTCGAGAAGAAGTGAATAGGCCTCAGTTGCGCATTGGCCATTGCTTTTTTACGCATAGTTCTTTGTTTAGAAGAGAGCTTGCTCCAGTTTGTGCGCTTTGCAACGAAGCTTTGACCATCGTCATGTGTTGATGGAGAGTTTTTGCCTAGCACACCTTCGTACGTCTCTTGAGCTGCCGGTCAGCTTTGCAGAAATGCTGGCGGATGGCAGCAGAGTGGTGGAGAAGCTTTTAAAGCACCTTTCTAGTTTGGATGTTAGTATTTAGTAAGGAATTCTTTTTATCGCCATTTGTCCTCCTATTTCTGGTTAATTTCCTTCTCTTGTGATTGTGTACATGTATTTTTGTGACTTTATTTGCACTTTTGTGAGTTTTAGAACTGTTTATATCTTGCTTTTGCCATGAATGATTTTTAAAGGACGCTAATAACCACTGTAGTTGGGCGCTCTTATATACCTACACATGTATGTATTTATCCACCAATGTGCACTCTCGCTTGGATTTTCAGAATACTGCTAATGATTTGGTGGGTTTAAAACCTGTACATTGTATTATTTAGATTCAAGAAATCAAAATTGCAAAGCTCTGGAAGAAAACATACTAATTTGGTGTACATCATCTAGTGTTCATTGTTACAGGATCATTACTCTCAAGGATCTTCACATGTTTCATCATTTCCATTTTTCTCACCTTTATCTTTATACATTCTTGGAAAACTTCATTGATGAACCTGCTCAAGTTGCTCACCGTAAGCAACCCAGGTGAAAAGACGATCAGAAATTGTTTTGATAACGACCATAGAGCCAAATTTCGGGAGAGGTCCATCTTGGCAAAATGCAATGGTTACTGGGAGTGGACAATTAGGTAGGTTTTGGCCACTTCCTCCGCGAGGAGCACGTTTTATAGTGAGGCTGGATTTCAGTTCAGCTCCTCCTGGAAATCGGCCTTCATATGGAAATCCGTCAACTTAAGAAGCACAGAGCAATACAGCTTGATAATCAAGTTAAGTAGTTACGTTTCTTTGACCCAAATAATTTTCTATACTCACGCCATCTCCTGATCTGGCATTTAATTTGCTGTAAACAGTCTTTTGCTCAGTAATGCAAATTCGATGGTGTGTTATATTTGTTTATATTTGTGTTATATCCAGTTTATCATTTGTGGTTATAACAGTGGTTGGGGAGATGCACACACCCAAAACGTTGATTCCTAATCGTCTTTTCAATTGACTTGCTTCCCGAGAACAACTTGAGCATAATCGTCGCCAGGAAAGCATCAGGTCTTATTTTTCATTGATGAACTTATTTATTTAAGCAACATATTGTTTGCTGACAAAAATATATCAAATTCGATATTGCTGAACTGTTTGAAGTTGTACTGAATAATTATCTACTATTAGCTTTGTTTGTCTACATTCAGTTGCTCGGTTCGATCCATTGAATATAAAGGAGGAAATTCTTCTACGTTTGCATTCTGGCTGGGATAGTAAAATTAATTATTCTATTTCCTAAAGGAGGATAATGGTACAAGAAACTTGTCACAGAAACCTTTGAATAATTGCATTACTGTTACAAAGACGCTACGAGCCGAGGAGTATCCTACCACCTAGGAGATAGTGGAAAGTTTACAATCCTGATATTTCATGCTTTGGCTCATATTTTGTCGATAATCGCTAAAGGAAGAACGTGTGATTTAAATTCATTTTTTTTCGTAACTACAAAAAGGGAAAATTGCCGATCACTTCTGAACGAGAAGAGAGGAACATATCCGAGAAAATACAGCACATATAGGGACTCGAATATTGGATGCCTAAATCACTCCCTCCTAATTATAGTAAGCAAAGGAATCACTGTAATCCGATTTTATATCGATATTCTACCGGAAATAAAAGCTTTGGCATCCGCTGAGTCCAAAAGTTTCACAAAGAGTCCCTGTGAATAGTACATATTAAAAATCCAAAGGTATTATAAAAAGAAAAGCTTTAAGGATTTACAGAAACATTGTACTTGAACACCCACACATTGGAGATAGAAGTGTGTGCGAAGAAGGTCATGACGTTTAAATGACAATACACTGTTATAGGAAAAAACGATTGTTGTTATTCCACAAAATGAAAATATTAACAGCGGATAAAAACAAAAGACAGTTGCCTTTTATACATAGATGTCTATGAAGCAACACTGCAACAAACAGAAAGAAGAGTTTAAAAATTGACAATCGATCCTGTGTTATATTTGTTCCCTTAGTTCCCTTTTACCAAATGAAGGGCCCAGGGAAAGAAGTGGGCTAGTCACCTTTTGTAAGAAAACCAGGAAACGAGTATTTAATTTTAAAACATAATGGATGATTCTCAAACAGAATACCTGTATCAAACATAGTGAAATATTAATGAATCACATGTAGTGAATCAAGTAGAGTGGTACTTCCTATCCGTTAAGTCAATAACATTGCTCCAAACAAAACAGTTCATTGCAATAGAATTTTCTCATTTAGATTTTCCTTCTTGTTCGAGGTCATACAGAGAGTAAAGTTATCTGATCTGCTTTTAAAGAATTTGCTGTCGCTTCAGTATCTTTTATCCCTCCTTTCACCTGCAACTAAGCCGCTTCTGCAAACATTTATCTCTATTTACATGAACTAAATAAAGAATGTCATAAACTATAGCACTAGGTAAACAACTACACTTACTTGTTTCTTAAAATTTTCGAGTCCTCCGGGAGCAGTTTCGTGATGTTTTCGCAAAGCCTGAACCGGTAAACTAACTTTTTTGTTCGCTTCCGTTAGGTGATAGATAGTTCGCTGATAATTACATAAAAAATAAAGTTTCCAACCCTTTTTCACATAAATGTGCTGTTTCTAATAGTTTAGTTTCCATCTTAATAAATATAAAGAAGAATTGCCTATAGAATATGAACAGACCAACAGCAGTGATTTAATTGATTGTTTAAATAGGGATTTCATACAAAAAAGGATAGAAACATTTAAATATCAAAATATTATTTCTATACTTAAAAGGTAAAAGACGATTATAATTTTAAAAAATTACTCGGCATCCTTGGGTAAATAGCAATTTCAGAACACTTTTTAATTAATGTGGTATAAATTAGTTTCTCAAAATAAATACAGCATAAAAATCGAATGCATTTTTCTAAACAAAAGGGGATCTGGCAGGCCACGGACCTTTTGAGATTATTCGATTATCAAAGAAAGTGTCTACAAGTTCCATGGTGTCATTGGATGTATGGCACGTTGTTCCATCTTGCTGGAAATAACTTTCCCTCAATTCGATATCATCTCCGTAAAACTTCAGAGAATATGGTGAGACGAGTGCAAACATGTATAGATGTTGGCGGAGGACACTCCCAACATTTTCTCATTTCTCTATTTATTTTTTTCTCTATTTATTTTTCTTTTATTTTAGATTAGATTTTTATTATGCATATTCGAAAATTTTACAATTTACAACCTTTGGCTACATTTATTTGTCTTTTCCTTCGTACTACCTTGGCTTACATGACACCCTGGTCTTCTGCTCTGCCAGGTAGCTCAACCTCCTTGCCTCCTTGTTACTTAATTAACCCCTTTTCTCCCCCTCATCTTCCTTTCTTATAATCTTTACATTTCTTTCCCATTTTTCTTTTACTTTCTGCAGCAACTCACCGATGCTTCTTACCTTCTGTTCCTCCCTTCCCGTTAACATTTTTATAACTACTATCCTCTTCCCTACTTTCTCCCATTTATCCTCTTAAACCCTTTTTATCAACATTGCAACCTCCTCGCATTCTGTTAGATAGTGTTCTATGCTTTCTTTTTCCACACACAATTCACAAATTCCCTTTTCCCTACCTCTTATCCCTCTTTTATAAATGTTTCCTGTTCTCATTCAAGGTAATCTTTCCCATTCTTGCCTATTGCAATAATGTACATAGGCTTCTCGTCCCAACATTTCTTTTTATTTGCTTGTAAAGTTGTAATGTTTTCATATTTTCTAGATTTCTCCATATTTCCTGTCTTTATATTTCTTCTATTCTGTATTTTAACAATTTACCCACATCGCTTGTATTCCTTTCCTCTAATCTCCATATATCTCCCATTCCTTTTTTCCCCATAATTTCTTCTATCTTTGCCCACAAACTATTTGGGTTCTCTAATATCTTCTGCTCTGTCATGCATAATTTCATAACTTTCCCTTCTTCTTTGGCTAAACACCTATAGCAAAATTGTATTATTCTTTCCATTATTATTCCATTTCTTCTTGTTTTTCCTAATACTACTAAAGCTACTTCCCTAGGTGCTTATCTTGGTAAGCCTAGTAGCTCTTTATAAAACCTTCTGTAGTTTTGGTCCACCGCTTTGTTTATCTCTGTGCCCCCCCTCCAGATCAAATAGTATAATGTAATCTCCCAATTGTGTATTATATTCTCCTAAAGTTGCACGTGTGTCCTATTATTGGTTCCTATTGAAATAGCTCAAGTTTATTTGGATCGCATTATACTTCATAGTACACGGGGTAGGTACTTGTAGACATGATTTTATTAAACACATATTTCGTTGTAGGTACAATAGGAACAGGAGGATACAGTAGGCTTAACCACTGTCAGAGCTTCCAAGAGCTGATGGCTGTGTGAGGAAAACTTGTACATGAATAGAGAAGGTTATGTTTGTGCAACACAGAAGGCTTTTCCCAGTTAGTAACACAAAAAAATTAAAAATGAAGTTTCTATGAGTATTTTTAAAACTCTATGGAAATGTTGCCTTTTCAAAGTCATAATAGTGAGAAAACGTCGATCAGATTTATTTAACTTCCGCAAGCGTGCCTCAGTTTATCAGCGCTGTCAACCAGCGCTAGGTAGAAACATCTCGGTACGCTTCGCTTCACAAGCTAATAGCATTGGGATTATCGAACTGCCGTTGCAACTTCTGATGACAATCTGTTTAGTGGTCATTTATGTTGCGGTGGGTCGCGAAAGCAGCGTTCGGGGTCATCTGTGGCTGCAACTACCTTTCGGAACACCCAACAATCTTTAGCCTTTTGTATCAAGAATGTCTCGTAATTACTTAACTACGTCCTTGGTTCTTAAATGGCGACTTTTCTGTGCGTAAAAACATAAGCAGTTGGCAGCGTTATTTTATCTATTTACTGTCAATATAATATTTATACAATTTAATAGTATAGTAATAAAACAATCTGAAATTTCTGCCATTTCACTCGAAGTTAGAACGTGGTAGAGCTGCGTTGCCACGCCCGTCAGCTGTTAAACAGTGCATCAAATAGTAAATATCTTGCAGTGATTTACCTATTAGAGTATCTAAAAAATAAGAATGAACATGGGAACAGCCAATACAGTTAGCGTACTTTCTTGGCGTTGTCAGATCCATAGCGAGCGGCCGACAGATTTGGAGGATACCGTATGCGCACGATAAGAAAAGCGATCGGGTTCCAAGTCCTCGTTCGGTAAGTTTCGTTTAACTCCGTAAACATAGATGACAACTTGACATTTGAAATGCGCTATACACTGATATCTAGTGGCTAATACGCTAAGCTTTATCATGTCAGCGACATTTCGTTTTGATCAATTTCGAGGTTAATTACCTAACCAGTTTACAACAATCAGACAAGTTTACAACAAGGCGACATGACCCAGCGAGTGGGGAACGTTGTTTTGGAGGATTGCCGATTGAGCAATATTATATTTCATGCAGGATTGTGTGCACAGCTCCCACGGAAATGCCAATTTTGGAGGCGTTGCCTGCAACCGTCTTGGTTTGTTGTCATACGATGTTCTGCTTTCATCGAACTGTTGCACCCAGGAAAGCACATAAGACACATTAGTAGTACCATCACCACATGCCTCACTCAACTTGCGATGAATTTCAATAGGTGTCACACCACGGAAATGGAGAAAACGAATGATTACACGCTGTATTTGCAATGAAAACGTTGCCATTTCAAGTTTCAAAGACAGTCCTTACTCTCGTCGCTGCCACTAGAGTTCTGTGCACTGTACAGTGCTACCATCTCTATCACGCATTCGCAAGGCGTCCACGGGTAGATTAAAAATAAAACCACATGTTCCTATCTGGTCCCAGTCCTGAACAAAATAGGAGGTGTTGTAATTTGAACGACCCTCGTAAAAATAAATTTATGGAAACCTCGTCATCTGTAAATCTATAAATTGAACACTTAATGAGATTACTGCAAATATCGATAACCAGAAAGTACAAGAATAGGCTACAACTTTATAATGACATTTTGCACTCAGCGCCACAAGATGATATGAAACATGAAGAACGCCCAAAGGGAACCCACCATGGCGTAGCCAAAGGCACTGAGGATGTAAGAAGCCTATCGGAAAATGACATCACAGGTAGGGATACATTATACAATTAGATGAAACGATTTCACTGACAAAGGCTGAGAGATATCAATGGATATCTCAAGAAAAGGTATGTCAAGAGCAGTTTGAAAGCCTCAATATTGCAAAGAGTATTTTGGACGTGTACCCGTAGAAGAATATTACATTGTTTGGCTTGTTAATATTTCATTATACCTTTATAGGGAATGCCGCTGTTAGTAAGGAGTTAACCATGTCTTTAATCATCTTGTCCGAACTATTCTCGGAACCGATTACTCTTCTACTCGTTTGGAGTTGAACGAGATAATCTTTTTATAAGTAGTTCTAATGCGCATTTCCATATAGACACAATGAAAAGCAAGCAAAAGATTCCGACACTTCCATAGGTCTTCCAGAATAGGTATTGAAACTCGCACACTCACTCTCTCTTAAAACACTTTTCCAGTTTTGCTCATGGATTCCTGTTCAATATGAGAATTGATGAACATCTTGTGTTAACCTCGCATATACAGGTACACGGTCTTTAGTGGAAAGAGTAGCCGGCCATCCTTGAGACGAAAAAACACAGTGCGAGACGTTACAGTACAGGGTATATATAAATTAATATCGATATTTTAACTCTTTATAATATTTATTACATTAGACTTAGAGTTTTAATTTATATGTCAAATGTAAAAGTAACTCATACAGTTTTGTTTGCTGGTACCAGTGCGCATGTGCGTTCAATGTTGTCTTCCGCAATCCGCTAGACAGCGGTAGTAGCAAATGTGGTGGCTAGTAAGCAGAAAGCGTTTTGTGTTTTGCAGTTTGCAAAGACCGAATCTGTAGTTACTGTGCAACGTGCATTCCACATTAAGTTTGGTTGTGATCCTCCTAGTGATAATAACATTTGTAGATGGTATCATCAGTTTGAAGATACCGGCTGCCTTTGTAAAGGGAAGAGCACGGGACGACCGAGAGTAAGTGAAGAGACTGTGAGAAAAGTGAGAGAGTCGTTCACTCTTAGCCCAAAGAAATCAATCCGGAAGGTTAGTCGTGAATTACAAGTTCCTGTGGCGACTGTTTGGAAAGTTGTAAGAAAACGCTTACGGCTACGTCCTTACCTTTTACAGTTATTACAGGCTCTAAAGCCGACCGACCACGGATTATGTGCCAACTACGCAAAGGACATGTTGTTTCATGACGATGAAGATTTTATGGGCCGTGTTGTCTTCAGTGATGAATCGAACTTTCACCTTATTGGACATGTTAACACTCATAATGTGCGCATCTGGGGTTCAGAAAACCCTCACGAGATGGTACAAATGCAACGAGATTCCCCTAAAGTGAATGTTTTTTGTGCCGTATTCTGGCAAAAAGTTTATGTGAATTTCTTTTTTGGTGAACTTACTGTAACTGGCACTTCTTACCTTGATACACTAGAGCAATGGCTCTTCCCTCAGTTGGAAGAAAACGAACCACAAAAATTTATTTTCCAGCAATATGGCATGCCACCTGACTGGCATAACCAAGTACGCGATTGGTTGAACGTCACTGTACTCGAGCGCAGGATAGGCCACAAGGGCCCCAATGACAGGGCTTGCTATGCATGGCCTCCACGTTCTCCTGACCCAACGTCATGCAGCTTTTACATTTGGGACTTCATCAAGGATCGTGTGTTTGTGCCTCCGCTACCAGCTGACCTCGTTAAATTAAGAAACCGGATTGAATCAGCTATTGCTACAATTACTGAGTACACACTTATCAACGTTTGGGAAGAACTCGGCTATAGAATTGATGTGTGCTGTGTGACAAAGGGGAGGCACATTGAACATTTATAAGGTTCTTGGTAAAACTGTTTGAGTTGCTTTTTGTTATTACATATCATTTATAACTTTAAATTGAATGTAATAAATATTACAAGGAGATAAATCTCCGATATTCATTTATATACACCCTGTATATTGGGATATAGCACTGGCTTATAACAACATCTGGGACCTCATTCCAATATTCTTCTATGCAATTAACACTTGTACGAGGTGACGTTTTTTAAGAAAATACGTTTTTAAATCTACAGCTGAAGCAGTAGGGTGCCGTTCCGCACATGCATGTTAAGTACCGGCATCCGTTGTTATCTAGAGAAACAGTTACAGAACAATTGGAATAACCATGCTTACGTGTGTTTGTGAGTACGTTAAATCGCATTAGCAAGTTTAAATTCCCAAAGGTTTTCGAAACATGCTTTTCGTTTGTCTTCTTAACGCAAACGTAGTCGCTGAAATTCACCAGGAAATCAGTGAACTTAATGCAAAATGCATTATGATCGAAGAAACAATAAGACAATAGATTAAAGCATTGAAGGATGACCGCAGTAGAAGAAACGAAGTGGATGACCTGAAGATTTGGTGCACAAATATGAAGGAAAAGTTCGAGAGAAAAGGCGCTTTCTTTTGCGAGTTTTCTAAAGCTTCGAGAACTATTCTAATGGAAATGTGATTAAAATTATCGGAAGTTGTACTCGCACTGGCTACCGAAAGTATTGATTGTGGTAAACGTTCAGAGAGCGCATTACTTTCCTCAAGTAATGCAGTGATTTTGGTGAGGAACTTTAAGGCCAAGTTGTCACTGGTGACAAAATACGAGGGCAGTTCAATAAAGAATGATCATAATTTTTTACGGACATAACTTTTTGCACTAAAATTCAATGCTATTATATTATGTTAGCTTAATATGAAACAAACACGCCGTAGTAGCTTTATTTTTTATTTTTTATGTAATAAACAAATATATGTATATAGATACATATTTTTTTCCTTTTCTTATTTAACCGATTTTTTATTATTTCCGTTCCTAGTTTCACAAATATTCACTATACACATAAACACACATGCCCAAGGCGGAACTCGAACCCGCGACCCTCTACGCGGTGGAACACTAGAGACTTAAGCTTTAGCGGCCATGGCTACGAGGGCCGACATCATTGTTAGTTCTCCTGGTTCCCATCTGTGAGAACTAGGCAAGTTTAGACATGTTCTGTATCGCCTACCGCAGCAGTGGAGCTAACACGCGAGGAATACTATGCGGCTTTGAAATTCTGCGTTCGTCTCAACAAAATCTTAAGTTGAGGCCTATACAATGCTACAGGAGGCCTATGGAGAGTCTGTTCTTCCCTACAGCACAGCTCGAAGGTGGTTAAAATTTTTAAAGAGCGGAGACAATCAATTTCAAAGGAAGATGGATCCGGTGATGAAGTTACTGCTCTTACGTAAAAAAACATCAACACTGCTGCTATTATTGTGAGAGAGGATCGACGAATTACCGGAAGATCACTTTCTGAATTACTGAACATTTCATTGCGTGCCACCCACCCGTTGGTGAGAGAAACGTTACACATGAGGCGTGTTTGTGCGCGATGGGTTCCAAGAATGTTGATTTCCGACAGCCCTGCATGCAGTTAAAGTTGATGTTAGAGGATGATCGGGAGCTTCTTTCAAACCTAATCACTGCTGACGAAACTTGGCTACACAATTTTGATCCTGAGAGCAAACAGCAAAGCTCAGTATGGAAATCTCCTTCATCACCAACCCCCCCAAAGCAAAAGTGGTTGCCACTGCTGGGAAAGCTATGGTCATCTCACTCTCTGATATTCATAGAATGATTTATCAGCATGTTGTACCTTCACAATCAGTAACTGGAACAGTACCACAGGGATGCCCTGAAGACATTGCAAGTCCATATCAGGTGCAAAAGTCAACATTTTCAAGAAGCAGGCTGGATGGTGCACCACGATAGTGTGCAGCCGCATATTGCCAATGTTAATGCTGAATGTCTTCTAAAAATCAACATGAAGTGCATTTCTCAGCCCCCCCCCTTTTAGCCCAGATTTAGTCCCATGTGGCTTTTTCAATTCCCTAGCTTGAAGAAACACCTTCGCGGGAGGCATTATCCATCATCAGAAGCAGAGGTATAGGCTGCGGAGGCGATTTTGAAGGATCTCTCAAAAAGTGATTTCCAAAATGTCTCTCAAGACTGGCAGAAGAGTTCGCACAGGTGCATCGCATTAAGGGGAGACAATTTTGAGAAGGACCATCAACATTATGAGGATGAGTTAAGGTACGTTGTCAAAAAAAAAAAAAATGTAATCATTCCTTATTGAAGAGCCCTTGTAGGGAGGCGCAAGATTCGTCAGGGATTTGTGAAAAAGAACAAAAAAAAACAAAAAACAACTATGTGACGTTGGCTTGCAGGTTCAGCCAAGAAGGGGAAGCTCAAGGAAAGAATTTCAACCCTAAAAATCATGTGTACTGTGCTTGAGGATAGAAAGTGGGCGTGGTGATGCAGTGACATCACCTACTGAAGTGAAGAGTACGTGACATGCTGAGTAATTCATTATGACAATGCCCGTTTGCATGTAGCTACTCGTTCCCAAGAGCTCATTTGTTTGGAAACAGCTTGATAAACCTCCATGCAGACCCGATCTAGCAGCAACTGACGGACTGTCACTTGTTTCGTCATTTAAAAAACAATATTGGTGGTCAGCATCACCACGAGGCTAAGTATCTCAAAACAGGGAGGTTTGCAGTAGTTATCAAATAAGGCGTAATTTTTCTATGGAGATATAATTCTAAAGATGGTTTAATGATGCATTTGCCTTAATACTGGGGGAAATTATGTTAAAATATAGATACAGCATTCATTAAAAATAAAATTGATAAAATATTTTTTTTTACTTGTTCCATTTAACAACGCCTTTAACTACAATGGTCATATCGGCGACCGTTCTCCTTTAGAACATATCGAAGCTGTTAACTCGTATTCGTTAGGTTTTTTAATCATTACATCACGCATACATTCACACTCTCATTCATACTTCCAGACTCTGGGGAAGATGGGGAATTATCTTGGTTGGAGAAAAATCCCCATCCCCACCGCCGGGAATCACACCCGGGACCCCTAGCACGGTAGGCAGGTGCTCTACCGACTGAGCTACGGGACCAGCCGATAAAATATTTTCTTAAAAATCACAGAGAATCTTTAGGGAAATCGATAGTAATCGCGATGTGCATAAAGTCCGTGCATATTGTGACGCAGACGGCGAATTCGCGTTGCCCATCGATAATGCGGACTGGCGGTGGTGGCGGGGGGGGGGGGGGGCGCAAGGGGTGGCACCTCCTCCTACCGCGCGAAGGTGCGCGAAGGTTCCAGAATGATTTCCCCCTCCATAATGGAAGAATCGAGAGGTTTCGGGGCGATCGATACAAGCGAGGGGACGGTTAGCTGAGTGGAGGACGTCGTGGTGTGCGGACGTGTAGTGAGTTGAGTGACCGTGAGCCGGGCGGACGTGTAGTTGAGTTGAGCGGACGTGTAAAGACGAACTGGCAAGGTTGTATGGTGTAAATTAAAATGTAATTGTGTACATTAAACTGTAATTGGAATAAGGTAGAAATAAAGAACATTTTTGAGTGGTGAAGTTGGACTTTTCATTTCACGAGCCCACAAAGTCACAATATTTTCGTTGATTAAAATTTGAATAGGAAGTATCAGTTTACTTCCATGGCATTTGTGCACTCTAAATATTTCATTATTTTATTCATTTGATAGAATGAACATGGAAACATGTGTTTTATTTGTTAGTCAATACAACTCAGCTTCATCCAACCTTCATCGTGTACTTTCGTTTAAGCTGGAATCAGTTATGCAAATGCAAAGCAGCTTCGGTATGACATTTCCTGTGCAACTTCATTATGAGGCGGCAGTGTGCTTGACAGGAAAAGAAGTGAACATCCTGGCATGAGTGCTGGAGATAATGAAGGAGTTGATGCAGGGATCATTACAGCGAAGTCCACAGAAATCGATTCAAAGAGCATCTGCGAGTTGCCTAGGTTTCTCGCTCTAGTTTGGACCTAACCATATAAACTTCAGTTGCTGCAGCATCTGAAGAGGGACAGCATTATTTGGATCGCATCGCCTTTTCAGGCTAGTCCGAATATGAGGATCCCAGAATCCCATATAAGTTGTAGTTGTTAACGTGTGATGTGTCATTATACATGACCAAGCTCACTGGGTCACTCGTATGTTTCCCGGTGGATCACTAGGGGTTCTCATACGCTATGAGACACGCACCTTTTGTGGCAACTTACTATGCTGTAAGTACTTAAATACCAGGCTTCATAGTTAAACCACTATGTTATACTAGTCAGTTGGAGAATTTGATGTCATGTCGGCACGTTGGCTACAGTAGCTCACATGCTTATCGCACGGATAACGAGAAATCCGTGGTTCAAATCCCTGCTATAGCATTGAGTTTTTCAGTCTGGCTCTACTTATTTGAATCTTAGCCTACACATGGCTAGTGTGGAAGAAATTATTATTATCGTTTACATTATAGTTTTGAGCAATTACAAATATACGTACATGCCAACCAATAATGATAAGATCTATTGCAACTCTTATAATGAGATGCGTTGTTATAATATAATTGTGTCTATTTATTTGTATTTGGAACACTATTTGAGCTAAAAGTATGGGTCTTTTGCAGTTATGTTAAATATATTACTCACTTCTTCCTCATGGATCAGACTTTTACAAAATCCAATTTTTGTCTTAGCGCTGATACCGAAATTAAGAATTGCCATGTATAAAGAATCGTAATGCATTTCAAAGGAGTCTTGTATGTTTGTTACGACACGAACAGGTGCAGTTGGTTGAGTTGTTGAAAAAGAGACAAGGGGAATAAAAGGGTTTCCTTAGTAAGAATCCTGAATGGATAGCACTTGACTTTGTTTGTAAAGTTATTTTTCTGAACCTTCTTAATGGCATGCCAAAATAGTCACAAAGGGAATCCCTGGTTGAATAATGTGCTTCTATAAAGTGAAAGCTAGACACCCACTCGCAACTGTGGAGGACAGTTCGTGGCTTGGAGCCGATTAGGGTGGTCCACTTCTTATGTATTTGTCGAGGGCAGACCAGAAGTGGTGAGAGAAGATATTTGTCGGTTCATATGTACGTGAAGAATGAGTTAAGTTTTATCGAGTAATAAACGTTTCATAAACAGTAACTCTAAACAGTGATATTGGTAACCCTTGGTCGGCAACTTCGAGTTTAATGTAATAATAAAAGAAGCAGTCTTTAAACCAGTTTGAAACGGGTATTCCAGTGTCATTAAAACCATCCTTCTCATACATATCCACGCATACCCTGAGAGAAACCTCATTGCTTTACCCTGAGTTAAACATTATTGTATCAAACTGTAGCGGAAAGTGGAATTGGGCGACACCCACTATTTACATTTGCATCAAACTGTCACCCCAACGTAAAACTCTTTGTTCGCTAATATTTCGCTTCAGCGCAAGTAGTATTTATTAGAGAGTGATCAGTTTGGCGCTCGTCACACACCACTTAGCGGGAATGCAATACGATAACACTGCAGGACTCCGATTGGTTGCCCATCTAGTAGCGCCCAAGGACAAACATCACCACATTTCAAACACATAATAGTTATAGTGTATTCTGTTTCGTTGCTCATTAATCGATTGTCTGAATAAACATTGCCGTCTCTCTGTATGATCGGTAAGCAAACGGTAGATCGTGTACTCTACGACAGTAAATATATCGCAATTATTAGACAGTTGTTACACGTAGCTTATAGCTTTCCTTTCATCTCTAAATTTGAAATAGCTTTTGACCAAGTTTTAATTTAAGACATGAAGCTTTCCTGGCGACAAATATGCTCAAGTTGTTGCTGGGAAGCAAGCCAGGAGAAAAGGTGATTAGATATCGACGTTTGTGAGTGTACACGTCTCCCATCATCAGGATATTTATTAAATGTTATAACCACAAACGAATCATTGGATATAACACAAATATAAACAAAGACAACACACTATCAAAATTATCATTACTGAACAAACGACTGTGAATGTGGGACACCGTAATAAATGCGCAAGATTTCTTGAGCTTTGTGTCCCAAGTCCTCATTCGGTAGGTTTCGCTTATTTCCGTAAACACAGATGACAACTTTGAAACAGGAAATGTGCTACACACTATGACATCTCTAGCCCACCTCGATAGCGTAGATAGTAGCGTGTCTACCTCACGTAGAAGAGGTCCCGAGTTCGAATCTCAGTCACGGTGGGTTGCTTGGGTAAGATTTTATCCTGAAAGACGAACGTCAGGTAACTTTAAGCTCCATGGACCCTGGACTCATTTGAGCATCATTTTACCCATTTCATTCACCGTCCGATATGACTTAAGGTTGGAGGAAGTAAATTGCAAAAAAAGAAGAAAAAAGACCTCTAGTAGCTAATATGCTAAGCTTATACACGTACGCCATTTCATTTGGAGCAATTTTGAGTTTGATTATTAGATTACCAGTTTACAACAAATCTAAAATCAAGATTATGTTGTCAGTGTTATGGCTCTCAAAAGGGGACGCACAATTTTTCGTCTACCTTCGTATAACTGTGATCTGAATACAACTGAGCTGGCGTGGACAAAGATAAAGAATGTTTTCAAAGTACGCAATGTTAACGAGAGCCACAAATCTGCGCAAACTTGCTATAGAAGCGACGGATTGGGAAGGATACGATAAGAAGCTCCAGAAGCTGGGAATGCAATTTTGAAGAAACGATGGTGCAATAGAAAATGCAATTAATGAAATTATTAACTCATTAGAGGATACCAGCGACGAAAGTGACGCAGTAGACTTGGAAATCGAAGAATCACAAAGCAAGTGAGTGTTTATCGCTGTCATAATATTTGTTTAATATGTATATGTGTTTTATAACAGTAAATATATAAGCATACAGCATAACGGATGGAGTTCAATTGTTTGTTGCACATGTCATACCTTCGGCGCATACATTCGCTTATCTTACCGCAATTTGGCTGAATTGTGATTTTCTAGGTTGACCACACTGCAGAAACAAAAGCGTATTAGCTCTCTTTTCTTCCCCTCTTCCCGCACTACACCGAGAATCCAGCGCTAAAGAAATCTTGCGCATATAGTATATAGGACAAAGCGGAAGGACCATCGCTTCCACAATTAACGAACATGAACGGAACATTCGTGTAATGGAATCTGAGAAGTTTGAGCTGGCAGAGCATTGTTTTGATAACGACCATAGAGCCAATTTTCGGGAGACGATCATCTTGGCAATATGCAACAGTTACTGCAAGTGAAGAATTAAGGAGGCTTTAGCCATTTCCTCCGAGAGGAACAGGCCGCGCCGTTGCTCAGTGGTTAGACCGCTTGGCTCTCACCAAGGCGGCCCGGGTTCGATACCAGGCGACCGCAAAGTGAGATTTGTGGTGGACAACACGTCGGTGGGGCAGGTTTTCTCCGGGACCTCCGGTTTCCCCCGCCATCTCATTCCACCGCTGCTCCATCTTCATCTCATGTATCATCAGTGTTACCGCCTGTGGTGCCGTATGTAGTAAAAGCGGGCGTTAAACACCACACTACACACACACACACACACACACACACACACAGACACACTTTTGTTCAGTAATGCTAATTTTGATAGTGTTTTGTTTTTGTTTATGTTTGTGTTATACCATGCACTTCATTTGTAGTTATAAGATTTAATAAATATCCTGACGATGAGAGAGATGTACACTCCAGAAACGTCGATTTCTAATCGTCTTTTCAGCTGGCTTGCTGCCCGAGAAGAAATTGAACAGGTTTCTAATTTATTTATTTTAATACTTATATGTCTATTTGATACATGTTTACGAAGATATTCAAGAGAATCTCCAGTTACACGTTGGAGCCACAGATATATTATTGTTGAAATTATTTCTAACTAAATGTGAAAGAAGTTAACAAAAATGATAAACCGGATCCAAGTTATATTTACATCGAGCCACCATCGTGACGGTGTTTGAAGATATGCAGGAAGCGGAAATAACATGTCCTAGAGAACTATAGCAAGCACATGGAGAAAGAAACATCTGGAAGCAGATATAAAATTGGCGACCACACACTGCAGTTTATTTGAATGGAGAGATGAAACTCTTTCCAAGTATTTACATTAATACCTAAGTTTGAACCGCTCTTGCAGCTTATCTCCTGCGAGATGATCTATCGATTATAAGTTAAAACTTTTGAACTAGCGGGCACAGCTAATGACTATTAAACCCAGAGCGCTAAAAGCTACGTGCAACAGCTGGAGTCAGCTTACTTTGTGTTAAAAATCCAATTGAGACACTAGGGTGCAGCTGTTACTCGATATTACGATATATGTGCTCCATCTTTGTGTTATTCTTCCTTTTGCACAACCGACGTGAAATTCTCAAGTACTAAACAACCTCAAAATATTCGAGTCACAATGAAAGTTTCTATGAAACGAAGTACAGTTATGTGATAATCTTGAACACAGTGCTTCTACCTTGTTGAAAGAACATCAATTCGGAGAACTGAAGTTTTCATTACTCTAAGAAAATAAATGTTAGCTAACTCGAAGCCCTATACATCCTCTAATTATTCGATTGCTACGTATACATAGTACGAGGATAGTCTGAAAAGTTTCCGACCTCAACATGAAGATGGTAGCACTCGTAAATAGAAGCCAGTTCATTTCATTGTTCATCTGTTGACAGTTACTCACCAAAGTTTCAGCCATTTTGTACGCTCAGTTATTATGTAACAGTCATTTGAGTGAGTTGATGCGAATTTTTTATGAAAATGGACAAATTCGGGTATCAAGCTCTCATTAAATATTTGCTGTTGAAAGGCAATACGCCTACGCAAATCAAAGATAAGTTGGATTCTGTGTATGGGGACTGTGCACCATCATACCACAGTGAAATTTTGGTCAGCTGAGTTTAAACGTTGCCGTAAGACCTTGGCAGACAATGACCCCTCGGGACGTCCAGTATCTGTAACTACCGACGAAAACGTCGCCAAAGTTCACCAAATGGTGCTAGACGACCGCCAAATTAAAGCGAGAGAGATAGCAGAGGCTATCATGTCAAAAGAACGTGTTTGTCACATATTAAATCAACATTTAGAAGTAAGAAAACTGTCCGCGTGTTGGATGCCGCGATTTCTCACGTTACACCAAAAACATGTGCGAATGAGGATTTCCAACGCCCTATTCGCGCAGTTTAAATGCAATAAATCTGAGTTTCGGCGCCGATTGTTTTCTGTAGATCAAACTTCGTTACACTATTATACGTCCGAAACAAAAGCTCTCTTCAAACACTGGACTTGAAATGGGGAACCAGCTCCAAAGAGGCAAAGCTGATTTTTCGTCTGGAAAAGTGATGCCGACTGTTTTTGGGATAGTCATGTAGTTAATTTAATCGATTATCTTCAAAAGGAAAAACCATTAAGGAGCATACTACGCATCATGACTTGACAAGCTGAAGGCAGAATAGGCGTATTAAATCGTGTTGTGCATCTCATCCTAATGAATCTCCAAAAACACCAGGAAAAAGCAGGTAAGGCTGTGATCTGTGCACGATATTAACTAATAGTGATGCTTTCTTTCTTTCTTCTTTTCCCTTCAATCCTTTCCTTTTTGGCTTCCTCCTATTCCTTATAACTTGCTTTTTTATCTTTCTTTATCTCTTGCTCTGAGCCCTTTGTATATTTCTACATAGCTTTCAACTTCCCTCCATTACCAAAGCTACACCAGTATATAATAGAGGCCAACAAACCTAGGAGCAAGACTTACGCATGTTGTGGATGATATGGTTCTCGAAAGTGGACACACTATTATTGGTTTACCTCCGTATAACTGTGATCTGAATGCAAATGAACTGGCGTGGCAAAAACAAATAACGTTTTCAGAGGACACTACGTTACTGGTGATATGTCAGCCACAAATCTGCATTAACTTCCTATAGGAGCATTCCCTTCTGTAACTGCGACGGATTGGGAAGGATACTGCAAGAACTGCAAATGAAATATTGGAGAAATAATGATGTAATTGAAAATGCGATTGATGATCAGAGGATACTAGCGATGAAACTGATGCAGTGGACTCATAAATTGCTGAATCACAAAGCCAATGAGTATTTATGGCTGTCATATTGTTACGTTTATCTTCGTAAACATTTGGGCGCGTCAATGAAAGGGTGACCTTAAGAGGGTAATCAATTACTTATTGAGATAGTTGCATGATTCCCTTTTATTGACATACTAAAGGTTATACATAAAGTAACCAAAGGCCGTCGGCCAAACTTACCGTGAGGAGATGGTCTGAGCTCTCGCGGCCTGACTGGGACAGAGTCCGCTCTAGCAACACACCAAGAACCAACCCACGACGGTCTGTCCCTCATCATTATATTTAAACTCTACAGCCGGTAAAGTCCAGAAACACGGTCTTCAATGTGCGTCATTAAGAATTCCCATTTACGCTAAAAACCAACGAGTTCTTCCAGTTGGAGTTTTCTGGCCGGAAGTGCGGTAAACCCCTATATTCCCGTGAATATTGAAAACAGGATTCTTTTCATCCGTAAAGATGCATGCGTTGGTCTTAGAGCGGACGTCGAGTCAACTAAAATGACCTGTGAAGGGGTATGACTTCCGCTCCCTGGCGCACATGCTAAAGTCCGAGATTTACTAAGAGCATTAAACATAAAATCTACTGAAATCAGGTCTCCGATATTCCAGCCCGTCACATCTCCCCAAGGCATCCAGACACTGTCCTCAGTGGACAAAAAAAAAAAAAATGATTATACAAATAGCATTGCAAATGACACATTAAAATAAAAAATCATACATAATAAGAATAATCTGTAGTACAATACCATACATAATAAGAGTAATCCAAAGTACAAATTCATACATAATAAGAATAATCTGGAGTACAATACACATTAGTCATCACTCTAAGTGCAGCTAGATAAAGAGATGAAGGAGGGTAGGGGCAGGGCGATCTGGACGGGATGAACTCCACAACGACGGATCCCATGGTAAACCATCGGGCACGAGCCGGGCAGGGGGTGTAGGGGGGGGAGAGGTAGAACGATAGATCCAACCACTGATGCGCAGACATCCCCGGTGGAGCCTCTGACATTACTGTCCATTAGAGGTTTCGTAGATGACAACACTATCAGTTCTGATCGAGGGTCACTGCCGCGCCATTGTCCTCTGACGCGTCGTATTGGTTTATATCCCGCAGCGCTGAAGTTTAGGCCTGCTGTTCGTAATATACGCCAGGCCGCAGTGTGAGGTGCGCTGCACCGAACCATGAATACCATGAAACAGCTGCGAAAGATGTAACCACCGGCAGGTGGCTAAGCGGGCAGCGCCCCGACGCAGTGTCCCAAAGTATAGGGACATTCCACCTCTGAGGGTCCGTGGCTGGCTTTCCACTGAGCTACAATGCTGCTTGTAGTTGTCCTTCGAAGCGCTGGGTCCCTCCCCCAACTGTCCCAGCCCGGACTCAGAAGAGGAAAAAAAAACCACACACAGATTAGAACATGGTTCCTGAAGAATTACCATAAGCCCGAGCGCCAGGAGAGGAGGCTACTGGCAATTGTGGTAAGAGGAAAGGTGGTGTACTCGGCGGGGTGGCAGACGAAACGGAAGGTACCTTAGAGATAATGTAGGAGTACTAATGCGTGGGGGGTGAGGGCGGAGGAGGGGCTACCTGACGTGGAATGTTATTTCTACGAAGCGTCTGGATGGCAGGTGGTACTGTAGGATTCGAGGGCGATGCCACAGGAGTGGTCAAAGTATCACTGAAGGAAGGGTAATTATGATTAATTGGGTGAAGACTAAACATTCTAACTATATATAAGGTAAGCAAAGAAAGAAATTTATAAACATAAAGCTATACCATGGAGTGAAAGATACACAATGTGCTAGTTAAATTGCTTATATACATCAAACTTATAGCACTGAGATAATGAAGAATACGTAGGGTAACCAGAATCGTAATACGGTGGTAGGATGGTGGTGTCAATAGAGGACCAGGCCGTCGGGAGCAATCTCGTAAGTTCCCATATCACGCTCGTCCCCGGTAAACAATAGCGCGGCGAATATAACGCAAACGTTTCCAAGGAGACGTTACATTGGCAAGGCAAACGGAAGCGGAACGCGCCGATTTCACTGTCAAACAGCAACAGCTCCCTATGTCCTGGGCATGATACATCGGCGCTCTTCACGTGCGTTAGTACAAAATTATGGGTATCCAGTGGCGTGATTATAGGCCTTTGTGACTACATGCAAGAAAAAGGGCAGACCTTAGAAAGGTTCGCTATCGAATCACCCGATAGTATTGCATGGGCACAAGAAGTAGTAAATATTGGAGAGCCAAAGGGAAGAGTAACTAGACATAAAGCAGACTGCAAAACATCACACTGTGGGACTAAAATTTGAAAATCCTTTTCGGAATAAAGAACGGCCAGATGGGCCGTCGGAAGGTCAACTTTGCATGTTTTCTCATGATGTGCAAAGCAGCTAGGGGTGAATGAAATTTCTGCCACCCGCTTTACTTCCTTCGAAATTAAAGGTATCTGTAGGCCCAGTAGAATAGTCTGTCTGGACAGCAAACAGTTGGCAATACGTGAACTGTAGTATTTACCAATCTCATCCAGCGACTACACAGGTCGAATTTGACTATTATTTGCCTCAACCTGCCTTAAAATACCAGTTAATATGGTTGGACTAATAATCCGAGGGCTCAGCTGGCGGGAAATGCAGGTACGATGGAATAACTCGGTACGATAGATTTGAAACATTTCTTCGAAGACTGCTCCCGCACCTGTTCCTCTAGTGACCAATGCATCTGTATTATTACTAAAGGCCTAATCACAAATGGAAATATAGGTTAGTGTAATATAATACTGATACTGACGGGCCATTGCTATAATATGATTTATACTGTCTTCTGATACAAAGTTATTTTCTACGTGTTGCTTGTCTACCAATAAATATTGAGCCCCAAATATGGAGCCATCTCCCCTTAAAGGGTTAGCATAGGACCGGAACAACTTCCCATATTTCTCTTGGACAGCCTTAAGTTTTGACATCATCCAATTACAAAATAGAGTTTGTGTTTTATTAAGCTTACAATTAGACGACACCGGGGTACGTATCCCGCACTGAGGTGCCGTGAACAATAATGGGATCGATGTCTGATAACAGGTTACATTTGGCAAAAAGTGAAAATCCACACCAGGGGTGACCATAATACGGAAAGCACCCAACTTTCCTCCCGCGCAAATAGGGCCCGTGGCCCACAACACCAAAATCAACTTTAACATTACTGTGCAGAGTTACTTCACAATTACAAAATCCAATGGACAAAAAACCTTTCAGAGGTATCTATGAAAAAAGAAAAAATCACAGCGCCGGCGCAAAGGGGCAGAGCTAAAGTCTGCTCTTCTTTATGACGAGCTCCTGGCTAGGGGAGCCATGTAAGGAAATCACCCCCTAGCACGTAGCCATACTTTGAAAATTACGCAAGTTCCCCCGAACATGCCGTGAAAGGAACACTCCTCAAGGGAACCTCAAAATGAACTCAGGACCCTGAAACCGGAAAAGCTACGTTGAGATCATTTCCCAGTTGCAGGAGTCATTGACTCATCCTCTCCAGGATGCTACTACAACATACCGCGGGGGTGAATTTTCACCTAAGATATATCTTCTTAGTGCTACCAAAAAATATCACCCGGTAGGCGATGCACTTTAGATTTGTAATTCTGGCGTGCCGTTTCCTGTTGGGATGTCCCGTTGTGCTGGTCTGGGTGAAATCAGCCTCACCCGTGGAGTTCCACCGAAAATCGGGCCAGTGATAACAACGGCTCTACGCCGCAAGCGGATAATCTGTAAACACAACTTAAATAATCGATTAACAACAATGGCAAACAAAAGGAATAGAAGGATTACAAAAATAATAATGAACACTTCTAGCGTCTCTGATGACAATAGCCCTGAGGCTTCTGCCACCGGCAGACGTGTAGCCACCAAGAGTTCCGGTCTCCGAAATACAATTATTTCCAAAATAAGCGTAAGAAAGGTGCTCCACATAAACAACAGTGTGGAGGTCTGGGGAGAGGCAAGGGCGTGAAAATAAAATTCAGTATCTGACTCACATACAGGTTCTTGTGAGAGGTTTAAATGTGGCACCGTTAATGACCAATTAGTGTTCAAACATTGCGATAAATTGGTAAACGTCAGATGGTCCTCGGACGTAAAAGGGTGAATAGACAAACTAGTTAGAGTAGACCACCCGGCTGGTACAATGTGCAAGGTGCGGGGTGTTGGTGTTGTAATCTCAGAGCAAGGAAATCGCGTAGGTATTTGCACTATATTCCCTGAACAAGGAAGTGTTATTGACAGAGCCCCCGGGGTTCCCTGGGGGGGGGTGGGGATATGATGTGATATCTTCCGTTACACCTCAGATCAATAGGGGTCAACGGGTGTGTCAGAGTATGCTTATCGCGTTCCACTTCGGTAATGATCATATTAGAAGAACCGTGACATTGGAACGGACAGAACTCGTTTAACTCCACTGCGGTCATACGTTCCCCGAAACATTTTAACTGCGCATAGGGGACCAAAAATCAAGTCCGTACTGAAACGCGGAATGAAACATAACCCTGTTTTGAACGGATCACTTTGTCTAAGTACTGACCCTGTAATAGGTCAGATTATGTCGCCACTCACGGCAATATATTCTTTATCGTGTAAGACGGAGCAGGTAGAATTATGCCAGGCAAACGGTGTAGAAATAAACTCAAAAATATCCCAGTGGGAGTTTTTCTGTTTAAAGGGAATTTTAATCGTAATCAAAATGTTGGTATCACTAAAGGAACAGCTCGTAATTTCCAAATCGAAATATCTGTGGGCTTCCGAATCATCAATTACTAATTCAAAAGTTGTATTATGTAATGACGATTTAAGAGCCTGCAGCTCATGCAGGGAGATATGATAAGGAATCAGTGACAGCGGAAACAAGTGGGAGCAGCATAGCGCCATTGCATACGTATGCTTTAAAAGTAACATAGTATGAACAGCTCGCTGCGTACTTTGCAATAATTCCCACATTACCAAGAACTGATGAGAGGACACATTATCCGAGATTTACTAAGAGCATTAAACATAAAATCTACTGAAATCAGGTCTCCGATATTCCAGACCGTCACAAAATTTTTTTGCTGATTTTATGTGCTTCATAAATAGTAAGGATATAAATATACAGCTTATAGAATCGAGTTCAATTTAATGTTTGTCCACAGATCTCACACTTGCGGCACATATCTTCACTTATCTTACGCACTATTTTGCTGAACTGTAATTTTCAAGGATTGACCACACTGCAGAAACAAAAGAGCGTTAGGTCTCGCAAGTACCCCTCTACCCGCAGTACTCCGTAAATCCAGCGCTCTTCTTATCTTGCGCGTACTGTAACGTAATAACTTTTTCTGTCCCCACGGTGTTAAAGCTAGCCTTCCAAGTATGCCAGGATTGTCTAAAATACAAAAGTGTTGTCATAAACTCACCTATACTTAATAACTATCACTGCATTTACAGCAACAAGCATTAGATATGTCAACATGGATGACTCATATGCACTCTCGAGGATATGGATCGTCAAAATATGTGGGCTGAGGAGGAAGAGAAAAGGTCACTCGTTCTTTTAAGGATGTTTGGAACAGAACCAAGGTCAGAAAAATATTTAGAAATCTGTAATAAATTGGAATGAGAAGCGATAGCATGGTACAGATTACACTGGGCGACAATGAATATCTTTCGGGCTTAAAATTAGTGAATTTACATGTATTTGCATCTGCTAAATTAAAAACTCACCATAAAAATGATAGATTAGCGCTCGTTTGGAAGATAAAGTGACATTTCATTTCTTAGAGTAAAGATTTTAAATTTGGAGGAATAGTTTTGGGAGTTGGCACACCTGTCAAATAAAACACAATCAGAGCGAAATTTTTGAAATTAAGTGCTGAAAAAGTTAAGGAAGGCATTTTTGTCGGATCACAAAGAGGAAAACTTGTAAAGGATCCTGCATTTGAGCAAATTTTTGGAGGGGAAAGAAAAGGAAGCTTGGGAAGCCTTCAAGGGTCTTGTTCATGGATTTTTAGGGAAAAGAAAGAGATGAAAATCACAAGCAGTTGGTGACAGTGCTCCTGTAAAAGTACCATAACCCTGGATGCAACACGGTCTTTATGATCCATTTTCTCTACTCCCACCTAGACCTTTTCCGTCCTATTTGTGGAGATGTTAGTGATGAACATGGGGAGAGATTCCATCAGGACATTTCTGTTATGGGACAAAGATATAAGGGCCGTTGGAATGAAGTAATGCTTGCGGATTACTGTTGGTCTTTGTATAGGGATTCTGCGGAACTCCATCACAAGAGGCAAGCTAAAAGACGACGAAGTCAATAGGCCACCACATAATTCTCTTCAGACACGACTATCAGCGAAGTATTCTTCCAGAAATTTAGAACTCTTAGCATGTAATTACCATAAAAATCAAATGCACTTTAATTACTATTAGCATGTATGTAATTAAAATGTATCCTTTTCTCTCAATCCGTTAATATGTAATACTTCCACCTTATGTAAATCATAGAAACTAGAGCTCTTAATAATATATCATTGTCATATATGTTTTTCTCAACCTAAAGTTAGTAGAAAGTGTCTCATGAATTACTCGAAACATCCCAAAATTATTTTTTGTTGCTCAGTGTTATGGGTTTGGAAACTGAGAGGCCTACGGAGTAGTGTACTGGAAGGTCACTGTCCAATACGTGGGGACAAAGAGGTTGGAGAGCATATTACGTGGGAATGTAGAGGTAGAGATGAATGCAGGAAAAAAATTGATTAATGAGGAGTGGCTGTAAAATAAAAGTATTGTAACCATAAAGCAAAAGTGTTTTCTGATCAGAGTCAGATTAAAAATTAGGAGAATTTCTATTGAAGGTGAGATTGAAATGGAAATGGTCAATTGGAAGATGTTATGAGTAAGAGTCGACAATGTAAACTTTAGATCATAAGATGTATGATATAAAATGGTTGTTTAAGATTGGAAGCATTTAGACGTCTACTGGATAAGTGGCTTGTGTCAATTCCGGTAGATGCAATTTATGTAATAGTTTGGCAATAAATATATATAAATTTAAAAGTATACACTCATTTCGTTTTCTGCCTTCATTAATATTTAGTATTCCAAATAATTATAAAGTCGTTGATCTCAGCACTAGCCGTGTGTAGCACAAACGCTGAAAAGGTAGAATCAGACTGAAAGATTCACTGCCATTGCCAGAATTTACACCTAGGATTTCCGAGTTTCCGTCAGATTGCTCTAATCAGAGAGCTACCGTGGCAGCGTACAAGCGTGGTACTAAATTTTTCATTATTAACGGACCAATAGTGTATAAACTATGAAGCGGGAACTCCACACTTACATCATTATAAACCGATATTGAGGTATGTATATCATGTATATAAGATTACTACATTTTGTTATCCGACATTTTTCAGCTTGTGCAGACGAAAATTAAATCAAAAGCGCATCGCAGTACGTTGAGAAAATAATACAGCTCATCCATAGCCTACTATAGCTGAGATATTTACAAGTTTCTTGGCGACACATAAGTTTGTTAACATTTTCATAAAACATATTGGTGAAATGCCAGAAATTTAAAATTAGGGTTACAGCTCTGATAATTGTTACGTTACATTTGTTAACGTCGATCTTAACATCGTTTGTGAAATCGGGCACTAGAGTTTTACCACGAGAAAAGCAACAAATAAGGTTACTTAAATAAATGTATACACCTTTCCTGCCCTACTATATAGGTTTGATGTTACTAGAGCTTCAAAGCGTAGCTCTAGCGTAAAGTGATATTACATTTACGCTTTACGAATCTACGTAAATCAATCTGCCGGCCGTCCAAGTGATATCCTTTCCTTTTAGTTTTAAATTTGTATCTGAAAAATTTTACGTTTCTTTCCTCTGATTCTTGTACATCCACGAGAGGATAATAACTAGGTTTCATTTGACAATGTCTGCATGAGTTCTGGTGCATAATCAAGAGACATTGGAAAATAAGCCTATGTGGAAGAGTGAGTTGAGAAAACAGTGAGAGTGTAATATATTAACCTTTTGTTATAAACATATATCATACACGAGACCATCCGTTTGTTTTCTGGTTGTGAGTCAGCACAGAAATGCTTGAATGACCAGCAATGAAACATTGTGTCGAACTGTCCAGAGACAGTTGCTTCTGGGAAAGGAAGTCTTTAGAGGTTAGTATATATCTACGACTTTTGCGTATCTAGATTATTATTTTTTAAATATGTGTTGAAACAGTTGAGTTTAGGTTATAGCGAGATAATATATAAACTCGCAAGTAATTGTATGGGACAACAGAAATACACCAAACAAGTTATAGTCCTGGACACAATCAAATCCTTTCAAGAATCGAAACTTTCATTTCTCGGATACTACAAACGAAAACATCTGCTTTCATTCTAATACAAGTTCTCGGATGATGTCACATGTTACTTGCTTCAGAAAAAAAGTTCTCGGATACTATAAGGAAGAACATTTGAATTCTGACTTTGTGGGTTCATTGTAGAATTGAAAGTACGTGTTATAAAAATTGTAAACGTTCTTTATTTCTCAGTTTACGTCCCACTGAATCTTCCCGAGTCGTCGCTCCCTTAAATACCTCATCTGATAATTGCAGACTGTACCAGAACAATCAAGAGACCAAATAAACTCTATCAATCCAGATGGCACACGAAATTTCCATTTATCTCAGTTTGATTCTGCAGACCTTTATCTGCGTGCTATCTTTATCAGCTCCTTTGTGTAAACAAGATGCGTTATCGCTCCGCGGGAAAGTTTATGCCCGCCGCCGCGAGACTTCTCCCTCCTCAAGGCTGGTCGTCCCGGAAAGCACCATCCTAGCGGGCCAGGCGATCCAAGTGTACAGCCAAAATAATCTTCCCTCGGGGCACCTTCTGAATGCGGTAGACCACGTTGTTAATCCTCTTCACCATCCGGTACGGTCCTAGCCAAGGCTGTTGAAGTTTCGGCCATCGTCCCATGGTCAAGGTAGGGTGGTGCAACTAGACCATCTCACTTTGCTGGAAACCTTGGCTTTTGGCTTGCCTGTCGAATCGGGTGTTCATGCGGTCGCTCACCTTCAGGATGTTCTCACGAGCCATCTTATGCATGTCGTGGAGATGGTTTAACCCAAGTCTTTCCAGTGCCTGCTTTATCAGGATGGATTCAATATTGGTGGCCTGGTCGCTGTGGAGCTCTAATGGGACCCCAAATCGGCATAGCACTTGCTCCACGAGGCAGTCTGTGGTCTTTGCTTCCTGGTTTGGGATGGCATACATCTCCAGCCACTTGTTGAAGTAGTCCACGACAACCATCACGCATTTGTTGCCGCGGTCGAACACTGGGAAGGGCCCCGCTATGTCGACGGCGATCCGTTCGAATGGTACTCTGACGTTGTACTGCTGAATGTGAACCCCGTTTCTAGTCTGAGAGCCGCACCTCCCGCGCACACGTGACATTGATGGCACCACCTCTCCGCGTCAGCTGGGAGCCACAGCCGATAGTAGCGCTGCCGAAGCTTGTCGATCGTCCGGTTTGCTCCCAGGTGTCCTCCTGAGGTACCGGCGTGTAGTTCCTCGAAGACATCCGGAACCTTATTTCGGGGAAGCACCAACTGTTCTCTTTGCGTCTTCCCATCAGGCGATTCCCATACACGGAACAGCACGCCCTCTCCTGTTTTCAGCGGGTCCCATAGGGCACAGTACGACTCGCTCCTCGGTGCAATTTCCTCCCAGGTTGGTCTTGTCCCGGCTTCCCTTCTCTCAAGGGTGGCCTCAAGTCTGCGTCCGCCAGCTAATCCCTCCTCAGGCCTGCGCTATTCAGCCATCCGCAGGCACTGCCGTGACCACTCTGAGCTGGGCATGCTCCTTCTCTTCCACTCTTCTGCACTAGCCGCACTCTTCTAGGCAGGGACTTCGGGATATGGTGTCTGCGTCGCCCTGGCTCTTCCCTCTACTATGTTCAGAGGTGAAGTCGTACTCTTGCAGCCTCTGTACCCATCGTGCTGTCTGACCTTCCAGGTTCCTGAAGCTTAGTAGCTAAGTTAGAGCGGAATGGTCAGTCATTAGGTGGAATGGCTAAGCATACAGGTACTTGCGGAAGTGCACCAATGTCTTTACTAGCGCCAGTAACTCTCGCCGGATGGCGCAGTAGTTGTTCTCTGTCATGGAGAGGGTCTTGCTGTAATAGGCTGTCACGCGCTCGTGGTTGCCCTGGACTTGCGATAGGAGGCCTCCAATGCAAAGTTTGCTGCCGCGGTGTCCACAATGAAGGGACTACCTTGTTGTGGGAATCCCAAAATATAAGCACCTCACAGTGTCCTCTTCAGGTGCTGGAAAGCGTGTTCAGCGTCCTCCGTCCACTCAGAGGATCGGTGTTCCTCTGTAAGGCGGGTGAGCGGTTTGGCGATGTTGAAGAACCCCTTATGAAATAGCGGTAATAGCTGCACAGCCCTAGGAAACTGCGCAACTCTCGCTTATACTTTGTGCGAGGCCAATCTCAAACAGCTGGCACCTTCTCCGGGTCTGTGGTCACTACTTTTGGTGAGATTATGTGGCCCAAGGAGCTGATTTCCTTGCGGAAGAGCTGGATTTTCTTTACATTTAACTTCAAATCGGTCACCTGCAGTCTCTGGAGCACTTTACTGAGATTCTCAAGACGTTCTTCAAAAGTGTTTCCGACGACAATGATGTAGTCCAGGTATAGAAGGCAGGCGTCATAAGTCAGTCCTCCCATCACTGACTCCATGAGGCGCTGGAAGGTAGCTGGTGCGTTGCAGGTGCAAAAGGATATAACTGTGAACTAATAAAGCCCTTGGCCTGTCGAGAATGCAGTCATTTTCTTGTCTCTCTGATCAAGAGCCACATGCCAGTAACCCGACTTCAGGTTCAGGGTCGAGAACCGCTAGGCACCAGCTAGCGTGTCCAGGGTGTCGTCAATCCGGGGTAAGGGGAAACAGTCCTTCCGGTTGACAGCGTTCAACTTCCTGTCGTCCATTCAGAAGCGTAACTCGCCGTTCTTCTTTGTCACAGGCACTACAGGGGAACACCAAGTGATGTCAGACTCTTCAATCTCTATATTGGATTTCATCTACTCCTGTTTATCCCTTACCGCCGCTTGTTTCGACAGCGGAACGCATCTACGTGGTTGCCGGTGTCGACGCGGTGGAGCACATGGTCTGTGTAGCCGTAGTTGCTGTAACCTTGGCTGAAGACGCGCTGGTGTCGCCTCAGCAGTCATCAACTTTCTCCAGCCCTTCTGCGTTCAGTTGGTCACCCGCCTTCAAGCCGGGGCCCCAGGTGTTGCGTTGCGTCTGCACCGGCTCCTGTGTCTTGTCGATTGCTGTCACGCTGACCACGGACTCGCACGTGCCCAGCTCCGTTCCGGCCTGGACGTCGTGATCGGTGTCTTCTAGGTTGAGCACCCGCACTGGCACATCCTCTTGGCAAGCAATAATATCCTGACTACACAGAGTCCATGCACAGGCGTCCTCTGGTCCAGCGTCATGTTTCTGGTTCGCTGGCCTTCCATTTGCACCGTCACCACCACATGGATTCTCGCGGGGACAACTACGTCTTCCTTCAAGACGACCCTACAGATTCCAAGACGCTCTTCGGGTTGCCAGAGTATTTTCGCTTCTCCATTGTGCCGCAGGATCTTCCTGTCGACGTTGACCGTAACCTCGTGGCTCCTGAGGCCATCCAATACCAGTATCACCTCCTCAGTCACCTTCGCGACGAACATCCACAGACTTACGTCAGTCCATCCCAAGGTCAACTTCAATAGGGCCTCCTTCTCCACAGGTAAGGTGTCACCCGATGCCGTCACAAGCTTGTATGGTCAGCTCGGCTTTCTCGTCGTCAAACACATCGCCACGTCAGGTCTGATGATGTTCACGACTGCGCCGGTGTACACCAGCGCGCCGCACGGCTACCCTCTCACCCAACCGTCCGCAATGAGCCTTTCAGCCATACTCCGACGGGGGGGGCGCAGTGTCACTCGAGGGGATGGTGCTGGTGGCGATGTCGTGCCCCTCTCATTTACGACGGCCTATAATCGTTTTCCGGCTGCTCTTCCTGGAGTGGTTAGTCTCTCTCCAGGTGTCCCGGTGTCCAAAACTCCACACAAGCCACTACGTCTTCACCGGCGTCACTTGGCTGGTCTTCTGTCACCGGTGTAGCGGACACTCATCGTTCTCAACGTCGGCATAGCTGTTACCTTGGCCACCTCCATCCTTAATGCTAACGTTAGCGCCTCGTGAACTGTTTTATAATCACCGAGCATTAGGCGCTGAGGATCCTCCGTATCTCGTACCCAGTCAATGAATGTGTAGGCGGCTTCCTGGGATACGAACTCTGGTGGGATGTGGTCTAGAGTTTGGCTATCCAGTTGCTCAACTGCCAGGGCGAACTCCTACAGCGTCTCCCCTGGCTCCTTTGACCTTGCCTTTTGCTGGCTGCGGTACATTGCGGTTAAGCGGTGGTTTCCAAAGCGATTCTCTAGGGCCTCCGAGCTGTCCTTGGGTGCCGCCGTTGCGTGTACCGCGTTCAGAACTTCTGCGGCCAGTCCATCCAGGATGAATATTAACTGTGCGCCCTCTTCCTCTGGTGACCAATTGTTGTGTTTGGCCACCATGTTGAACTGGCAGCGGAAGACTTCGAAAGTTGATGCGCCGTCGTATTTTAGAGCTTTGACGCCTGCAGGTATAGTGTCAGGTCCCGGGGCGTCTGTCTTCAAGACCTTGAACCTCCTGCCGACGATGTCCTCTACCATAGCGTTCAGGGACTGTGGCTTGCTGCTGGCATTTCCCTCTAGCTATTTAACGCGGCCCGCCAGGTCTTCTGCAAGTTAGTCCTTTTGACCCATCAGCTTTCCCAGCTCCGTTACGTCATCCCCCACGCCGCTCAGCTGCTCTTCGAACTTTGCGGCGAGGGCCTCGTTTACCGCTTTCATCTCCGTGGTCAATTCGGTCATCTTCGCAGTCAGGCTGTTATTTTTGGCTTCCATTTTCTGGGTGAGGTTATCGTTAGCCGTCTTCATTTGTTTCAGCTCTGCGGCCAGGTTGTCATTCGTCGTTTTCATTTGCTTCAGCTCGGTGGTCAGGTTGTTGTTTGCCGCCTCCGTCTTCGTTGTTAATTCGTTCATCTTCGCTAGAATCTGTGCCCATGGCGGCTCAATGTCGTCGCACCCCTGACACCAATTGTGACTTTGTGGCTTCGTAGAATTAAAAGTCCAGTTTGCCGAAATACTAAATGTTCTTTATTTGCATAGAAACGCACTGCGTGGCAGCAGAATTACATTACATATCACAATCGACAACACCAAGGTCGATAACAATAACAAACTGCTTACACAACTTCATCTCTTTACAACACTCTTGTTACATTTCTTACAAAAACAGCTATTGGTTCACAACATGCAACTCGACTCTTGGCGAGTCGTCGCCTCTTTAAATACCTCACTAATAATTCCTAGATTACTCGAAAATAAACCAGAACCTGAACAGTCCCTATCAGTCAAGAAGTAACTAGCAATTTCCATTTACCTCAGTTTGTTTGTTTCGGCAGGCCTTTATCTACATGTTATCGTTGTCTGCCGCCTCTTGGTTTTCACACTGCCCGCCTATGTAAACAAGCCGCACGATGGAAGACACGGGTTCGCGACAATACTCTTACCTTTAGTTCTCTCAGAATTTGTAGAGGTTCAGACTATAGTTGAACTGTCGAATTGACTTTTCGTTTTTTATAATGTGTTGTAATATTCTTGAAATATTGTAATTTTCAATGTGATCGCTATAAGATATAGGAGTTCTGCGACCTAACATAAACTGTAAAAATTGAATAAAAAATGCAGTAGTTAATGGATGTAGAACGATAAACTTGTCTACTTTCATGGAAACGCCCCAATTACTAGGATTCTTAAAGGAAAACTAGTCATGCTTTTTAAAAGTGGATGTGTTCTATAGATTTACATCAAGAATAGATTATTTTTTTAAGCCCACTAATCGGTGCATTTATTAACTTCTTTGTCAATTTTAATAGTCAGTTTTTTCAACAAATCTCTGGTTTAGCATTGCATAATCCACTTGCATCTTCCTTTCCTGATAGTTTCATGAGATCTTTTGAAATGCAAGTCACCAGAGAATTACCTTTAAATATTAATGCTTGGTATAGTTTCGTAGAAGACACTTTTGCTAGCAGTGTCCCAGTGTCCCTTAACTCAATTAACATGAAGAAGATAGAAGAACATCTAAAGTTTTAAGAATAATATATTCAAACGTAGAGAAATAAATATGAGTGTAGTAGTTAAAAAATTTTAATTACTATACCTTTCTCAACTGGGAAGACAGCTTGCTTCTTGTTTCATCTATTCCTCGGTGTGCCTTTTAGAGTTTTCTAATAGGTAAAACGAAACGTTTAGCTTAGAATATTGATAAATAACATACGGCAGCAAAAATAATTTTTGAATGTTTCGAGCACTTCATGAGGAAATTCCTACTAATTTTGGGTTGAGAAAAACAAATATGATAAGGAAAACTTTTATTATGACATATGAAATACACAAGGTGGAAGTATTACAAATTAACGGATTGAGAGAAAATGATACATTTTAATTACATATATGCTTTCAACAATGAAGGTGCATTTGAGTATTTTAACTGGTAAGTACATGCAAAGAGTTCTAAATTGCTGGAAAAATACCTCGCAGATGGTCGTGTCTGAAGAGAACCATGTCATGGCCTATTGACTTCGTCGTCTTTTAGCTTGCCTCTTGTGATGGAGTTCCGCAGAATCCCTATACAAAGACCAACAGTAATCCGCAAGCATTATTTCATTCCAGCGGCCCTGATGTCTTTGTTCTATATCAGAAATGTCCTGATGCAATCTCTCCCCATGTTCATCACTAACAGCTTCACAACTAGGAGGGAAAAGGTCTAGAAGGGAGTGGAGAAAATGGATCTTAAGGGACATGTTGCACCCAAGGTTACGGTACTTGTGCAGGAGCACTGTCATCAAATACGTGTGGTTGTCATCTCTTTTGTTGCCTAAAACTCCATTAAGAACACCCTTGAAGGCTTCCCAAGCTTCCTTTTATTTCCCCTCCAAAATTTGGTCAAATGAAGGATCCTCTACAAGTTCTCTTATTTGTGGTCCGACAGAAATGCCTTCCTTAACTTTTGCATCACCTAATTACCAAATATTCTCTCTGATTGTGTTTTTTTATTTCACAGGTGTGCCAACTCCCAATAAATGTTCCCCCAAATTTAAAATCTTCACTCTAAAGAATGAAATGTCACTTTATCTTCAAAACAAGAGCTTATCTATCATTTTATGGAGATTTTTTAATTCAGCAGATTGAAATACATGCAAATTCACTATTTTTAAACCCGAAACATTTCATTGCTTAACAGTAAAAGAGTTTAGAAAGTGTAGTGCATGTAACACTCGACTTTATGAAGTAGGAGTTACTACAGTTGAAGCACATTCATGGCCTGTGCTGTTGTGCGTTGTTAAAGACGATTGCAGCGAAAATCATATATATGCAGGTTGTTGTACTTCGTACAACGTGCTTTACTTCCCCACGGCATCATGAATTTCTGGCTGAGTACTTCTAATCAAGTCCTGCGCCGTGGTGCAGCGGGCTAAGGCAGCATGCCCTGGTCCCTGGCCACGGAAAGCGGCCAGAGTTCGATCCCAACTGGGTATAGGACCGGTGCCCACTCAGCATCGTGACGAAAGTGAGGACCTTAGCCAGGTAAGCGACCCTGGTCATGAAAACCAACATACCGGCTGGGGGATGCTGACCACAGCTCCCCGTCTCCGTTGAATGATCGCCCACCTCTGCCATGTGTATGTGGGCGTGAGGCCGGCAGTCGGGTTGGTATGCCAAGGCTCTGCATAGGGCTGTCGTGCCACGGTTTAAACTTTTAACCCCTATTCAAAGTGTTCAACATAGGTTGAAATGATTAACATAGCATTATGCACACATACGATTTATTTATATTCCACTTGCCTCTTAAAATGCGTTCTGCCTTCATTTCAAACACAAGACAATACACATTGTGTGTTTATTAATGTACATAGTAAACACTTTTAATTCGACTTTCTACCACACCATAGGAGAAAAAACTCCCATGCCACTTTACCGTAGTCGCTTTCGAATAGTCGCCAAAAACTGCACTCGGTATATTTAGAGTTTATACCATTTTATTGTATTAGCTGCTTTACCAGGCTCTATCTTCACAATATTCACGCTTCTTCCTTGTTTATGTAATCAGCTTTGTGCCAAAAGTAACTTTAATACTCGTATTCTCATAGATTCAGCAATAGAGGTAATTTCTCAAAATGGTAGTTTTGAATTCCTGAAAGGGACCTGGGGATTTGAGATCTAAGTTATAGTAGTATTCTAGCAGATATTTACATTTAAAACAGTTCATTTTTGAGATAGCGAATTATCTTTTAGTGTACTCGAATTCCTTCAGAGGGATTTTTAGGATGACCTTGAATATTGATATTCTCATTTTTATTATTTTCACGTTCTTTCAATCCTCATCACAGGGGTTCACGGGCCCAAATGACCTCGCTGTCGACGGGCCCTAAAACACCACACTCACTCACTCACTCACTCACTCACTCACTCACTCACTCACTCACTCACTCACTCACTCACTCACTCACTCACTCACTCACTCACTCACTCACTCACTCACTCACTCACTCTCTCACTCACTCACTCACTCACTCAATAATTCACTCACTCACTCACTTACTCACTCACTCACTAACCCACTCACTCACTCTCTCACTCATGGGTTCATGTTCTTCTCTGGGGCTGGCATTCGAGAGGTCCCGGCTCGGTTTCCCAACAATCGATAGCTTTCTCATGCTCTACAATTTAATTTCCCTATAATAGGGATAATTTCTCATCTTTCAGATGTAACTCAGGGTTTTTGTGTGTGACGGATCTAACCAGGGAACTGATATTTTCTCTTGGCTATTAAATTTTCAAGTTGAACTTTATTTCTCTATAGTAAATCCTTTAAAAGAATTCCAAAAAAACAAAGTTTTAACTTGTTTTCATACGTCTTTTAAACTTCTTTTCCATTTACCTGGTTATAAGGCAAAAGTCAATATTATAATTTTATGTTATTGGCCTTAGTTCAAAGGAAAAGGTTTAAATTGTGTCATACGAAATTTTGTTGTTGTTTTGGAGGATTTATAAGACTTTAAAAATTACTAATTTAGAAACCACTCTAAAGAAGAAGGATTATGCAAAATTTAATGACTGATATTTTAGGAATCTATTTGAAAAATTTGAAAAAGAAGTAGACAGATTGTTAAAGTGTGGACCATTTTGAAGCTAATTAATGTTTTGATCAGAATAGTTTTAAAATAACTATTATTTATAGCCTACATTATATAAAAATAGGTGCTTTTATTAAAACTATCAATATTGATTTTTTATTTATGTGCTCTAAGTAACTTTAAAGTCATGCAATACAAACGTGAACTTTGTACTTTGTGAACTCGAGATATGCGTTAAATTTCAGTAGAGCATCTGCTAAACAATATTTATTATTAAACTCAACTGTGGTTTCAACGCCATTTTCACAGATTTCTAGACCCAAGAAAGTTGTTCTAGCTTATGCCAGGGTCATAGGAAATTATGATTTTTTTCTGCCACTACCTCAGCTTTCCTAAGAATGGCTCTGCTAGCATTTCTGTAGTCACCGTGCATATCCCTGTCAGGAGTAGTCATACAAGGCCCGTTGCCTCAGACTTAACTAATGTACAGGTCCTTTCAAAATTGTTTGCACTATGTAACTAATATTCCATACTTACAGTTATTGTTGCTCTCCGTCGTGTGCTGACATTACAGCACAAGGGCGGTAAGTAATTTCACAATAGTATCTCAAATAGCTGATGCAACAAGCATTAGTTCGTTGAGTAAAAACATCTATTCTTTAATACTGATTATGATATTACAATTTGTAAAATTATATAAATGAACATATTGCCACTGAATAGCATTGTTGTGCGGCTGCTACAAGCCGGAGACGGGCGCGTGGACCAGAGAGAAAGAGACAGAGAGAGGCTCTAGGGCGTTCGGTCCATTGTTGCAGAGAAGTTTCCCGGAAGGTCTGCAGCACTGTGTAACTGTAAGTAAGTGTTGTTGGAAGGGGTTACCGTCAAGTCTTGTCGGGGCCTTACGTCAGAAACCATTCCAGGACTAGGTCCTTCACTGGTTCAATGGGGACTTTGCTATTAACACTGTGATAAACGGTGACATTTTCGTATATAGTTTTTTTATTTTTAATTTGTAATACTTATCATTATGTTTATGATGAGGAATTTCGAATAGATAGAGGATGTGTTTAGGTTCGGTGGAGGAAGAAACTGGGATGTTTTTATCGTTCCCCGGGGTCGATATCGTATTCCCTGAGACCACGAATATGGGCGTTGGAATTATGGGAAAGGTGGTCGAAGAATTTTTGGGAGATGGTGATGATGAGTATAAGGGCGCTCAACTGCAGAGGTCATCAGCGCCCTTTTTAAAACAAACTGGCCATGGCAAAGCCAGATATAAATTCCTCTAAAACACTATAAATGTGTCAATAGACTTACAAAAAATACATACACGTAAAAAATTATAAAAACAAAAGAAATATAATCTAAAAAGCCATAAATTCCATTCGCTAAATCCTAAAATCTAATCTAGAAAAGAATCTAAAAACCTCCTCCACTACTGCGTTATCGTCCGCTAGCATATCTGCAAAGCTGACCGGCAGCTGCAGAGACGTCCTAAGGTCTGCTAGGTGAAAACACTCTAGCAGCACGTGTCGTACAGACAACGCTACATTGCAAAACGGACACAGTGGAGAAGGCTCCTTTTTAAAAAGAAAACTATGAGTAAAAATGCAGTGCCCAATACGCAACCGAGCCAAAGTCACCTCCCCACGACGAGATGACCGACTGGAAGTAACCCAGGGAATCGGAAGTTCTTTGACATATCTAAGTTTATTATTGCGGAGAGCGGACCGTTCTTCCTGCCAGCAGGTTTGCACAGCTCTGCGCAATACGTCCCTAAAATCTTCCGATTTCACACATAGTACTCTAACCCTGGGCTTCATGGTAGCCCTCTTGGCTGCCGAATCCGCCATTTCATTCCCCCCAAACCTACGTGACCAGGGATCCATGCAGACCCCACGTTTACGCCAGAAGCGTATAAAACGTGGATGGCATCCTGTATACGCTGCACAATAGGGTGGTAGTTGTACAGCTGCCGTAGGCTTTGAAGTGCACTGAGGGAATCACTTAAGATTAAGCAGTCCCCCAACATTCGTCGACGTACGTATAAAATGGCCCGGTATATTGCATAAAGCTCTGCAGTAAAAATGGAAGTGCTAGTGTAAAATCCGAATGTATACGGTTCGGTTCCACACACGTAAACACAACCAACACCATTTGAGTTCTTGGAGCCATCACTATAAATTACAAAATGGTCCAAATATCGCGATAGAAATTCTAAAAAAACATGTGCGGATACTAGACATAGACATGGCAGATTTATCATATTTTGTCATGCCCAGATCAACTTGGGACGCTCTGCACAACCAAGGATTGTATGTCCTCTCCCCACTAGGATACATTTTGGGTATTTCAGTATCAAGATGTCTAAGGAGATCCCAGAAACGAAACCCAGGTGGCTTTGGTTAAATAGAAGTGTTCCTATAACGCACGTCCATGAATGTATTAAAGAACGGCGTAAACGTTGGATGTGTGGGCATGCAATTAAGTCCACAGCCATAATTGGCTAATAACATTATGCGCCTCTACTGCAGAGGAGGTTCTGCAGACTCAGCATACAGGCTTATAACTCGGCTCCTTGGAAATGCCCCAACTGCTATAGGTATGCCACAATTATGGACTGTGTCTAATCTCTTCAGCACAGACGGTCGTACTGATCCGTAAACGATACTACCATAATCTAATTTGGCACGGATGAGTGCGCAATAAATTCGCAATAACACTGTTCGATGCGCTTCCCACGATTTTCCGCTTAGTACCCGCAAGATATTTAGAAATCGGTCACATCGTGCTTTCGGTTGTGCTATATGCGACCACCAACTAAGTTTTCTATCAAATATCAATCCAAGAAACCTCGTCTCATCTGCAAAAGGTAGTAGATTAGCGCCTAGCCGGAGCCTTGGAGGTAGTCGACTCTGCTGACGCCAGAAGTTAACACAGATGGTTTTCTCAGCGGAGAATCGGTAGCCGTTTTTTAAACTCCAATCCTTATGGTTGTCCAAGGTGGTCTGAAGACGAAGCTCTAAAATCGGAGTGCGCTGAGATGTACAGCAGACGGCAAAGTTGTCTACAAATAGGCATGACGAGACCCCCGGAGGTACACATTTCGAGATAGAATGAATCACAATAGCAAACAACGTAACACTTAGTACCGATCCCTGTGGCGCACCGTTCTCTTGAACAAAAAGGTTCGAAAAACCGAGCCTATTCTTACTCGGAATACGCGGTCTTTCAAAAATTCCTGAAGGAAGAGTGGTAGGCGTCCACGCTTATTCCAGGTGTGCAGAGTACGTAGCAACTCTTGCCCGCCAACACGTATCATAAGCCTTTTCGAGGTCAAAAATATTCCGATTGTTTGACAGTTTTTAAGAAATCCGTTCATAATCTGTTGCGACATGGACACAAGATGATCCACTGTTGAACGGTGTCGTCGAAACCGCAATGGATGTTATTCAGTAGGTTGTGCGTTTCCAGCCACCATACCAACCGCCCATTTATTATGCATTCCATCACCTTGCAGACGCAACTGGTTAGTGAAATAGGACGTTAGCTAGAAGGGAGTTGATTATCCTTGCTCACTTTTAATATAGGAATAAAAATGAAATGAAATGTGTAGTGTTTAACGCCCGCTTTTCCTACATGCGGCACCGCAGGCGATGACATTGATGATACATGAGATTAAGATGGAGCACCGTTGGAATGAGATGGCGGGGGAAGCCGGAGATCCCGGAGAAAACCCGCCCCAGCGACGTGTTGTCCACCACAAATCTCACTTTGCGGTCGCCTGGGATCGAACCCGGACCGCCTTGGGGACAGCCAAGCGGTCTAACCACTGAGCCACGGCACGGCCTTATATAGGAATATTGATGGTTTCTTGCCACTTGTCAGGAAACGTGGCATCAACCCAAACACGGTTATAGACCTCGAGCAGGAATGCCTTACCTTCATGTGAGAGATGTTGTAACATTTGACCCCAATTCCGTCCTATCCTTGTGCTGTCAGTCGCGATGACGAAAGAGTGTATTCTAACTCTGCCAAGGTGAAGAAGCGGTTATAATCTTCAAGGTTTCTGGAACTGAACACGAAACCTTGAGATTCTACCTGAGTCTTAATTGAGATGAACTCAGGGGTTTAATTACTGGAGCTAGACTCCTGAGCGAAAGCACAGCCCAAGGTGTTAGCCACGACAAACGGATCAACAGCTCCTGCAGGGGTTTTCAGACCAGTGATTGGCAACGGGGTTGAATTTCCGGCCACGCGTCGTAACCGATGCCATACAACAGATGAAGGTGTACATCTGTTAAAAGATGATACAAATTTGCTCCGTGAGATCTTTTTGCCATCCTTAAGTATTTGCCTAACTTTGCACATGCCTTCTTGTACTCAATTAAATTAGTTAGGGTAATGTGTCGTTGGAATACCCTCAGAGCACGTCTACGAGCACGAATAGCACTCCTGCAGTCTTTGGTCCACCATGGGACAGGAAATCGACCGGGTTGGGTAGCCGAACGTGAAATAGACTGTTCTGCAGCGGAAAGAATTTTCTCTGTGAGATGAGCAACCAAATCATTCACAGAATCGTGCTCGTTGTAATCAAAGACAGCCAACTGGGTGTAAAGGTTCCAGTTGGCACAGTCAAAGCGCCATCTAGGGATACGTGAGGGAGACACATCTTGTGCTAATAGACTAAGAAGACATGGGAAGTGGTCGCTGGAATGCAAATCAGAGATGACATTCTACTGTAATGAAACTGATAACTAGGATGAACACACTGCCAAAACGATGTGCGAATAGGTGTTAAAGGCGTCTGAAAGGAACGTTGGCTCTCCGGTATTCAGGAGAACCAAGTTATTGCTCTCCGAGAATTTTGCAATGAGGTTGCCTCTCGAACATGCCCGAGGTGAGCCCCAAAGTGGGTGATGGGCATTAAAGTCTCCAACTATTAGAAATGGTGTTGAAAGTTGGGAAACCAGATCTTCAAAGTCAATTAACGAGAGGTCATCTGATGGCGGTACATATACATTGCAAATGCAAAATTCGATTGATGGCAACTTAATCATTACAGCTACAGATTGTATATCAGATAGTGGCTGTAACGGATCTACAAATATGTCATCCCTGAGGAGCATCATAGTGGCCCCGTGAGCTGGAAAGCCCTCTTCTGTTTCAATATCACACCTCAATGGTGTGTAGCGTCTGATTTTAAACTTGTCTTGCGGTCGTAGCTTAGTCTCTTGTAAGCATACTAACAAGGGGTTATGCTTACTCAGCAAAAGTTCCATTTCTGGTCAATGTGCTCTTAAACCCCGTTTGTTGCATTGTAGGTTAGCCATTGGAACCATGGAGATAGGATGTAAAAGTTGGTATTCATTAAGACGACTTTAACGGTGGCGGAATCAGTTTACTCTTTTTCTTCGGTGTAGGGCTAACACCTGTTTCTTCTTCGTCGGGTTTATCCTGGCGCTTTTTCGCTGCCGTTCTTGCAGTGTAGTCCGTATTCTCGTGGTACATCTCCTCTACGGATGTGGCTCGCTTGCCGATAGAGAACTTCGGCTCGAGGCCCCCAAAGCGGTTGGACACGGAGAGCGACGAGGATGACAATTGTCGATCCGTGTCCTCACCTGAAGATTCTTCTGAGGAGGAACTTTACGACGCCCTAGGGCTCTTTTTTCTACTAATAATTTTGCTGGGCTCTTTGAGAAAGTCAGATTTCGTGAAGCTGGTCTTGAATTGTTTAGGCGGGGCTTCGTACACAACGGACTTCTGAGTCTTGGAGGTAGATGCTTTAGCCGGTGACAGTGATGTCAATCGCCTTCCAAAACACCGAAGTGGACCATGGTTTGGGCGTTTGAGGGAACACTTTCACCTCCCTGAGGAACCCAGTCGAGAGATTTTACCAGAGCCTCTTCTGCCAGTTTTCGGGGTTACTGATGGGCCTTCTCGGCAGCCTTAGCAGTTCTGGGGTAAACCAAGTCCCCACCGTACATCAGCCCATCATTCAATCCCCTACTTTCTGTTTCCCAACCCACGGGACGAGGACCGCAGAGGTTGGAATTTGAGGGGCTCTCTACCAGAGTCAATATGAGCCAAAAATATCTTTACGTGAAATTTTTGTTTCCGAAAAGTAGACCTTTTATTGTTAGACACGGATTATCTCAAACAGACTCAATATGAGACAAAACCACATCATTACGCGATACTTTTGTTATTGAAAAGTAGGCCTTTTACAGTTACGCACGAATAATCACTGCAGAGGAACGAATTACCTCTACCACAGTCACATCACTAATCTCCGCAAAGTGTCAAATTATTTCTACCAGAATCAATATATGCCAAAAAACTTCTTTACATGATATTATTGTTACAGAAAGATAGGCGTTATACTGTTGGACACGAATAACCTCTGCAAGGGGTCGAAGTATATCTACCAGAGTCAATTTCAGACAAAAACCAATCATAACGCCATACTTTTGCTACTGAATTTTTGGGAGAGGATAGGATGTGTTCAGCTACGAGGGGAAAGGATAGGTTGCGGTGAACGAGTTTGGAATGTACCAATCGGCATTGACTGTGGTACGGAGAAATATGTTTTGGAGGCGTTGGGTATGAATTTTGGCAACAATGACCAAGACTGGGCAGGCGTAGGTGAGTGAGTGATGATGAGTATAAGGGCGCTCAACTACTGAGGTCATCAGCGCCCTTTTTAAATGAAACTGGTCATGGCAAAAGCCAGATATAAATTATTCTAAAACAGTATATGTTAAAAAAGACAAAAAATACATACGCCTTGAAAAACAAAATAAATAAATAAAATAAAAATGTCATCCAAAAACCATAAATTATATTTGCTAAATCCTAAAATCTAATCTCGAAAAGAATCTAAAAACCTTCTCCACTACTGCGTGATCGTCCGCTAGAATTTCTGCAAAGCTGACCGGCAGCTGCAGAGACGTCCTAAGGTCTGCTAGGTGAAAACACTCTAGCAGCACGTGTCGTACAGACAACGCTTCATTACAAAACGGACATAGTGGAGAAGGCTCCTTTTTAAAAAGAAAACTATGAGTAAAAATGCAGTGTCCAATTCGTAACCGAGCCAAACTCACCTCCTCGCGACGAGATGACCGACAGGAGGTAACCCAGGGAATAGGAAGTTCTTTGACAGATCTAAGTTTATTATTGCGGAGAGCAGACCACTCTTCCTGCCAGCAGGTTTGCACAGCTCTCCGCAATTCGGCCCTAAAGTCTTCCGATGTCACAGATGGTATTCGAACCCTGGGCTTCATGATAGCCGTCTTGGCTGCTGAATCCGCCATTTCATTCCCCCGCAAGCCTACGTGACCAGGAATCCATGCACACACCACGTTAACACCAGAAGCGTGTAAAACGTGGAGGGCATCCTGTATACGCTGCACAATAGGGTGGTAGCTGTACAGCTGCCGTAGGCTTTGAAGTGCACTGAGGGAATCACTTAAGAGGTGAGGTTAGGACGAAGGATTTGCTTGTACAGGAGAAATTTGTTGGATAGGGACATGGCGGATTTTCTCTGATAGAGGGAGTATAGAAATGCCATCCTGCGAAAAACCTTGTTGTACAGGTCTGCTTTCCAGATTAGCTTGTGGTTTAGCTTGACGCCTAGGTATTTTGCGCAAGTCGACCTATGGACGGAACCACCGGCAAACCGTAGCTCTGGAATATCGCGTAAACGTAAACGTCACCGCTTTCAACTTGCTGGGATTTACTGTGAGGCGCCATGTGTTAAACCAAATCGTCAGGTTGTCCGAATAGACCTGCAGACTGCGTACAGCAACTTGGTGGCGTGTGGAGGCGGTTGTTAAAGCAGTATCGTCAGCAAACTGGTATAGCTTACACCCTTGGTAGGATGCCACTGTATAGATGAATATGAGAAAGAGCAGGGGTCCAAGCACACTTCCTTAAGGAACACCCGCATGGATGGGATGGGATGATGATGGCATTCCAGAAACAATGGCTAGGAGTTACAAAAAACCCGCAAGGTGTAAGGAGCGGCAGTTTGTTGGTTATTGTAACAGTCGACGATAGAAGTGTACCGCAATGACTTCATTCGTTTGTTTTCGTGCAACAAAACACCGAGTCAGCCGCCTTGACGACAGCCGATTGTCAATTTCTCAGCTTTATACTTCACCAAACCTTGCTTTAAATTTTTGCAAACCAGATTACGAATCTACGTAACCCATGCAGAAAATAATATGCAGTTCACATGTAAGCAAATAAAGGAATTAAAAAAATACTCGGCGCAAGTTCCTCGTTTATTCAAACGTTTGATCGTTCCGTATAAAGTGCTTACCACATTAGTGTCGCAATATCCTATTCCTACAGCCACTCACACGTTGCATTTGTATATTTAACTAATTTTAATGTTAACGGTCAATTGGACACTTCCCCTATAGCAGAAGTAGAGAAAGAAGTAGATTTCAGATACGTAGAGAGAGATAGATAGAGAGGGAGAGAGAAAGAGAGAGAGAGAGATGATATTGTAGCGAACTACGGAAAGGGGGATGTAGCTTTCAGATGTAGGCTACTTAGGTTTATTAACCCAAAGTTCGTATATAAGCCAGGTTTATTATTTGACAAGGAACATCAGATCGAAAGGTGGCCTTGGCCTAATGGAATACAACCAAACTTACCTTAAAGTTCCTAGCAGACTCTGAGATGTGCTAGTTCAACGCTTGCGATGACAGTCGTGACCATGTTTGACGACTTCGTTAATTGACCACGGACACTTAACTCACCATAGGCTGCCCATCATCTGCATATCAACTGCGCATGTTGAACTACATTGAGCCAGCTTAAATACTTTATTTTTGAAATGTAAGCGTTGTATAATTCGGAATTCCAGGCTTGAACTTTTTTTAACATATTTTGTCAAATGTCATAATCTAGCCGGTGGAGGTTTGATCCCTACCATGACCGTTACAATATGATAAAGGATATATTTCGGTGATAGGATGCTCTATGTTGCAGGCTGCTGGCAGGTCCTGATGTTCTAGAAGATCTGAATGCTGTAAGAAGCTTGCTGCTATGTATCCCTCGTTTCTGATATCTCTGACGTAAAGTCGGGTTGGCATGACAACTTTCCAGTGAACAGTTTTGTTCAGTAGGTAATTGTTTCAGCTTATTCGCATGCATATGCAACGCATAGTCATCTTTAAAAGTAAGTTACCAAATTTGTTGTAATATTTACTTAAAGTCTCTGTGATAAAACATTTATACTTTCCGGCTCCCGTTCAGTCCCAATTTTCAGCCATTTTCAGCTTCCTCTCCGATCACCACTATTCCCTCTGACTGCCCTCATATATCCTTGCCCACAGCACGATGCGCCTCATTTGATTTAAAATACGAGGGATGTTCAATAAATTATTATCATAATTTTTTACGGTAATAACTTATTGCACTAAAATTCAATCTCATTACATTCTGTTAGCTTAATGTGAAACAAACATGCCGTAGTAGTTTCATTGTTGGTACTCGTGGTTTCCACCTGTGAGAACCAAGCAAGTTCAGACACGTTCATATTCGCCTACCGCAGAAATGGAGGTAACACGCGAGGAACAATCTGCGGCTTTGAATTTCTGCTTTCGTCTCAACAAATCTGCAGTTGAGGCCCATACAATGGAACAGGAGACCTACGGGGAGCCTGTTCTTCCCTACAGCACAGCTCAAATGTGTTTTAAAATGTTTAAAGAGGGGAGACAATCAATTTCAAAGAAAAGTGTACCCGGTGCTCCAGTTACTGCTATTATGGAAGAAAACATCAACGCTGCTGCTGCCATTGTGAGAGAGGAAGTACGAATTACCTTAAGATCACTTTCTGAGATACTGAACATTTCATTGGGTGCCAGCTACACGTTGGTGAAAAAAAAAAACATTACACATGAGACGTGCTTGTGAGCGATGTGTTCCAAGACTGTTGAATCCCGAACAAAGGCACATTCGCATGAATGTCTGCATGCAGTTAAGGTTGATGTTAGAGGAAGATCCAGAGTTACTTTCAAACGTAATCACTGCTGATGAAACTTGGCTTCATTATTTTGATCCTGACAGCAAACAGCAAAGCTCAGTGAGGAAATCTCCTTCATCACCAACCCCCAAAAACGCAAAAGTGGTTGGTTCTGCTGGGACAGTTATGGCCATCTCATTCTTTGGTATACTTGGATGGTTTATCAGCATGTTGCACCCGCACACACATCACTAACTGTACAATATTAGAGGGATGTCCTAACAACATTGCAAGTCCATATAAGGCACAAAAGACCACGTTTTCGTGAAGCAGGCTGGATGCTGCACCATGATAATGCGCGGCCATATATTGCCAAAGTTGTTGCTAATTATCTTGCAAAAATCAACGTGAAGTGCATCCCTCACTCTCCCCATAGTCCGGATTTAGCCCCATGTGACTTTTCTATTCCCTAACTTGAAGATACGTCTTCGTGGGAGCTATTATCCATTATCATAAGTAGTGGTGAAGGCTGCGGAGGCGATTATGAAAGATCTCTCAAAAATGGTTTCCAGCATGCCTTTGAAGACTGGCAGAAACGCTAGGAGAAGTGCATCGCATTCGGGGGAGACTAGTTTGAGAATGACCATCAAAATTATGAGCATGAGTAAAGGTACGCTGTCAAAAAGAGTTGTGATCATTCTTTATTGAACAGACCTCGTATATAAATTAAAATATGCTACTTTAACACGTAGACCATTTTTTTTTTTTTTTGTTCCATTGTTTCAAAATAAAAGGAGGCATTCCTTTCACGTGAAACGGTTGAGTGATACGACCCGGAAAGTACACCATGTCATGTAATTCTTTTGACTTGTAACGAAAGATAATATAATATAGTACAAAATTTCCAAAAGCTCCTTGTTAGGGTTAACTCACCTGTTAATATATACCTAACTGCCTTTGATGGTTCCTGCCTTGCCTAAGTGCTACAGGTCGTTGTCAATTTTCTTACTCCTATTTTATTTTACTCTATTTACTTGTAACAGCTTTTTACGCCCCAGATACAACCTTTAAACGGTAGGGACATGACTTAGACACAGCAAGAGAATTGCAACAAGAATGTTGAATGTGTAGATTGCTGTAAATGGCCACCTGAAGGGCAAGGTGTAGCGGAAGGAACACAGATGTCTTCATATAGCTAGAGATAGATTCACATACATAGAGTACTATCTTGTGATAATTTCCTAACGTTATATACGAGGGCTATCCAGAAAGTAGATTACGTTTTCGTCTGTTTCCGCTAGGGGTGGGGCTAGCGCAGCCATCTTGGGGTCAGAGCGTTGCGCAGCTCAGTCGGCATCTAGCCGTGCTAGTGAGAGGTTCGTGCTGTGCTCCGTTCAGATACTGTGACGGTTCGAAGTGTCTGCGTTAATTGAAAATCCCGCGAGCTGCGAGGTGCGTGCAGTAATAAGGTTTCTGACTGCAAAAAAACTGTAAACCGATAGAAATCTATCGGCAGCTTTGTGAAGTGTATGGGGACAACATTATCACTGAAGGTGAAGTGCGTCAGTGGGTCATCAGATTTAAAAATGGCCGAACCAATGTTCACGACGAAGATCGAAGTGGGAGACCCAGCATAATGACTGCCGAACTTGTCGAAAAAGTCGATGCTAAAGTCCGTGAAAATCGAAGGTTCACAAAAACGGAACTTTCTTTGAGTTTTCCACAAATTTCGCGAAGTTTGTTGCACGAAATCATCAGCGAAAAGCTTGGTTACCACAAGTTTTGTGCAAGATGGATTCCAAAAATCTTGACAGAGGACCACAAAAATCAGCGAATGGATGCAGCGTTGAACTTTTTGGACGTTTACCATAAGGATGGTGACTCTTTACTCGATCGTATCGTTACTGGTGACGAAACATGGGAGAAACACGTAAACTGTGAAACGAAATTGCAATCAATGCAGTGGGGGCACACAAGTTCTCCCCAAAAATCCAAGAAATGCATGCAAACAATGTCGGCAAGGAAGATGAGGGCGACTGTTTTTTGGGACAGAAAAGGTGTGATTTTGGTGGACTTCCTGGAAAGAGGCACTACAATAAACTCTCAAAGGTGTTGCCAAACTCTCCAAAAACTCAGAAGAGCCATTCAAAACAAGCGCAGAGGAATGTTGAGCTCTAAGATCTTGTTGATTCACGACAACGCCCGGCCCCACACGGCAAATGTCACTCGTGAAGTTCTTGAATCTTTTAAGTGGGAGTTGTTTCCTCATCCGCCGTACAGTCCCGACCTGGCACCGAGCGACTTCCACCTATTCCCAGCAATGAAGAAGTGGCTGGCTATGCAGCGTTTTGATGACGACGCACAGCTGCAAGAAGAGGTAACGAAGTGGTTGAAGGCGCAGGCGGCCGAATTTTTCGACGAATGAATTTCCAAGCTCGTACATCGCTACGATAAATGCCTTAATTTGAATGGTGACTATGTCGAAAAGTAGTATTTGAGTGTGGCTTTCATCTGTATATAATAAAATTTGTTTCCTATACTTTGTTTACTTTTTATTCCAAAACGTAATCTACTTTCTGGATAGCCCTCGTATTACTTTTTCAGTATTTAATAGCCTTCACTCTACCATCTATCATTCAAGGAAAGAAGTTCCTTGCTGATTCATTTTCATAATATAAATTATTTCAATGGAGGGTTTACAGAAAAAAAAATTAGAGTAGTTGTTTTATAGGAATATCAGTCCCACACAATCATCTCATCTGTATTCCTCAACATGCATCTTAAAGAAGTGGAATAAAGGCTATAATTTTTGAGCTAGCACTATATAAACGAGGTTCTATTCACTTGACACACTACAACTGCTCAGTTTACCTCAAAGACGTGCTCCTTGTTTCCAGCTGGCGAGCTTACTTCCTCTTTAAGACACAAATTGTATAACTCAATAGCTAAAGGCAACATTCAAATAGAATGTGGACGAACTCTCGTTGCTAATTACTGACACAATCCGTAGAAGTAGGGATTTTATTGAGCTGTTAAACTACAGGGTGCCTCACAAAGAAGCAGGGAATTTGTATTGACAGACGCCTGGAACAACGCCACAATTGAAACCATCCAGAATGCCAGCAGATGTGGGTTACAAGGTCCACGATCCTGTGTGGAATCCAAAGGAAATCATTTTGAGCACGTGCATTGATTATGAAAATTTGAGGCATGGTGTCAGTAAAATAAAAAGCATTTTTGTGGGGCACCTGTAAGATAAATAGAAGAATTTATCTTTCCCATTATGAGTTTTATTTTGTAAATCAACGAACTTTACAAACATATTATAATGACTCAGACGGAGATTTATTTAACAGTACTTCATAATTTTGTACACACATGTACTTACTTTAAATACTTTGTACAATTATTACTTTTTACTTCTCGTTTACAGTATCTGTTAATTGGGGCAAATTAATGTACTCTTAACGCTTTTCATGTAAGCGTCTCCCCTCTGTGTTAAAAGTTTATTAACAATCATAGTAATTCAATCTTAAATATCGTATTATTGCTGGATTGCTAACAATCTTAAAATATATTTACATAATTTAACTTTCTTACATGGAACACATATTAACATATTGATACGAATTATATATTTAAAATTATATAATCCGATTACAATTGTGTACATATAAAACAAATTAATCCTTAAATTGTCACATGTGTTCATAAATATGTATGTCTTCACAATATTTTCCATTACAAGTCAATATTTTCTTATTTCTTTTTAAATTGTCGTTTGACGTTTTTCCAACTTATTCAATCTTTATTTCTGCAGTTACCATTACAAATCTTTGACACTTTCCAAAAATATTTCATTGCTCTTGGCAAAACTGATTCTACAAATGGAGTTTTAAAATTGGAGTGATTAATAATTGAGACTTACAATACATAAATGAATATAACAGTGCCTGAATCGTCAGTCACTTCCCTTGGATTTCTGTTTTACAATTTTAGCAAGGTTATTAAATTATTTACAATATTTTTGATGAACCACTGCTTCAGTCACCCATATTCCGGCCAAAAACTTGATATCCAGATATTGTCTGAAAGACATGTTTTGAAACAAGTTTTGTGGAAAGATTAAACTTTTCATATCACGTCCATTGAAGCTACATCCATTTAGTGACATCATTATTTGCAAGAAATCATTAAAGCAGTAGTCCATTAGGTGTTACAAACAAATCGGTTGCCCCGCTCAAACTTATATAAATCAAATTGTTTAAACCACATGCAAATTTGCTTATAATGAAATAGCTTTTCTGTGATTGTCTCTTGGAACAAAGATAAATAAGTTCAAGCAACAGATATGAAGTGTTTAATTTATTTAGCAAGTTGCATTCTAAATTTTATAAAGTAAATAAATACAAACAATAAATTCAGTAAAGAAGTATATCTAAGCAACACTTAGATATTTTCGTATTAAATGAAAAGTTAATGAATATTGGAACTTATAACATGTTCAACACAACGTAATTAGGCAAACAAATAAGCTTTTCACTTGTTGAAGCGACATTAAATGGATTTTTCACGCTTCATTTTGCTCCTCCGTTTACTTTGGCAATTATAACAAAGGTTTCAGTCTTACTCTACCTTTACATAGCTAAAACTGTGCCAAAAAATAAATAAGATTGTCAGCGGGACCAAGAAAGACCAGTGAAGTCATAGAATGGTCAATGAAAGCCACTGTTTTGTCTATCATTTATCATATTTTTCTTTTACTTTCCGTAACAAGTGCATTTCACCAAAAATTCAATCTAAAAATTTCACTGGAATTACGCCTTTTGGAGATACAGAAGACTCTGTACCCAGCAGTTCCATTTCTACCTCAGGAGGGAGCTCAGATTGTATACCATCTGGCATAGATGATGCAGATATTTATTGTTACTAGTATTACAGAGGAGATGGAGCTGCCCGCATCGCTTACCGGAAGTTTTGGGCCAAAGCCTCCCCTAAGAGGCCCACCACACCACCTCTTCAGGTTCCAAACTCAACACGGCCACACCTGGCGCCTAGACCCTCAATTCCACTGCTGCCAGCCGCTAGGACCATGCAACCGGACTGAGATACAAGACATTTTCCTACACCCTCCTCAACAACCACCAAATACAGGAAGAAAACAAAAACGATACACGACCTGCTCGTTTAATTTCATGTGTTGTGCATATATGATAAAGTGTTTTTTGTTTATGATTAAAATATAGTATGCTTGTTAATATTTAAATGTAACTGATGTAGGGCTCTAATTGAACGACATACTAACACACGTTTCAAGTGATGTAACATTACTCTTGCTCACAACTATAAGTACCATAATGTACTTGGATACAATAAAGGTTATCAACAACTAAAAAAGAAACAAATCAGGGGAAGCAAAACCCCAGTACAAACTCCAAATAGTTCTCATGTATCGACAAGTGTTTTGAAAAGCCTTCTGATGAAGCAGGATCAGTCAGATGACGAACTAGGGACACTATTTCGAACGAGTTTCGTCATTAAGTACCGAAGTTCTCATTTTTATTATCAGTTTTAGTATCATTATTATCTTTATTTATTATTTAATGTCTTTATTATAATTCTTTATTATCACTTTACTATTCCATCCATTACCAACTCTAAAAATTGTGCTAATTATATTGGAGCTTCCAATACATTAAAATGCCCAGATCTCCAAGAACTTCAACAACAGTCTAGGTTCCAAGATATAGAGTGGAAGTTCAATCCCCCTACTACTAGTTGGTGGGGAAGATGTTGTGAGCGGCTGGTAGCTGAATTGTCATCGGCCAATTAGTCTTCTCCCAGTCATCAGTAAGCTGTTTGAACAAGCTTTCCATCTGCGTCTACAAGCCCTGCTGGACCGTCATCATGTGCTACGACTGGAGCAATTTGGATTCCGGCGTCTTCGCTCAACAACTCACCGGTTCCTCCGAATAGTGGACGAAGTGGTCAGAGCATTCATTACTTGTCACTACGTTGCAGCCATATTCCTTGATATTTCCAAAGCCTTCTACTCTGTATGGCATGAAGACCTCCTTCATCACCTAATGCACTACGACATCGCTTACTACTTTATCTAATCCACAGCTACCTAAAAACCGATCCTTCTTCGTTGCTAGGGACGACATCATCTCTCAACGTTATGCCATCAACACAGGTTACCCCAAGGCAGTGTCCTGGGGCCCCTGTTATTCCTTGTGTACATCAACACTCTTCCTACCTATAGAGGCTGCAACTTATATATGTTTTCAGACGACACAGCTGTGACCGCCACTTCTAAAAATCACACATATGCGGTGAAACGGGCACAGTTATATGCTGATATGCTGTCCACTTGATTTATCACCTGGCGTCTAAAGGTAAACGCTACTAAGTCCCAGGCTGTTATCTTTACCAGGCGAAATCTTCAAGCTGTCCCTAATCTCCGGCTAGCAGGAGAAGAGGTACCATGGTCCAACACAGTAACTTATCTAGGGGTCACCCTAGATATGAAGCTAACATGGAAGGCCCACATCACAGCACTGGAAAACAAAGGCAGCAGAAAAATGGCAATGTTGTACGCACTATATAACAGAAAGTCAATAATGGTGCTGAGGAACAAGATCCTCCTCTACAAGCAGTTTCTGCGACCTGCAATAACAAATGCCTGCGAAGTCTGGGGAGTTGCCGCAAGAACACACCTCCCAAGTTACAAGTACTACAAAAGCGCTATATTTGCACCACAACCCATGCCCACTGGTACATTCCCAACGACAATATTCACTCCAACCTCCAATTTCCTAAACTCACAGACCACATCGTACACCTTTCTAGAAGCTTCTATGCTAAATTTCAATCAACTACGATAACATTTCTTAAACATCATCACCACCACCATCTACCCACCATCCTTTAGTTAAAAACCAATTTCTATGCCAGTAAGGGATGATATCCCGGTAAGGTAATAGTAGAAGGACCCTCCTTCGCGGAGGAGGGCTCCCTTCAACGACATCTGTGTGCTGTGTGGGTGCGGCTGGTCCGTTCCATTAAAGAATTGTTGAGACGAATGCTCGGAACATCCGTACTCACTAATGAAGAACAACTGACTTCGCTGTGTGACGTAGAGGCCGCAATTAATGGACCCCTCTGACTTATGTATCAGGGGATCCGGAGGATTTAAATACTTTCGCACCGTCAATGCTTCTTAAAGAGCCCTGGTGCACCTCTCAAAAATTTTCTACCCCTGTTTGCAGCAAAACTACTTCCCTGACACTGGGAAACGAGCCAAGGTCATAATGCTCCCGAAGCATGGGAAAAGTAACAGGCAGCCTCAAAACTACCGCTCCATTAGTCTCCTCTGTACTATTGGTAGATTGCTCGAAAAGGTGATACTGTTTCGACTTCAAATTCAACTTTCGTCACTGGATGACATTTCCAACTCCAAATTCGGATTTCGAAAACAACATTCAAGAGATCTACAACTCTTAAGATTAACTGATGACATGACAGAGAAATTTAACAATGGGGCTTCAACATTTGCGCTATTTCTGGACGTAGAAGCTGCATTTGATCTGTGCTGGCACAACAGCCTGATTTACAAACTGCACCGAAAATTTCCCGGACTCCAAAGTTCCTTAGCACTGCTGCACAAACTTTTAGAAAACAGACGCTTCTACATGTAAGTGGGCGGCTCCTCCTCTAAGGAGACAGTCATGCATGCTGGCGTCCCGAAAGGGGCCATCATGTCCCCGCTATTGTACATTGCGTTTACCAACGACTTCCCCGTGGACGCCAGATGCAAAGTGGCCATGTACGCTGACGACACTGCAATATACAACCACCATAAAAATCCTCATTTCGGCCTATTAGAGATGCAGAGGTACATTGACCACTTCCTTTCATGGCTCCATGACTGTAAAATTAAAATTAATGCAAATAAATGCCAGCTTATCCAGTTTTCAAAGATGCGCGCTTTGGTTATGGACCTAACGGTCGGTGGTCAGGTATTGCACTGCTGTCAGCAGGTCAATTACCTCAGCGTGACTTTGACAGTCTCAATGAACTGGTCCACTCACATAAAAGATATTGCCAACAACGGGTGGCAGCGATTGAAGAAGTGCACCCCCGTATTTAGGTGTAAACAACTGAAACTCTGCTCGAAGGTTATCTTGTACAAGTTGTTCATTCTGACAGTGGTTCTATACGCATGTGTGGCCTAGGCAAACGCATCCAAAACAACCATCAAATACCTTCAAACCCTGCAAAACCTCTCCCTTAGGAAAATCCTATCCGCTCCCATCCGCACCACAAACGGCTCTCTCCATCAAGAAGTCCGCATCCCGACCATCTCCGAGGCATTGGAAAATAGTCTCTTCCATTTGGGCGCGCATTTGTCGGCATACAAACCCTTTAATCTATAACATCGGAAAAGGTGAGCCAAAACTCGGTAACAATAAACGGGTGAAAATACTGTAAATAAGGACGGCTCGCCACCCGTTGCGCGCCCAAAATTTCCGACCCAAGGCCTCAGGCATGGGCCGCCACTCCCGGGCTGCCCAAGGAACTGAGCGACATGCTGCCGCACAGCAGGACAGCTGAGTGTAAATAGTGTACAAAGTGAAGTGTGCGTGAATGAGTGTGTGAGTGGGAGGGACGTACTACGTATGCCCATGAGTGCGTGTGTGTGCTATATATTTAAATAAAATCACAAAAAACGTAAAATTCAAGGAAAAACTGGAGCACCTAATAGAAAACGAACTAACTAAAGCTCTTCTCGGTGCGCCCATAAAGGGACGCCGTATGGACTTTATGTAAAGCCAGGACGTCAAAACCAACAAAAACTGAAAACGGTAATATCATGCAAATGTAGAGCCTGTAAGCGGGTTCCATTGTACCGGCATCAGGTGTATCAAACAAAAATAAAAAGCCTAAGCCTAAGCTTCTTAAGGATGGTGGAGATGGTTTTGTGCTAGATATTGAACATCTCGAGAAGGAGAATTTTCAGGCACGCCTAAGTTACTGACAACACCTGATGCAAGAGCTGAAACAACATTTTAGGAAGGAATAGCTGTCCCAGCTGATCCAGCGCCCTATAGGAAAAGGAACATCAATTTAGAAGGAAGGTGATATGGTGCTAGTTGATTGCAAGCCACAAAGGAGGGTGGATTGGCCATTGGCGAGATTAGTGTCACTCTTTTCCAGATTTTACCAAGAATTTATGCTCTTCCTAAAATTCATATACTTGGAGGAAAAATAGACCTATTTTAAATGGTATAAATTCACCAACTTACAATTTAGCTAAATAGTTACATAAAATTTAGTAATTTTTATAAACGTGAGAGCTTAATTATTAAAAATGATTTTAAACCAGTCGAAAACATCGACATTGTCGTATTATTTAAGACTGATAAAGTTGTTTCTTTTGATGTAACTGCCTTGTTCCCTAGTTTTCCTAGAGAAAAACATTTGATTGTTTAAAGAAATTCAATTATACATAATTTTCTTTAAAGTTAACTGAAGTTTCTGTTACAAATAATTATATTTGAGTAGTATTTGTTGCTTTACTGCAAAAAGCTTCATTTCTACGTAATTAACCGTACCTATAAGTTGGGTAAACGACTTAGTTTCTGAATTGTGGTGCAGAGACACATATGAACACATAAAATTACGCATATCTTTCTGACGTTATGCTACCATTTTTCTGCAACGCATTATATCATTCTTATTTTCCTGTCTGCTGAACTCAACCTAACCTTTTGCAGAAGTTGTTTCATTGCACATTTCAATGCGGTTAGATGGGCAATTGTGTAAACCGAATTATGTCAAATGATTAAAAAGCGCTTCGCATTATTCTGTTCTTGAAAATCCACATTCACTATATTACATTCAGACACATCTGAATAGACAGAATGACAGTTTCAAAAATTCAAACCAAATAACTAGTACCTTAGAAATGGCTATTAAAATTTACGAGTTTTAAGGAGATGTGTATTTTATTCTGTATTAGGCGCCTTTTTGCCTATCTGTTATGTTTTACTTCTTATGCTGTATTACATAATATTCCGTCTGAAAGAAGTGGACTTCAGCTCCTATTTCTAGAAAGAAAAATACCTATTTTATCAAAAGTTTGATGCGTTGAACCCATATTACTTTCTCTTCAACAAACTATTGTTAGAAATACTTATTCCTCTATCTATTTGGATAAATGCTTGCAGAAAATATCTTACTGCCAGCTTCCTTCCATGTGCAAGGAATATGGGAAAATAGTAGGCTCTAGGTGATGCTCAAAACTTTTTAAATTATGATGGCTCTGACTGTAGTTCTCTTTGTGTAAAACAAAAATGAATAACACCTCCCTAATTAAGAAAAACATAAATTTCTGAAAATTAAAATAAGTAATAAGGTGTAGCAGTATCGAGGAGGCATTGAAAAAATAAAAGGTGATATAACATGGAGAACAAGAAGTTATGCAGAGATTTTTTGTTAATTATAAAAGTTATTCTTATGTACATAATGCAGTGTAAACAAATAATTTAAATGTTGGTTAATGATATGAAACGTTGACTAACGTCATGGAGTTAAAATGGTAACTAACGCTGGTGACCCCGACGTGATAATAAAACAAAGAAATTGTCAATTAAACAACAGCACACTGTTACGGAAGTAGAAGATTTCTGTAGCATTTATTTCACCCTGTGGCGAATATCCAGTATAGACTGTATACTGTGTTGTAAATTGTGTATTTGGGAACATAAACAATAGGAAGTAATTTTGAAATGGCAACCGAGGAAAACAACGATGTTTATAGAAGAATATCGGGAGAGAACCCAATACAGGATTGTCAGCTCGTACGTTCTTACTGTAAAATAAAAAGCTGGAATATGTAGGTACAAGCTTACAAAATTAATGAATACGTTGTTTTTTATCGATAACAAGAAGAAAGGAGTTTTTATATTTGTGTCATTTACGTTTCTGCCTACGCAATATGTTTTAGTTATTTTAATACATTTGTTTAAATTTCAGGGGATTTTTCCTATAAATTTCATCATATAATTAAATAAAAAGTAAGGATCTGATAGTAGAAAACCAGAAGAAGTGTCCAGCCAATCAGAACATCATGTATACATTGTTTTTTACCTGTAACAAGAAGAAAGTCCTGTTTATATTTGTAGTGTTTCTACCTGAAGTTAGACGTTTGACTGCGCTCTATGCATTATTTACTTTAACACAGTTTTTTAAATACACAACACTTAATAAAGCGACAAAGCTCTCGCATCCTCACTTAGCTTTGGACACAAGAGTGATCTGTTTTAGTAAGTGAATATTTCATTGTAAATAAAACTGAAACATTAAAATTTCTTTTCCAGTACTTTTACATTTCATTTGTTTGATAATTAAAATGTGAATAACTATAGTTAAGGAGATCCATTAGTTCAGATTGTGGAAAAAATGCCTGGAAAAATTGCAGTTGTATTACCATTTAACTGGGTATTTTTGCTGAAATCGGGGTATCAGACTTGAGTGGAAGATACTTCCTGTAAATATAAGTAAACAGAAGCAAAATAATGTGTCAAAGTATGGTGATGTTGCTTGAAATATACTTTTCACCGTTCCCTGCATAACCGTTTTGTTTGTTTATTTGTTTTAATTAAATAAAGAATGACTTATGCAGTTTGGGAAGTAGTGAATAAAACTTTCATATGGGAAAGGACAGACACAAGAGCAACTTTTTAGTTATGTTTGCATATTTACGAATCTATATGTCTATAGGCCATAATTCTCTACGTGAAAATTATTAATCAAACTAAGTAACACTTCCACAGAGCAATTCTTACACTGGTATTCTGTATCTGCAGCAAGGTCGTATTCCAGCCTGCATTATATTCTTCACGCCCTGTACACCACCAAATAGTTGAGGGTGGTTATTTTCGAGCTTTCTGAAGGAAGCCAGCACTGGGGCGCAGAGATGTGGTTGCAAGTTTCCGGGACGTTTTGTAGCCGGATGTGCTTCCTTTTCTGTCAGATTAATGCACATATTCCCCACGTAATGGTTTACAACTACATACCTCTCCGATTATTGTTGCCTTTACCACTCCCACTTTGGAAAGTTAAGGTGGGGTGTCCTAACTTGGGGTGAAAACCGAAGAACAGATTGGGCAAGAGCCACCAGCCGACGTCTTCCAAGTTGTGCTATCTGGAGACTGAGCGACAGACTTCCTGGTCCGGTACCACAAGTAGATCTGGCCTTCTCCAGTGGAAGGTACAAGAAGTAGAACACTAGCTTGTGTACGCTCGCAAAGCGACGAATGCCGAGTCTCTCCGGCTGTACAGATGACACACATCGACGGCTTCAGAACCTCCAGCAGCCATATCGTCCCAAGTTAACCTAGAAAAAGTTAAAAGTTTTAACAAGGAAGGTTTATTGTTTCATTGATTTTATATACGATGTCTGTTCAAAAATTATCGCAAATTTGAATTTACGAGGGCTACTTATATTCGATTTCCGATTGTTTTGTGGCGTTGTTTGGTACTTATGTCTCTCAGTTATGTTAAAAAGCTTGGCCATTTTGAACGTTAGGTTAATTGTTGACAGCTGCTTTGCTTGGACGTGTTTTGGCTAACCTTCGATTTTTATCTATTTCACAAAATGAATCAAAGAATCTGTATCAAATTTTGCGGATGCAAAATTGACTTGTGCGTCATTTTATGTCCCTGCTCACAAATCGTTGCTTGTGCACGAATTTATGACCAAAACCAATACACCTATGATGCGCCAGGCACCGAACTCTCCAGACACGCCCCTATGATTTTATGTTGTCCCCAAAGCTGAAGAGGCCGATGAAAGTACGACGCTACGCCATGATTGAGGAGATCATGCCGGTATCGAAGTAGGAGCTGAACAAGATCACAGCAAACGTTGTTTTAAAAGACTTTGAAGTGTTAATATTTGGGAGGGAGGTTACTTTGAAGGGGGAAAAATAGATATTCATGAATAAATACATACTTTTTGAAAACACACAAAATTTGCGATGCTTTTTGAATAGACCTCGAATAAGGCCTCGCATAATAGACCTCGTAAGTCGCCACAAAAATTGTGTGTCTCATAGCTTATGAGAATCCCTAGTGGTCTACCGGGAAACATACGAGTCAGTTGGAGAATTTAATGTCATGTCGGCACGTTGGCCATAGTAGCTCAGTTGTTTAGAGCAACCGCACGGAGAGAGGAAGATCCGTGGTTCAAATCCCGTCTATGGCATTGAATTTTTCATTCTGGCTCTACTCATCCAAACCTTAGCCTACACACGGCTAGTGTGGAAGAAATGATTATTTCTACTCTTACTTTTAGTTCTCTCAGGATTTGTAGAGGTTAGGACTATAGCATAACTGTCGACTAGATTTTTTTGTTTTACAGTGTGTTGTCATATTATTGTAATGTAATTTTCAATGTGGTCGCTATAAGACTTAGGAGCCCTACGACCTAAAATAAACTGTAAAAAAGGATCAACAATGTAGTAGTTGATGGGTGTAGAACGATAAACTGGGTCTCCTTTCATGAAAATTCCCTATTTCCCAGAATTCTTAGAGAAAAAACTTGTGATGCGTTTTAGAAGAGGATGTCTTCTATATATTTACATGAAGAATAAATAATTGTTTTTAAGATTACTAATCTTTGCATTGATCAAATATTTTTAAATTTTAATCGTTTACTTTTTCTACAAACCTCTGGTTTAGCAATGCATAATCCACTTTCATCTTCTCATCCTAATCTTTTTATGAGATATTTTGAAATGCAAGTCACTAAAGAATTCCCTTCCAATAGTAATGCTTGTTATAATTTCATGGAAGATACTTTTGCTATTGTTGCTGATAAAGACATAAATGATGCTTTACAACCTTTATATCTACAACATAAAAATAAAGAATTTACGTTAGAGACTAAATATAATCGTTGACTTTCCTTTCTATACCTAAAGATGATAAGATATAACAATAAGCTAAACCTCGGCATTTATAGGTTATCAACTCATATAGATAATTACATAAAAAATAAAAGTTTTAACATTTTATAAAAATTTGCTGTTTCTAACAGTTTCATTTACCAGTTAATATATCCCCACATAAAGAGCAATTCAATAAGGAATAAAAACACATTTCAATACTGCTTTATTAATGGTTTTAATAAGTATTTTATGCATATAAAGATTGAAAAATTAAAATAAAAATGTAAACAATCTTTTCCAACCATAAAAGAAGATGATTATAACTATAAAAATGCTTTTACCATCTTTGTGCTAATGAAAATTTCACAAAATTGATAAAGAATTTGCTATAACACTGGTTCCTCAGCATAAATATACCACATTTATTACATTTTTCTAATAAAATAATACTTCGGAGTGCAAATTAGGCATTTAGAAATTTAGTTGTTGATTGTGATCAGTTGTACATTGAAAGGATCAAACGTAATATAGAAACCGAAATGAGGAACCCTTTAGAAGTATTAGGTATGAAGAGATGGATAAACTAGCTGTAGCAGAACACTTATGGTCATTTGACTATAAAATAAATACAGAAGTTATCTTATTAAAGCAATTAAATAGTCCATAAGATTTAATGGTTTGCCATGAAATATTTATTTTACAAAATAGAGAACAGGTAATAAATTTTGCAGTATGACCAATTGATTCTCTATTTAAGTTTGTTTTATTCCCAGAGATTCGTGATAAATTCAAAAATAATGCATCACATAGCCGCTTTAAGGTTAACAAAAGAAATAAACCGAATGACTTAAAATGCAAGAGAGATTTATGGCGAACTGGTCTCTCGAGTGCTGTGAGGAATTTATCAATTTCCAAAGAGATAAGTAAAGTTTGTAGCAAATTATTATATCTTGTTGTAGTATTTGTACAGCACTGTAACGCTTTATTTTATAAATATAGCTCAGTGCACTATCTCAGATTATTTTATTATTTACTTATTAATTTTACTAAATTTACAAAAAAAAAGTTCTGTAGTAAGAGCAAATTGGCCCGCACTTCAGTTTGTATGTGTATTATTGAGACTTAAAGACATATTTTATCATCCTACGCTTAACGCTCCACACGAGTAACTTTAAAAAGTTATTTTAAGATTCTCTACCATTTACCAGATTATAATGAACAAATATATAATTTAATTTTGTTTTAGCAACCTTAACAAAAGAAAATTTTTAAATATTATCGCTTTGCATGTTCAAAATGTTGTTGTATAGTATAGCTTTTGAAATCAAAGAAAAGTATTATTAAATCTTAATTTTTAGAACTTTATTAATAGACATGACAATCTTTAGTTTTATTTAAATTGTATCGTTGTAGCATTTTAGATCAAATCTGCTGGGAAAGAAATCCTTTCTGAGAAACTCAAATCTATAGTCGAACAAACCCTTGTTGTGCTTTTTAACCTACTTAATAAAGAAAAGGAACTTGTAACATAAAGAGTCAAAATACAATTATAGATCCACAGAGATTCTGTCATAGAATATAAATATCAATGAAGTTTTATGTTGTGTTTTGAAGTAACCTCGACTAAAGAATATGCACTGTTGTTGAATTTTGTAAATTCTGTTAATTTAATAAACAATTGTTTCTGAAATATATGTTGGAAGTAAGATATTAAATCATCACACAACAAAAGGATACATCAGAATCTCCAGTAATTTTAAACATGTTGATCGTTTAACTGACGTTGGTAATAATACGAAACAATGATACGTAAGATGAAAAGAATTAAGCTTTTGGTAGTAAAAATATTATTTATTTTGACAAACGAGTATTTCAAAAAATAGTTGGAAGTAGACTTTGAATCCATACTTGATTAATATGATAAGAGTAAATTCATGAGAAACAAAATCTTGGGTAATTTAATGACAAATAAATATCTATTCAGTATTGCTCAAGTAATAACTATATGGAAAATTCCCCCCTGCATTTTCATGTCTTTAGGTTCTGGTGCTTGTCTACAAAATATGAGGTAAGTTTATTAATAAGGTAATGTTAAAGTATAAGTGAAATACTGCAGGGAGACCACTTCATAACGATCATTGGTTCGTCACATTTTCAAGAATATGTTTAGGTTACCCACTAGCAAACTACGTGAGGCTGAAGTTGTATTACATAGAGAATAACAGATTATATAAATTCATTTCTTTATAGAATTGTAACAAACTCTAATGAGTTGGGAAAGAAAGTGGATTATTATCTTACCTTCTTCTGCTCCAGTTGATTTTTGATTAAATTGATTTCCTTCAAGTGAGCCCCTCTGCTCCTGCAGACAATGATATAAATTAAATAACTATAGTGCCTAGACAGACAGGACAATTTCACAAAAATCCCTAAATAAATTCACAAATTATCTTCTTAATAGTCACAGTCCAATGCTGCGAAAGTATACAACATAAACTTCTAAATTTTAATTAAAAACAAAAAATTAATTAGCACAATTTAATGTGATGCACTGTATCTGGTAGTTAAAGTATGTAGTTCTTAACTTTTATCATGAAAAACTGCGTAAATACGTAAGCTATAACAACTCACTCAGAACGTCTTTCAGTACGATATTAGATTACAACAGTTTGATTTATATATACTCGAATAATGTTTAGGTATACTCCTTACCTATTACTCACTTTAAATATTAAATAATAATACCTGATAATCCTTTTTAGATCACATTTTTGAGAACCTACGCTGGGATATTCGTAAATGTTCAGATCGCATTCCAGCATCACTTCTAACTCACTAAATATGTTTAATCTCCTAAGTTACAACAGCTATCATTTGTTTTACATATGTATTTGTTTTACCTAATGACGTTAGATATGAAACGCCATCTGCTTGATATATACTATTAGCATTAAATATAACATAAAAATCACAAATTCAATTTGACATAATTAAATAAAATAACATATTCACCTAAAATATGCTGAATGTTTTGTTATTATATATCAGTGCATGAATTGTTTCTTTAGTTTTCTATTCAGTTCCATCAACCTTTAGCGTGTTTTGATTTAACTGGCTTTGTTTTGCTTTTACGATGTTTAAAGTGACCCAAGACGACATTTAGGGAGATTCTACCGTTAACGGGCCGCTCTACTCTAATAATTTACAGCTGTAACTTAATGCAGTATTTCTTAATTATTTTATATTTTACATTGACGATTTAAGTAATAAAGCTATTTCCTTCGAAACTTTTAATAAAAATTTTGGACCGTGAATTACAAGATTTTCTTGTTTACTACATGCGAATAGTAAACCAAGAAAATGTGTGTTAGTCGCTAAAATTATTGATACGAAAGTTACACTGGAACTAAATATTTTGAGGCCCCCGTATAAAAGAACCTGATTGTCTTACTCAGATGATTATCCCTACTGTTTTTAAAACTATTCTTACACGCGCTTAATCTTCAACTTCAAATTTGTCCACATAATCAATTGCAAAGTATTGATAATTTTCTTGCACGTTTTAGGAAATATTGCAGTACAGCAACCTTTAGAGTGCTAGAAGATAAGAATGAAAATGAGTTGAGCCAATACGGTTAAGGTACTGTCTTGGTGTTGCCAGTTCCACGGCAAGCAAGAGACAGAAATAGAAGATTTATCTGTCTCTCTCTCACCGAATCCACCTAGCAGTATCATACAGATGCTGAGATGTAGAGTGATACAGATGCTGACAGAGAAGTTCACTTAATGTTTAAGCATGCGTGTGAGAACATACACAATGATTACCGCATAATCTGAACCTTAAAACCTTGAGCATCTTAACAGCCATTTTACTAAAATTGTGTATTTCTAAGTGCTTACTTAGCAAAGTGTCAGTGCATAAGTGTCTATTTTGTCAATTTTAGTGCCTTTTTGCCTGCCTATTTCACACATTTTAAGTACCTATAAATGCGTGTTCAAGGGGCGTGGTTTTTAAGATTAAAGCGCGTCATTTACCTATGAATTTATTTACTAAAGCTGAGTACTACGTTCTATGCAGTTTTAATCCCTCTTCTTTCTTATTAAAATTGTGTTTGTAAATGTCAAACTTAAGAACAATTCACTTACATAGCTATCGTTCATATGCACACAAAGCAAAATGATTCAAATTAGGTGCGTTCTACGAAATAAGGTGCCTGCTACACGAAACAAAGTAGTTACATTTCAACGATTTATGAACATAGTTTCTATTTTAACAATGCCATATTTGTATACTGTTTGTAATGAACTTTAAACCAAGTTTTGTTTCATTGAAATACTTAATAAACACGTAATATATGAATGTGTATTTATGAAGCAGCTTTAAACCATGAATTTCATGTACTAATGTTAGGCTTTGTGCGCAGAAATTTTAGTCTTGCAGTAACAAAATCACTTCTCTGAAAAAGATATTTGCGATCATCAATGCTTCTCCTATATCAGAACCCAAGAGATTTCAGAATATTATGCATAGAAGTTACAGATTCCGTATATCGTATTTGCCCCCTCATTAAATTGGTCACATTTTGGGTGTTGAATATTCACTCTTGTCATATAAATCATAAATAGTTGTTCCTGAAACACACTTTTGAAAATTTTCTAAGTTGGTAGCACATTTTTTAGCTGCCCGATATTTCCCTGGAGATCTAAATATGGAAACTTCTCCTAATTTGGTAAACTTTTTGCCTTCTTTAACAAAGTTCGTCACAGAATGAGCACACACCTGATCAGATTATAACATTAATTCTCAACCAGGAGCGAAATTTGTACTTTCGAAAATGTCTTATTTGACATCTGTTTGAGAAAGTAATCCACATTAACAGGAATATGTGTAGCCTATTTATGTAAAATCTTGTGAGTTGTTCCGCAGTTACTACCAGGCGTCCTATCGCGGATTTGTTTATAACAAAATGTTAATACGCAATCCAGCCTCCAGAACTGAACCTCCGGGTTTAGTTGGAACCAACAAAGGGCTCTGGCGGCTCCCCACAATGTTATAGATGCCTGGGGTTTAACCACTCCAGCAACTTCTGCCACCGTAACCCCCGATGCTTACGGTGCGGTGGCACCCATACCATAGATGTCTGTCCGCGTGCGATCAGAGATACCCACCTGTGCTAAATGCAAGGGTGATCACATTGCGCGCTACGGGGTCTGCCCTACTAGGAAGGCTGTGATAGCCCCTAGGAGGGCGCCAGCACCAACATCGGCAAGGCAGAATCCTGCCCCCGCTGTACCAGTGCAGCCAGCTGCTTCTGGTACAACTCAGAGAGCACGTGGTGTGCCTACCTTTGCGGAGGTGGCGCGCAAGCCTGCGTATTTGCCAGCGGTATCACGGGCAATTCACACACGTCCACCTAAAGCAACAAAACAGCCCCTAAGACCACCCCCTCCGGCGGAGCACAGGGACGACGTCCTGCCAGAGCGCAAGAGCCCGATTCCGAGGCGTCGAGCGGGCAAGGTACACCAAAGACCGCTCCTCAGCTGAGGGATGGACAGGCTAATGGTAGGCCGGCGCCCAGGCGCTCTTCTGCATCACCCACTGCCACCAAAACTTCCTCTTCAAACGAAGTTGCTCCTCCCACCACACAGGCCTCAGAGATGCTGGATTGGTTGCCCTTGCATTGTTGTCTACACTAAGCCGCGCGGGCCATAATGGCAGGTCGAACTATGTCTCTGACCTCGTTCAGATTCGCATTCTGGAATGCGAGTGGCATCAATGGACAACAAGATGAACTCCTACATTTTGCGAGGACGTTTACTTTGGATCTCATCTTGGTATCGGAAACATATCTCCGACCTGAAATGTCCTTCCGGATCTCCGGCTATCACTGCCTCAGGATCGACCGTGTGGGCCGTCGTGGCGGTGGCACGGCGATCTTCGTGAGGAGAGGTGTAGTCTTTAAACCTGTCCAGCTTACCCCTCTTCATACCCTTCAAGCCACGGCTGTCTGCGTGAACTTGGGCGGTTCCAAGTTCCTGATAGTGTCTGCATATCCACCTCTTCGTCAACAGTTCGTTTCTAACGATAATCTCTCGATCATCGCCCTATATCCAAACGTCATTATGGCTGGGGACTTGAATGCTAAACATCCACGTTGGCATTCGATTCCCCGGACAGACGCAAGAGGCAGAGAAATCATCCGCATCATAGATGGAGTTCCTCAATTGAGAGTTGAGAGTTCCTGACAACCCGCTCATTTCCCGCAAATTCAAGGCCGTCCTTCGGTCATTGACTTCGCAATCATCAAACATTTTCCATTTCACTTATCACTAAATTCACGAAACGCCTTACCTTCCGACCACAAACCAGTTGTGGCTGAGGTCAGCTTACGGGTTGTCATCATGACTTCACGGTTCAAAACCGTGAGGTCGATTGGGACTGCGTACGGGTCTGGCTAAACGACTCCATACCTCCTTACCCACACATTACAGACATACCAACCCTAGAGAGGGCAATCTCTTCCTTCACCTCCATCGTAGGACGAACTGTTCGTAACCTCACCGTTCACACTCCAGCAGATCTACACCCTCACGTCATCCCGCTAGACATCCATATACTCATCCGCCGCTCTTGGGCTCCTCGCAGACTCTATCAGCGACACCGCACTCGCCATAATCAGGTTCTGCTCGTGCGATTGCGCCGAGAGGTTCGACTTCGCCTACGAGAGCACCTTGTGCGCGCGTCGGAGGAGTTGACGTCTCGAGTGAATTTTGAGAATGGCGAGGCGTGGAGGCTTGCAAAAGGACGCCGGAATCGTGGAGGAGCTCCAACCACCCCTGGGTAATTTGCATGTTGAAGCCCGGTAAAAATCCGGCTCTCCCCACCAGTTACATCTTCTTAGCCTTCTATCAGTCCTCTCGACAGTTTTCGAGAGGCTTGTTTTAGCCCGCTTGTCGCCCCTACTGAGGGACATTCAAGCTACCCCTCCCCATGAGTTTCGTTTTCGTCCAGAACGTTAGACATCACAGCAGCTTCTCCGTTTGGTGGAGGCCGCTGCTCTGGATTTCCAGGATAGGGCATTCACTGCGGCAGTGACACTGGATGTCGAGAAGGCCTTGTCTACCACCTGGCATGCAGGTCTTCTACATAAGTTAATCACCCTGGGGCTTCCTACACACATGATGCATCTTCTACACACTTTCCTTAAACACAGACATTTCACAGTCACTGTGGCAGGAAAGCTAACTAACAGACGACCTATAAGAGGAAGCGTCCCCGAAAGCTCTGTTTTATCCCCTACACCTTTTAGCGTGTATGTGGAGGTTCTCCCCACGGAGCTACATGTCAACATAGCCCAATAGGCTGACGATGTGCTACTATACAACAGTTGGCTACCATGAGGAGCTCCGGCTCCCTCCCTTCTTTTCATCCACCTAAATTGAAACCACCACCTAGCAAAACCCCACATAGCCTGTCATTAAGTATTTAAGTACGTGTAGGACAGGTACACGAGTGACACACATCGTGCTGACCCTCAGTAAGCAGCCAGCTACTTGATTGATTGATTGATTGATTGATTGATCTATATAATTATTTTTTAAAAATTCTTCATTAAAGTGAATAAAGGTTTTACTGAGGTATTGTATAAGAAAACTATATTTGTTTGGGACAACAGAAATATACCAAACAAATTATAGTGCTTGGCACAATCAAATGCTATGAAGAATCGAAACATTCATTTCTGGGATACTACAAATGAGCGCATCTGTTTTCATTCTAATGCAAGTTCTCGGATATCAAATGCTACTTCCTTGCTTCAAAAAACAAGTTCTCGGATACTATAAAGGGGAACATTTGTATTGTGAATTTGTGGGTTCGTAGAACTAAAAGTCCGAGTTGTAGAAATTTAAAGCCTTTTCTCATTCTCTGTTTACGATTCACTGACACTTGGTGAGTAGTCGCTTCCTAATATATCTCACCTGATAATTCCAGACTGTTCCAGAACACTCAAGAGACCGAATAGTCTCTAACAATCAAGATGTGACACGAAATTTCCATTTATCTCAGTTTGTTTGTTTCCTCAGACGTTTATCTGCGTGCTATCTTTATCAGTTTCTTTGTGTAAGCAAGCCGCGTTATCGCTCCGCGCGAAACCTTTTATGCCCGTCGCTACGACTCTGCTTCGACCTCAAGGCTGGCTGTCCCGAACAGCATCATCGTAACGGGCCAGACGATCCAGGTACACCACCAACATCTTCCCACGAGGCACCTTCTGGATGCGGTAGACCACGTCGTTAATCTTCTTCACCACCCAGTACAGTCCTTGCAATGGCTGTTGAAGTTTCGGACATCGTCCCTTGGTCCGGGTAGGGCGTTACAACCCGACCAAGTCTCCTTGTCGGAACCCTTGTCAGTTGGCCTGCCTGTGTAGCGGGTCTTCATGCGGTCGCTCGTCTTCAGGATGTTTTGTTAAGTCGTCTCATGCATGTCGTGGAGATTATCCACCAGGTTCACCACACACTCAGTTTCTGGCTGTTTTGTGTCCGGGGGCTCCCAAAGGCCTGGTCACAAGGGAGGTGTAGCTCTCGGCCGAACATTAGGCTGGCTGGCGTCATCCCAGTGGTGTCGTGAGTGACGAGCCGTAGGCCGGCAAGATCAGTGGCAACTTAACATCCCAGTCTCGCTGATGGCTGGTCACAACCTTCCTCAGGTGTTCTTCTATGGTCTTGATATACCGTTTGACCATGCCATCCGACTGGCAATACAGAGGTGTTGTGCGGGTCTTGTTCATCTCAAGCCTTTCCAGCGCCTCCTTCATCAGGTTGGATTCAAAATTGGTGCCCTGCTAGCTGTGGAACTCTAACGGGACGCCAATTTGGCATAACACTTGTTCCACGAGGCAGTCTGTGATTGTGTTTGCCTTCTGGTTCGGGATGGCATACACATCCAACCACTTTTTGAAGTATTCCACGGCCACCATCACTTACGTGTTGCCTTGGTCGGACACTGGGAATAGTCCAGCTAAGTCGACGGCGAACAGTTCGAATGCCGCTCCAAAGTTGTACTGCTGCATGCGACACCGGCTTCTAGTCTGAGTGCCGCGACTCGCCGAGCACACGTGACATTGAATGGACCAACTCTTCACGTCAGCTAGGAGCCCGAACCAGTAGCAGCGCTACCGAAGTTTCTCGATCGTTCGGTTTGCTTCCAGGTGTCCCCCTGAAGTACCGGTCCTCCTGAAGTACACTTCCTCCAAGACATCCAGAACCCTACTTCGGGGAAGTACCAACTATTCTCTTTGCGTCTTCCCATCAGGCGATTCCCATACACAGAACAGCACGCCCTCTCTTATCTTCCGTGAGTCCCATTCGGCACAGTACGACCTATGGGAGGCCCTCCACGGAGCGATTTCCTCCCAGGTTGGTCTTGTGTCTGCCTCAACTTCTCTCAAGAGTGACCGCAAGTCTGCGTCCACCAACTGCTCCCTCCTCAGGCCTGCGCTATCCCAGCCATCCGCAGGCACTGCCGTGACCACTGTGAGAGCTGGGCACGCTCCTTCTCGCCCACTTTTCTGCACTGGCTACTCTTCTAGGCAAGGTCTTCGGGACATGGAGTGTGCGTTGCCGTTAATCTTCCCTCTACGATGTTCAGAGGTGAAGTCGTACTCCGGCAGTCTTTGTACCCAACATGCTGTCTGACCTTCCAGGTTCCTAAAGCGCAGTAGCCAAGATAGAGTGCAATGGTCAGTCCTTAGGTGGAATGACTGACCATACAGGTACTTGAGAAAGTGCTCCAATGTCTTTACTACCACCAGTAACTCTTGCCGGGTGACGCAGTATTTCGTCTCTGCCTTGGACAGGGTCTTGCTGTAGTTTGCTGTCACTCGCCGTTGGCCGTCCTGGACTTGCGATAGGACGTCTCCAATGCAATGGTTGCTGGCGTCGGTGTTCACAATGAAGGGTTACCTAGCGCGAATTCCAAAATAGGAGCACTGCACAGTGTCTTCTTCAGGTGCTGGAAAGCGTGTTCAGCGTCCCCTTTCCACTCAGAAAATCGGTGTTCCTCTGTCAGGCGGGTGAGGGGTTTGGCGATGTTGGAGAACCCCTATATGAAACGGAGGTGATTGCTGCACAGCCCCATGAAACTGCGCAACTCTCGCTTATCCTTTGGGCGAGGCCAATCACTCACAGCCTGTGACTTCCCCGAGTCTGTGGCCACTCCGGTTGGTGAGACTATGTGGCCCTAGTAGTTGAATTCCTTGCGGATGAGCTGGCACTTCTTTGCATTTAGCTTCAAATTGGTCGCCTACATTCTCTGTAGCACCTTACTCAGATTCTGAAGATGGTCTTCGAATGTCTTGCCGACGATGATGATGTTGTCCAGGTATAGTAGGCAGGCGTCATTAGTCAATCCTCTCATTACTGACTCCATGAAGTGTTGGAAGTTAGCTGGTGCCTTGCAGAGGCCAAAGGGCATGACTGTGAACTGCCAAAGCCCTAGATCCAGTCTCGACTTCGGGACCAGGGTCGAGAACCACTGTGCACCAGCTAGCTTGTCCAGGGTGTTGTCAATCCGGGGTAAGAGGAAATAGTCCTTCCGGGTAAAACCTTCAGCTTCCTCTAATCCACGCAGAAGCGTAACTCTCCGTTCTTCTTTGTCACGAGAATTAAAGGGGAACACCGAGGGCTGCCAGAATCTTCAATCACTGCCCTAGATTTCATGTCCTCTAGCATATCCCGTTCCACCGCATGTTTCACCAGCGGAACGCGTCTGGGTGGTTGGCGAATAGGCCGGTCGTCTCCGTTGTCGAAGCGGTGGAGCACGCGGTCCGTGCGGCCGTAATCGCTGTGGCCTTGATTGACGACGCGCTGGTATCGCCTCAGCAGTTTTCGAACTTTTTCCAGCTGTTCTGCGGTCAGGTGTTCAGTCACCCTCTTCAATAAGCCTTCCAACCGGGGTCCCGGCACCGGCTCTTGTGTACTGTCGATGGCTGTGATGCTGACCAAGGGCTCGCACGTCCCCAGGTCCGTTCCGGCCTGGACGACGTGATCGGTGTCTTCTAGGTTGAGCAGCCTCACTGGCACCTCCCCTTGGCATGGCAATAATGGCCTGACTACACAGAGTCCGTGCATAGGCGTCTTCTGGTAAAGCATCATGTTCCTGGTTCGCTGACCCTCCAATCGGGCCGTCACCACCACATAGCTTCTCGCGGGGACAACCACGTCTTCCTTCAAGACGACACTATGGATTCCAAGGCGCTCTTCGGGTTGCCGGAGTATGCCCTCTTCTCTATTAAGCCGCAGGACCTGCCGACGTCAACCGGCACCTCGTGGCTCCTGAGGGCATCCAATTCCAGTATCAGCTATTCAGCCACCTTCGCAACGAACACCCACAGACATACGGCACTCCGTCCCAAGGTCAACTTCAATAGGTCCTCCTTCTTAACAGGCAAGGTGTTCCCCGATGCCGTCACAAGATGGTATAGTCGGCTCGGCTTCCTCGCCGGCAAACACTTCGCCACTTCGCCGGTGTCCAACACCAAGCGGCTCGGCTTCCCTCTCACCCAAGCGTCCGCGATGAGGCTGTCAGCCATACGCCGGCGGACGGCGAGTAGTGTCACTTGAGGGGATGATGGTGATGGCGCTGACGTGCCCCTCTCTACGAAGGCCCTTACTCGTTTTGGCGCTGCTCTTCCTTGTGTGGGCAGTCTCTCTCCAGGTGTCCGGGCACTCCACACCCCAACTTAGGCCACTAGGTCTTCGCCGGCGTCCCTCGGCTGTTCTTCTGTCTCCTCGTTCTTGATGTCTGGGTAGCTGTTAACTTGGCCGCCTCCATCCTTAATGCTGCCGTTAGCGCCTCGTGGATGGTTTTATAATCGCCGAGCATTATTCGCTGACGTACCCCGTCAACGAATGTGTAGTTGGCTTCTCGGGATACGAACTCTGATGGGAGTTCGACTAGGGCCTTGCTAGCCAATTTCTCATCTGCCAGGGCGAACTCCTGAAGCGTCTCCCCTGGCTGCTGCGACCTTGCCTTTTGCTGGCTGCGGTACTGTGCGGCTAAGCGGGGGTTTCCAGGGCGATTCTCCAGGGCCTCCCAGATGTCCTTGTGTGCCGCCGTTGTCTGTACCGCGTTCAGGACTTCTGCGGCCCGTCCCTGTAGGCGGGCTGTTAACTGTGCGGCCTCTTCCTCTGGTGACCAATTGTTGTGTTTGGCCACCGTATCGAACTGGAGGCGGAAGAATTCGAAATTTGTTGTGCCGTCGTATTTACATTTTTCAAATAAAATAATACTTCTAAGAGGAAATTAGGCATTTAGAAATTTGTTTGTTTAGATTGTGATCCGTTGTTGACTGAAAGCATCAAGCATAATTTAGAAAAAGAAATGATGAACCTTTTAGGAATATTAGGTATAAAACAGCCGCAGAAGAACACTTTTGGTCATTTGACTATAAAATAAATGCATAAGTTATATTATTAAAGCAGTTAAATACTCCAAATGATGTAACGTTTTGTCATAAAATATTTATTTTAAAAACTGGAGGGCAGGTAATAAATTTTAAAATATGGCCAATTGATTCTCTATTTAAGTTTGTTTTATTTTCAGAGATTGGTGATAAATACAAAAGTAATGCATCACATAGCCACTTTAAGGTTAACAAAAGAAATAAACTGAATGACTGAAAATGCCACAGAGATTTTTGGGAAACAAGTCTCTCGAGTTCCGTGAGGAACTTATTAATTCTCAAAGAGATAAGTAAAGTTTGTAGCAAACTATTATATCTTGTTGTAATATTTGTACAGCACTGTAAATCTTTATTTTGCATATAAAGCTTATTTCACTATCTAGGTTTGTTTATTAATTACTTATTAATTATGCTAAATTTACAGAAAAGGTTGTGCACTAAGAAAAAATAATATTAGGAACAAATAAATATTTTATTTCGTTCAGATTGTTGCACATAATGATTCTGTAAGATTTAGGTTTAATCATACGACACTGATAATGTCATTCTTTCAGCCAATTTGACTGAAATTTTATTTTTATTCACCCATTACACAAACCTTAAGAGCTTTGCAATTTTTGCCTTCACTTCCCTTTGTATGAGTATTATTCAGACTTAAAGGCATATTTTATCATCCTAAGCTTAATGCTCCACAGGAGTAACTTTAAAACTAGTTCTTTTATAATTCTCCACCATTTACCAGATTAGAATGAACAAATGTATAATAGATTTTGTTTTACCAGCTTAACAAAAGAAAACAGTTTTAAATATTATTGCATTGCATGTCCAAAATGTTGAAGTATTGTATAGCTTTTAAAATCAAAGACAAGTATTATTAAATATTACTTTTTGGAACTTCAGTAATAAACATGACAATCTTTAGTTTCCTTTAAATTGCATAATGTGTAGCATTTTAGAGCAAATCTGCTGGAAATGAAATCCTTTCTGAGAATCTAAAATTTATAGTCGAACAAACCCTTGTTGTGTTTTTAATCTACTTAATGAAGAAAAGGAACTTGTAACATAATGAGACAAATTACAATTATAGATCCACAGTGATTCTGTCATAGAATATAAAGGCCAGTGAAGGTTTATGTTGTGTTTCGAAGTACTTTCTACTAAAGAATATGCACTGTTGTTGAATTTTGTAAATTCTGTTAATTTAATAAAGATACGTTTCTGAAACCTATGTTGCAAGTAAGGTATAAAATCACTAGACAAACAAAAGCACACCTTCGCATCTCCAGTCATTTTAAATGTGTTAATCGTTTAAATGCCGTTGGTAATAATAACAAACAATGATACATAAGATTAAAAAAGTAAAGTTCTTATAGTAAAAATATTATATATTTTGGCCAAAGAGTATTTCAAAATATTGTTGGAAGTAGAATATTTGATTCCATACCTGTTTAAGATGATAAGAGTATATCCATGAGAAACAATATTTTGGGTAATATAATGCCAAATAAATATGTATTCAATATTGCTCAAGTAAGAACTATATGGAAGATTTACTCCCTGCATTTTCATGCCATAAGTTCTGGTGCTTGTCTACACAATGTGAGGTAAGTTTATTAATATAGTAATGTTAAAATATAAGTGAAATATTACAGGAAGACCACTTAATAACGATCATTGGTTCGTCACATTTTCAATAATATGTTTAAGTTACCCATTAGCAAACTACGTGATGCTGAGGTGATATTACATAGAGAAAAGCAGTTAATACAAATTCATTTCTTTATAGATTTGTAACAAAATCTAATGAGTTGGGAAAGAAAGTGAGTTGTTATCTTACCTTATCTTATTAGATGAAATTGATTTCCTTCAAGTATATCCTCTGCTCCTGCAGACAATGATATAAATTAAATCACTATAGTGCCTAAGCATATAGGAGAATTTCACAAAAATCTCTAAATAACTTCACAGATTAACTTCTAATAGTTAGAGTTCAACGCTGAAAAAGTATACAACATAAACTTCTAAATTTTAATTAAAAATAAAATTAATTAGCACAATTTAATGTAATGTACACTAAAAGGTGTTGTATCTGATAGCTAATGTATATAATTTTAATTCCTAAACATGAATAACTGCGTAAATACGTTAGCTATAATAACTCACTTAGAACATTTTTCAGTACGATATTAGATTATAACGGTCTGCGTTATACATACTCGAATAATGTTCAGGTATACTCCTTACCTATTATTCACTTAAAATATTAAATAATAATACCTGATAATCCTATTTAGATTACATTAGAGAACCTAAGCTCGAATATTCGTAAATGTTCAGATCGCATTCCAGTATCACTTCTAACTCACTAGAAATGTTTAATCTCTTTAGTTACAGCCACTATCATTTGTTTTTCATATTTTTTTGTTTTACTTAATGACGTTAAATCCGATACGCCATCTGCTTAATATATACTATTAGCATTAAATATTACATAAAAATCGTAAATACAATTTGACATAAATAAATAAAATAACATATTCACCTAAAGAATGCTTAATTTTTTGGTATTATATATCACTGCATGAATTGTTTCTTTAGTTTTATTCAGATCCATTGACCCTTAGCGTGTTTTGATTTAACTGGTTTTGTTTTGCTTTTACGATGTTTAAAGTGGCTCAAGATGACATTTAAGGACACTATCATTAACGGGCTGCTGTACTCTGACAATTTACAGCTGTAACTTAATGCAGTATTTCTTAAGGATTTTATATTTTACAATTGACGATTTAATTAATAAAGCTATTTCCTTCCAATCTTTTAATAAAAATGTTGGGCAATGAATTAGAAGATTCTCTTGTTTGCTACATGCGAATAGTAAACCAAGAAAATGTGTGTTAGTCGCTAAAATTACTGATACGAAAGTTACATTGGAAATAAATATTTTGAGGCCCCCGTATAAAATAACCTGATTGATTTACTCAAATGATTATCCCTACCGTTTTTAAAACTATTCTTACACGAGCTTAATCGTCAGCTTCATTTGTGTCCACATAAACATTTGCAGAATATGTTGTTGTTTTCAAATGCTAGGCTTCGGCAATGAAGCCATTAGCTCCCTTGCTCTCCAATATTTCTTTATAGTGGGTCCGGCAAGTAGGGCTTCACAGGTTAAAAGATGTTCTTCAGCCATTTCCTCTTCTTCGTTGCACAGAGGACAACATGGACTTTGGCTAAATAATTATGTTCCGTAAGTAATCTAAAATTTGCTACTGCAGCTTTACGTGGGATTTCTGGAATAATTTCTGGATTTTTAATTAAAATGTTCCATTTTTTATCCTTGGCTTTGTTAGATATTGCTTGTTTTTTTGTTTTTATATCAGTTTTTAATTGATCTTTTTGTGGATGTCAAGGGTAGGTTTTTACTTTTGTTATGAATTAAATTTGCACCTTTTTTGGTAAGAAAATCAGCTGATTCATTTCCAGCCATTCCACAATGTGCAGGTATCCACTGTAATATAATTCTTTTCTGCAGTTATTGAAGTTGTTGGATCATTTTGTGACATTCTTTAATTTGGATTGACCTCATTTTATATGAACGTATTGCACATAATTCTGCTTTAGAATCAGAAGGTATGTCAGCAATTTTGAATTTATCTATTCTGTATAGAAGATGTTGGAGTGAAATATGAGTAGCCGTTACTTCTGCATCAAACTTTGTTGTGGTGTATCCTGCTGGTGGATACAATGAGAACAGTGCACTTTTAATTCCTGTTCTTGAGTTCTTGTCCAAGTCAGATCCATCTGTGTAGATGTGCTACGTAAAACATTTGCAGAATATTGATAATTGTCTTGCACGTTTTAGGAAATATAGCAGTACAGTAGGCTTTAGAGTGGCCAGAAAATAAGAATGAATTTGGGGTAGCCAATACGGTTATGGTACTCTGTTGGTGTTGCCAGCTCCACGGCAAGCGCGCGACAGAGATGGAAGATGTATCTGTCTCTTTCTTACCGAATCCACCTAGCAGTATCATACAGATGCTGAGATGTGCAATGATACAGGTGCTGACAGAGAATTCTACCAAATATTTAAGCATGTGTGTGAGAACATACACAATAATTATCGCAGAATCTGATTCCTAAAACGTTGAGCATTTTAACAGCCATTTTACTAAAATTGTGTAGCGGTTACCTTTGTAAATGGAAGAGCACGGTACGACTAAGAGTAGGTGAAGAGACAGTTGAGCGAGTGAGAGAGTCGCTCACTCGTACCCCAAAGAAATCAATCCGGAAGGCTAGTCGTGAATTACAAGTTCCTGTATCGACTCTTTGGAAATTTGTAAGAAAACGCTTACGGCTACGTCCTTACCGTTTACAGTTATTAGAGGCTATAAAGCCGATAGACATGTTTCTTCATGACGATGGCGATTTTATGGATCGTGTTGTCTTCAGTGATGAATCGACCTTTCACCTTAGAGGACATGTTAACACTCATAATGTGAGCATCTGAGGCTCAGAAAATCCTCACGAGGTGGTAAAAATTCAACGAGATTCCCCTAAAGTTAATGTTTTTTTGTGCTGTATTCCTGCGTAAAGTTTATGGGCCTTTCTTTTTTGGTGAACCTACTGTAACTGGCACTTAATACCTTGATACACTAGAGCAATGGTTCTTCCCTCATTCTGTGTATAGTCACAGATGAAAGCTCCGAAAATATATAACATATACCTATTGCTAAATACTAATTAAAACATATTAACACAATTTGTTATAATCCACATAAAAATTTTAATATCTGATAGTTAAAGTATATAATTATCGAATGTTTAAACATTAATAGCGTACAAACGTTAGCTATAATAACTCACACAGAACGTCTTTCAGTACGATATCAGATTGTAACTATTTGTGTTATATATTCTCGAATAATATTTAGGTATACCTTATTGCCTATTATTTACTTTAAATATAAAATAATAATACCTGATAATCCGTAGTTTATTTTATATTTGCGAGAGAATAAGCTCATATATTCGTAGATTGTTCCTTTCTGATCGCAGCATTTCTTCTAACTCACTAAATATGTTTAATCTCGTTAGTTACAGCAGCCATCATTTGTTTTTCTTATTTTGTTTTTACTTAACGACATTATATACGATACGCCATCTGCCTAAGTTATGCTATTAGCATTAAATATAACCTAAAAGTCACAAATACAATGTGATATAAATAAATAAAGTAACATATTTTCCTACAAAATATGCTTAATTTTTTGTGTTATATATCATGTATGAGTTGCTTCTTTATTTTTATTCAGTTCCATCGTGCCTTAGCGTGTTTTGTTTTAACTGCTTTTGTTTCGCTTTTACGATGTTTAAAGTTGCTCAAGACAGTATTTCTTAAGCATTTAGCATTTTATAGTTAGCGATTTAAGCGATAAATTTATTTCCTTCTAAATTTTGAATAAAGTGTTGTGCCTTGAATTACATTTTCTTATTTACTACATGCGAATAGTAAACCAAGGAAATGGGTGTTATTCGCAAAAAAAATGTTGATACAACTACATATTTTGTGGGCGCCGTATATAAGACTGGATGTGTTTTACTCAAACGGTATTGTCCAATGTTCCCTAAACTATTCTTACACGCGGTTAGTCTTCAAATTTGTTTTATTCCAGTTAAAGATTCGTAGCGTATAGTAGTGTCGGACAGATGGCGTGGATAAATACTTAAAGAGGAGCATCAGCATGGCGCTACAATGCTGTTACCGGTTCAACTGACAAGCAAACATGGACAAATTATTCCCAATTGAAGTCAAGTTTAAATGCATCTCACAACAAAATCCAGGGCAATGTCTATTCACTGTGCGTCTGTGTATAGTTTCATTAGTCTAACTCCAAAACTGTGATGCATGGAGATCTTAAATTATGAAAATTTCAGTAGTGAGAGAACAAGGTTAAAGAATTATAATTCATATCTAACACTAGCATTCACGTAACTTTCAAGCTAAATTAAAAATCGCTTGTGGATGCTATCTAAGCATTCTTCGGATTCAGGAAGGCTTACACTATTTTATAGTAAAAAGAGAAAATGCGATTTTTTGAAAACGTTTATGAAATTTCAGTCACACTTGTCCTTAACAATTTGCAGAAAATAGAGATTTTTCTTGTACGTGTTAGAGAATATTGCAGTAAAGTAGGCTTTAATCTAGTCAGAACTCCTAAGAGCACTATAGTCACTATGGAGCAATTTAATGGGACGATGGGGGATGCTGATGAATTTCTCGCCTTTGTTGACGATCTTAAATAGATCTAGAAGTTCCCCCTGCAAATCTGAATCTGTAGGCGCATCAGTAATTCTGCATCACACACATTCATCCATTTACTGAGCAATTCTGATCTACGTCCTTCCTCTACGAATGTTACTTGAAAAAGAAAGATCTTTGAGACATATAACATCTTCCTCTCATATGAGGTTGTCATGGTTACACATCACCTATATAAGAGTATATCTCTATTTCATTACATATTTCACTTTCTTTAACTATTCTTTTTAAACAACAGTAGATATCTGCCACAACTCTGTGATTTTCAAGAAGTTCCTTTACCTTTGCATGGACACCTAAACCATTTCAATACAGCATAACTTTTGAACTAATAATAGGACTTACGTCAAATTTTGGTAGATTGTAATAAAAATTGGGAGAATACATTACACTAAATATGTAAAATATGAAGCTATTAAGAGTGAAGCAGAAAAATATGTACAAGTATAATAATTGTAACATAAAAATTCACTTTTCTTACAAGAAATGATAAATGCTCTCTTATAAATTGATTACAAACTCGATTTTGGGAACATTTTACTCGCATCCTCAGCCAGAAGCTTCAAAAATCTCGTTTTCAACGTTACAGTGGCTAGATGTCACTACGTTTTTTCAGTAGTACCAAAATCTTAAACTTGTTTCATTTTTAGGTTGAGCATGTGTCAGTGGGTGCTGTACGGAATGAAAGATTGAAGAATTTGTAAAATATGTATTTTTATTTTGACAATGAGCAGACTGGTGGATTTATTAATCTTCTTTCGTTGCAAAAGTTGGTCCGCATTTTTCTGATCTTAAGTTCTGGAGGTCCTGCCCTTGATTTTACTTTTTCATAATGACTTTCACTGCATCTGTACCTTTAATTTAACATTAAAATAACTAAAATATTACCATTTATAAAATTATAGTAAATATATACATACTTCCCAAAGGATGACAAATGAGCAGTGGTATTGTGGTTGCAGTATTAAAAATCTTACTTCACGTTATAAAATTATTAAAGAAATGAATGACACAGATAAAATGGAAATTATAAAACTGGACATATGGAAGTATACACATTCCTTCAAAATTTGTTCAGTCTATAATCATCCATACAGCAATCCTCTGATCTTTTCTCATTTACTTCCAAACAAATCTTAGAAGATTGTGGCTCTGGACACAGAGATATTCAAATGAAAAAGAAAAATTTATCTGCTACAAAGTAGAAGCCTAGATAGAAAGTAAATTTGAAACACCAATAAACGATACAACAAAAACAGATAAATTAAGCAAACATTTATGTGTTACGATTTTGAAAACACCAAAGAAATACTTGCCAGGAGTATTAACTAAACCTACAAAACTTTTTGGAATTCAAAATTAGAAAAAGTTAAAAATGAAAGAGACTTAGCTAGAATAGCAGCAGAAAAATCTAAAGTTCTGAAAGAAATACAAAACAGGAGAAAATTCAGTGCCCAGTTTAAAAATGAAGGTTGCTCATTTCTTACAGAAGTATTTTTTAAGGAAACTGAAATGAAAATGGTGAATTCTGAATAGTGGGAATACAAATTTAAATCCTGACTAAAGTATATATACAGAAAATATGAAGTGTCAGCTAGGTTCGTACATGCTTTTATGTCTGAGAAAAATGCAATGGCAGAGGCCCTGAAACATGATATTGCAGAGGAGTAGGAAAAAATTAAATCTGACCTGGAAGATAAAACTAATTAAGTGGAAGAGCACCTAGATAAGCAACAGATGGACAGATGGAAGGAAACAACAGGATGATGACCAGGATGGTACAATACCACTGTTTCTCAATACTCGATACTGATTTTTTAGCACTGGTGCTTGATCCTTACTTTATAGAAAGCAAAAATGGCAATTGCTTGTATATGGTATGTTGTTCTTATCAGTTTTTAATAGTCATTGATATGTAGGTTATATCTAAGGTCACAAATTATAAAATTGTGAACATGTTCCTGTAAACTACTGGCACTTGAATCCTGTGGAAAATATTATTAACATTCTAATTTACCATGCCTACTTTTTGATTTTTTGATGTATCTAGGTATTGTGTCATTTAAAAAGGTGTATGGTTGCTGCAAAAATACAGTTAATTGTTATAAACATATATTGGTAGGCTAAAACCACGAGTCCCTAGCTATCAAACAGTGTTGTGAAAACCGCACATCAATAACATCTTCCATTTCAGAGAAATGTGTAGTGTTTAACGCCCGGTTTTACTACATACGGCACCGCAGGTGGTGGCACTGATGATACATGAGATGAAGATGGAGCACCAGTGGAATGAGATGGCCGGAGAAACCAGAGGTCCCGGAGAAAACCCACCCCAGCGCCGTGTTGTCCACCACTAATCTCACTTTGCGGTCGCCTGGGATCGAATCCGGGCTGCCTTGGTGAGAGCCAAGTGGTCTAACCACTGAGCTGCGGCGCGGCTGCCATTTCAGAGACATTGGTGGTGCAGGTTTTAATTGATTCAGTCTGTATAGGCTGGAAATAAATAAAGTCTAAGGTCTACAGCCTGGTTACCACTTTCTGCCCCATGTTCTACCGGAATTGCAAAAAGAGGCCTGCAGCCATATTCATACTATTTGATTGATTCTTACTCCCAGTCAGATCATGCTTAGTATAATCATATTCATGCTTATTGCTCTTTTTGAGAAAAGTAGAAAGCTATCCTGCATTTCACATGGCTGCTCAACATGTGAACAGAGTTATATGATTCCAGATATAGATTTTTTAGAACTGAAAATCAGTAAGCAACAAAAGAGAAAATAGTTCTTTTGCCCTAATGATTGTCATTAGATATAAGACACCGCAGCTCTGAGAAAGGCTGTTTTACGACTGGAAAACTAAGGGTTTGAAAGAAGGAACAAAGCAAATACCGAGGCCAAAGCTTCCATTCCAAATGAAAATACTTTAAATATGATGTACTCCCAGCTATAAATAGAACACCATAAAGTATAAGCTCAAAATTCATATTCCTTCGATTTAATTTTGTGCTGATTCCATTTTCCACCCGAGGATACACAATGGTGCGGGTTGATTGTTTTAATTTTCTGGCTTAAAGGAATTCTTTTATCTACCTCAACATGGCCTGCAACGATTTTGAGTGTTATGGTCAGTGAGCTGCAACTGTTTCTGTTTGCACTCTTTGCCTACAGAAGCAGTGAGAGACGTTTAACGTTTGTTAAACGATTTCGTCATCTACTCCCGAGGTAAGTAATTGTAGTTATTTGCGTTTATATTCACTGTAAGCTGCAATATAAGAGTAGGAATTTTTTCCTGATGTTTTTTCTTGTAGAACCAATAATAAAAAGCTAATATTATGAATATTTAATATGCGCAAAAACAAAGTAAAATCGAAGTCGCACATTCGTGCTAGTTAAGTTGTACATGAGCTGTTTTGTGAATTCTAACCTCAAAATACAGCTATGTTTTTGTGCAGAATTATTATTTAATCTCAATTAAGCAGTAAGGAGTTAAGTCTTGCATTTATAGACGTACTTAAGATGAAATACCAGGAGAATGAGTTGTGTATAAAACTAACAGGCAACAAAGTAACTATAACAAAGATGGCGGCTGTTCAAGTGAACTCGTGTAATGACTCCGTAAGTTTTTCGGAAAATTGTCTATCAGCGCTTATCATCAAAAGGCAGTGATCAGCGAAGAAAGGGAAAAAACTGAAATAAATAGACAACAAGAACTTCCTGAGAAACTAACTATTCGCCGAGTATTATAAAAAAATGGCATGCCAGAAGACTCGAGAGCTCAGGAGGATCGAGGAAGTATAGTGTCACTACAAATGATAATTGAGGTGACGAAGAAAGAACTGAAAGAAGCTAGAATGGAAATTGAAAAACTGAAACACGAAATAACCAATAAACCGGGATCGACGAAGAGTAACAAAAGTATAGTGAGCGAACGACCGGAAAACAGCGGGTTACAACTGTAACCAAACAAAACCGAAGAGCGACAAATAAGCAACAACCACCAGCGTCTTTCTGCAGCTTCAACAAATTTGCAGTTTTAGACAGTGCAAGCCACGAGAACCCTTTTAACAAAACTACCTCTGCAATACGTCCTGTGGCCAGCAGGAAGAAAAAAAGTTGTCGAGTGCTTATACTGGCCGACAGTCACGGAAGAAATCTAGTGCAGCAAATGAACAGGGACTCTGATAGTAAAAACACACAGGTCTGTGGGGTAATAAAACCAGGTGCAAAAGCCAAGGTAGTGATTAATAACATTAGTGAAAAGTGCCAAAGCTATACAAAATCAGATAATGTTGTAATAATGGCGGGTAGTAACGATGTAGGGAGTGATGCAAATAACGTTGTCTGTAATCCTGAAGATGCTATAAAAGAACTGAAACATACCAATGTAGCTATAGTGAAACTTACTCAGAGACATGACTTAGGTCTGCATTCTTGGGTAAACCGACAAATAATTCAAGTGAACGATGGCATAAAGTATATCTGCAGAAAATATTGACATGTAAAATTAATTAACACTTTTAATGTCCGACGAGAGCTCTATACTAGACATGGCTTGCATTGCAACAAGCGTGGGAAAAAGCGTTGTGCATGAGTATATGTAGGGCCATGTTGGATTTCTCTAGTCCACTAAATAATGATGTAGATGCATCTTTAACTGATTCAACAGTCTCTAACAATGCCATTGTATCTAACCCCCAAAAAACTAGGCACTTCTTCACCAGCAAAGTCTGGGAGTAAGTACTTTAAACCTATACAACAGAATGCACAAAGTCTGCCTAATAAAATTGAAGGGAAACTAGGGAACAAAATGTTGGATGTGACAGTAATAGGTACCTCAGAGGACAAGGGTCAATTGAACCCTAGAGAAAATTTAAATAATATGTTAATTAAGAGGCAATATCCATTTGAATGTTGCAGTAAAAGGATTAGTAGCGAAAACATCTTTTATCTTTTGCATCAAAACGTCCAGAGTTTAAATAATAAATTGATACAGTTAGAGGTTTGATAGAGATTTTAAAGATGTTTATATATTGTGCTTTACTGAACATTGGATGTCATCACAGTTAGCAATAAGCAAAATCAGTGACTTCATATTAACAGATGTATATTGTAGGGAAAAGCTGGGGCATGGGGGGTCATATATGTATATATATATATATATATTAAATCGCATTTGCAAACTAGAAATATAACTAAATTTATTAACTTAAAGGAAGACCAAGAATTTGAGATGTCTTTAATAGAAATCAGTAATCATAATATAGTTATTATTTGTATTTATATATTCCCTGACAGTCATTTTGAAACATTTTTATCTAAGTTGGACAAAATGCTTAATAGTTTAATAGAGAAAACCAGAACTGTAATATTATGTGGTGACTGGCATATAAATTTCATGTGTGAAAGTGCTAAATTAACTAAGCTTAAAGATTTGCTCGCTAGTTATAATTTGACTAACACAGTAAACTCGGCCACTCGATCAACCTCGTTACTGGACGTAATAATTATTAACAAAACAAAATTTGAACAGCACACTAATTTCACAGATCTAGTATTTTTCTGATCACTGGGCACAAGTATTACAAATGAAGACCCTAGAATCTAAAAGAATGGATAGACCCATTTCTACGAGTATTTCTAAAAGAAACTTTAGTAAAAGTAGTATTTTACTGTTTAATAATTTATTGGGAGAGGAAACATGGGATAATATTAATTAATGGAAATTAATTATTCTTTCACACTGGCCGTGTGTAGGCTAAATTGTGGAAACGTTGAGTCAGACCTAAGTGGTTTACCGGGAAAATACGAGTCAGTTGGAGAATTTAATGTCATATCGTCACGTTGGCCATAGTACCACAATGGTAGTGCGGCTGGACGGAACCAGAAGATCCGTGGTTCAAATCCCGGCTATGGCATTGAATTTTTCAGTCTGACTCAACGTTTCCATGGGATAATGTCTTTGATGACATTGTAGTTAACTTAAAATGTGACACCTTCCTAAACACATTTCTGTATTAACTATATTCTGTATTTAGAAAAGAAATGCCTTAAATCACAAAAAAGAAAGGGTAGATAACAAAAGGAATAATTACATCCAGCAATAGGCTACGGTTTTTGTCCAGGCTAGAAAAACATGGACAAGTAAATAATGAGACCAAAGAGTATACCAATAACTACCCAAAGATCTATGAAACCATTATAACTGAGGCCACAAGAAGGGAAAATGAAAGATTCATACTAAATTCTAACAATATACAATGGCCCTTTAGACATTAGTTAACCAAAAATCAATATTAATGAATTAAATATCAATAACAATAATATCACAAATCCACAGGATATTGCAGAGTCTTTTACTGCTTATTTTACAGACACTGCAGAAAACTTAGTAGCCAGAAATATTAAACAGATATGGTGTCAGGAGAATGGTGACAACATAAAGCAATGCAGTCAATCAATTTTTATATTGCCTGTTACGGAATTGGAATTAGAAGGTGTAATCCAGGGTATGCAGGCCAAATATTCATCTGGAGTTGATGAAGTACCAGATGTTATCATTAAAAAAATTATACTTTAAATAGCTAAGCCACTAGTCAGCCTCTATAACACATCATTGCAATCGATTATATTTCCAGATAAGTTAAAAGTATAAAAAACTAAGCCACTTTATAAAACAGAGGAGAAGAATGAAAGAGAAAATTATAGACCAATATCAATCGTGTCATCATTTTCTAAAATATTTGAAAAACTGGTTCATAATAGAATGATATCCATCTCAAAATTCAATATTCTTTCAGACGCCCTAAACGGATTTAGAAAAACCAGATCTACCGTAACAGCCATGGAGAGTTTAATAAATATAATTCAAGAAAGTACTGATAAAAATTAGTAGTTGTGGGTTCATTTTTAGACTTAACGAAAGCATACAGTGTTTTAGATCATGAAATACTACTCAGGAAATTAAATAAATATGGTTTTATGGGTATTATGAATAATTGTGTTAAATCCTATTGAAGCGATAGAAAATAGTTTGTAGAACTTCAGTTTGAAAATAAAATAAAGTTAAATACAGTTCAGTCCAAAGTGAGATAGGTGAGGAGTTCCACAAGGATCAGTCCTGGGCCGCTTGTTATTTTTGTTATACATAAATGATTTGCCAATTGCCATTAATTCCACAGATGTTATTTTATTTGCAGATGACACTAACATCCTAATAGAATGAAACAATAAAGAAAGCGTACAGACCAAATTCAATGATACTCTATGTAAACTGCACGTATGGTTTCAGACGAATGAACTAATTATAAATAAGGATAAGACTATCGCCATTTCATTCCATACTTGCCAAAATAGAAATGTTGTCAAACCTCCAATAGTATTTGATAAAACAGCCATTGGCTAAAATAATGAAACAACATTTTTGGGATTACATATAAATGAGAACATGAAATGGACCACACATATTCAAAATTTAATAAATAAACTGAGTTGCATTTGTTATTTTCTTAAACATTTGAAAAGCTTAATAAATTTAGCAGCATTGTGAAATATAGATTATAGATACTTTCACAGTGAGTTACAATATGGGATAGTGTTCTGGGGGAAAAGGCAGAAAGGGTCTTTAAACTTTAAAACAGAGCGATAAGGATACTAAGTGGGGTGGCTCACAGAACATCTTGCAGGTCATCATTAAAAAAACATCAAATATTACGACTAGCATGTATGTATATTTTGGAATTAGTGACCCATGTAACACAAAATAAACTACATAAATATTACAAAAATGCTAATTTTCGGAAATACAACACACGTCAGAAAGATGACTTTCACATTCAAAGTTGTAAAACGGAAATCTTCAGGTCTAGCGCTGTCAATAAAAGGTATAAGATTATGCAACAGACTACTAGAAAATATTAAACAAATGAAGAGCCTTATACATTTTAAAAAGGGAGTAACTCTTTTTACTGCATTATTCATTTTATTCTGTAAATTAGTTTTGAGATGTAAATTAATTTTAAGTGATTGTAAATAAGGACAATAGCAATTAATGTAACTTTTATAATATGATGTGTCTGATATCAATCGAAAGGACAAAACAAATTGAGTTGAATTAAATCATGAAGTATAGTAAACTCTACATTTGTGAACAATTACTTTTATATAGCATATCTTTATGGTCTTTATATAGTTTATATTTATTTGCTTTTTCTACTCTAGACTTCTGTTGGATCCTGTATCTGTTACAGTTTTCAGTCTTATGTATCATTTTATGTTTATCTTTATATCTTGAACTGACGTGTCCTATAACCTATTGTCACCCAATTATCGGGAAGCACCACAAACAACAGCTGAGAAGGGACCGGAGGCCACGCCACACCCACTCATTTGTCTCCTGTCACTAACTGAAGGGATGGTTAGGAGAGGGATGGCGGGCCCCTGAGCCGTTTCTTTACCCTTCTCCTAGGTTCTGAAAATTACGGGACATTCAATCTAATCGAGAACCTTCCAGATCGGCAAGCGGACCCTATATAAGCAACACGTCGTGCAAGAGGAGTGAGTCAGACAGTTAGTCAGTGTTTGACGTGCTAGCGGAGGAGCGCCGTGTTAACGAACGAGAAGACTGCGCAACGGAAGACTTTACGTAATTGTGTACGTGCATCTGAACGGTAACGGACGAACTGGTGAATCGTAATTGTGAGCATTGCGTAATTTTGTGTAATTGGCAAGTGTTCAACTGTAAGTCGGTGAAAATAAAGAACATTGTTGAGTTTGTGTAATTGGACTTTTCATTTCACGAGACCACAAAGTCACAATTGGTGTCAGAAGTGCGACATAATCCAATGGAGGCAGCATTAGAAAAGATTTTGGCGGAACTGAAACTAATGAAGACGGCTAACGACAACATCACCGAGAAGATGGAAGAAATGAAGGCCGAGTTAACCACAGAAATGAGAGCAGCGAACGGCAGTCTGGCCACGGAAATGAAGGCGGCTAACGAGGCTCTCGCCGCAAAGTTTGAAGAACAGTTGGCCGGCGTAAATGAGGACGTCACAGAGTTAGGCGAGCGCGTCGAAGATCTGGCGAACCGTGTTAATGAGCTGGAAGGAAAGGCCGACAGCAGCGTGAAGTCCCTGGACGCCATGGTGGAGGACGTCGTCGGCAGGAAGCTGAAGGATTTGAAGGCCGACGCGCCGGGACGCGACACAACATCTGCTAGCGTCAAACCTCCCAAGTATGACGGCGCGTCAACGTTTGAGGTCTTCCGCCGCCAGTTCGACACAGTGGCCAGGCACAACGGATGGTCACTGGAGGAGGCCACACAGTTAATAGCCAGCCTCCAGGGTAGAGCCGCGGAAGTCCTAAACGCGGTGCAGGCAAAGGCGGCGCCCAAGGACATCTCGGAGGCCCTGGAGAATCGCTTCGGGAACCACCGCTTAGCCGCAGCATACCGCAACCAGCTAAAGCCAAGGTCACAGCAGCCAGGGGAGACGCTGCAGGAGTTCGCCATAGCGATCGAGCAGCTGGCTAGCAAGACTTTTGTTGGCCTGCCACTGGAGTTCGTATCCCGGGAAGACGCCTACAATTTTGTCGACGGGGTACGGGACACGGAGATTCGTCAGCGCCTAATGCTCGGCGAATATAAAACCAACCACGAGGCGCTGACAGCGGCATTAATGATGGAGGCGGCCAAAATAACATCCCTCCCGACGTCGAGAACGAGGAGTGTCCGCTATGCCGGAGACAGAAGACCAACTGAGGGACGCCGGCGAACACCTAGTGGCCTGTGTTGGGGGTGTGGACAGCCCGGACACCTGCAGAGAGACTGCCCACACCAGGAAGAGCAGCCGGAAAACGAGTAAGGGCCGTCGTGGAGAGGGGCACGTCGGCGCCATCACCACCATCCCCTCGAGTGACACTGCGCGCCGTCAGCCGGCGTATGGATGACAGCCTCATCGCGGACGGTTGGGTAAGAGGAAAGCAGTGCCGCGTTCTGGTGGACACCGGGGCGGCCGTGACCTTCATCAGACCTGACGTGGCGAAGGGTTTGCCGACAAGGGAGCCGAGCCAACCATACCAGCTTGTCACGGCATCGGGCGACACCTTGCCTATGGAGAACGAGGCCCTGCTGGAGCTGAACTTGGGACGGAGTGCCGTGCGTCTGTGGGTGTTCGTCGCGAAGGTGGCTGATGAGGTGATTCTGGGACTGGATGCCCTCAGGAGCCATGAGGCGACGGTCGACGTCGGCAAGAAGGTTCTGCGGCTTAACGGAGAAGAGGTTATACTCCGTCAACCCGAAGAGCGCCTTGGAATTTGCAGGGTCATCTTGGACGTAGACGTGGTTGTCCCCGCGAGGTGCGAGGTGGTGGTGACAGCGTGACTGGAGGGCCAGAGAACCAGGAACATTACGCTGGAGCAGAAGACGCCTGTAAACGGAGTGTGTGTAGCCAGGGCATTGCTGCCGTGCCGAGTGGAAGTGCCCGTGAGACTGCAAGCGACCAACTTGAAGCTGAACGCGAAGAAGTGCCAGCTCTTCCGCAAGGAAGTTAACTACTTGGGCCACATAGTCGCAGCAACCGGAGTGGCCACAGAGCCGGAGAAGACATAGGCCGTGAGAGATTGGCCTCGCCCAAGGGATAAGAAAGAGTTGCGCAGTTTCCTGGGGCTGTGCAGTTATTACCGCCGCTTCATAAATGGGTTCTCCCACATCGCAAAACCCCTCACCCGCCTGACGGAGGAGCACCGGCCCCATGTGTGGACAGAGGACGCCGAAAACGCTTTCCAGCACCTAATGGAGACCCTGTGCAATGCTCCAATTTTGGGTTTCCCACAACCGGGTGGCGCCTTCATTGTAGACACCGACGCCAGCGACCATTGCATTGGAGGTGTCCTATCGCAGATCCAGGACGGCCATGAGCGGGTAATAGCCTATTACAGCAAGACGCTATCCAAGGCAGAGAAGAACTACTGCGTCACACGACGGGAGTTACTGGCGGTAGTAAAGACATTGGAGCACTTCCACAAGTACCTGTACGTCAGCCATTCCACCTGAGGACTGACCATTCCGCCCTAACCTGGCTATTGAGCTTTAAGAACCTGGAAGGCCAGACAGTACGTTGGGTCCATAGGATGCAGGAGTACGACTTCACCTCGGAACATCGTAGAGGGAAGAGCCACGGTAACGCAGACGCCATGTCCCGAAGACCCTGTCCAGAAGAGTGCGGAGAGTGCACAAGAGTGGAAGAGAAGGAGCGTGCCGCAGCAGTCCGAGTAGTTGTGGCAGTGCCTGCTGAAGGCTGGGATAGCGCAGGCCTGAGGAGGGAGCAGCTGGCGGACGCAGACTTGGAGTCACTCTTGAGGGAAGTGGAGGCAGGGATGAGACCAACCTGGCAGGACATCGCACCGAGGAGCGCCACCTACAAGTCGTCCTGGGCCCAATGGGACTCGTTGAAGACCAGAGAGGGCGTGCTGTTCCGGGTATGAGAATCACCCGATGGGAAGACGCAGAGAGAGCAGTTGGTACTTCCCCGGAGTAAGGTCCCGGAAGTCCTGGAGGAATTGCACGCCGGTACTTCGGGAGGACACCTGGGAGCGAACCGAACGATTGACAAACTACGGCAGCGCTACTACTGGCTGAGACTCCGAGCAGATGCTGAGAGATGGTGCCGTCAGTGTCACGTGTACGCGGTGAGTCATGGCCACCAGACTAGGAGCCGGGGTCGCATGCAGCAGTACAACGTCGGAGCGCCATTCGAACGGATCGCCGTTGACATTGCTGGACCGTTCCCAGTTTCCGACCGAGGCAACAAGTACCTAATGGTGGTCGTGGACTACTTCACCAAGTGGCCGGAGGTATATGCCATCCCAAACCAAGAGGCAAAGACAATCACAGACTGCCTCGTGGAGCAAGTGTTCTGTCGATTTGGGGTGCCGTTTGAGCTACACAGTGACCGGGGTACCAACTTTGAGTCCAAACTAATGAAGGAGGCACTACAAAGGCTTGGGGTGAACAAGACCCGCACGACGCCTCTACATCCCCAGTCGGATGGCATGGTAGAAAGATACATCAAAACCTTAGAGGAACCCCTGAGGAAGGTCGTGGCCAGCCATCAGCGAGACTAGGACGTCAAGGTGCCACTGTTCTTGCTGGTCTTCCGCTTGTCTACACACGAGACAACTGGGATGACGCCAGCCAGCTTAATGTTCGGCCGAGAGTTACGCCTCCCTTGTGACCTGGCTTTTGAAGGCCCTCCGGAAGCGAAACAGCCAGCGACCGTGTATGTGGAGAACTTAGTGGACCATCTCCAGGACATGCACGAGATGGCTCGCCAGAACATCCAGAAGGCGAGCGACCGCATGAAGACCAGGTATGACAGGCAGGCCAACAGCCCAGGGTTCCAGCAAGGTGACCTGGTCTGGTTGTACCGTCCTACCTGGATCAAGGGGCGCTGCCCGAAGCTCCAGCAGCCATGGCAAGGACCGTACCGGGTGGTGAAGAGGATCAACGACGTGGTCTACCGCATCCAGAGGGAAGATGTTGGTGGTACACCTGGATCGTCTAGCCCGCTATGATGGTGCTGTTCGGGACGACCAGCTTTGAGGAGGGAGCAGTGTCACCCAATTATCGGGAAGCACCACAAACAACAGCTGAGAAGGGACCGGAGGCCACGCCACACCCACTTATTTGTCTCCTGTCACTAACTGAAGGGATGGTTAGGAGAGTGATGGCGGGCCCCTCAGTCGTCTCTTTACCCTTCTCCTAGTTCTGGAAATTACGGGACATTCAATCTAATCGAGAACCTTCCAGATCGGCAAGCGGACCCTATATAAGCAACACGTCGTGCAAGAGGAGTGAGTCAGACAGTTAGTCAGTGTTTGACGTGCTAGCGGAGTAGCGCCGTGTTAATGATCGAGAAGACTGCGCAACGGAAGACTTTACGTAATTGTGTACGTGCATCTGAACGGTAACGGACGAACTGGTGAATCGTAATTGTGTGCATTACGTAATTTTGTGTAATTGGCAAGTGTTCAACTGTAAGTCGGTGGAAATAAAGAACATTGTTGAGTTTGTGTAATTGGACTTTTCATTTCACGAGCCCACAAAGTCACAATATGTATTATGTTCCAAAGGATGAAATAAATACAATACAATACAAATCTATATCGAGGAAGGCAGGAGTAAGGCAGGGATGTAAACTTAGTCCAGTATTATTTAACCTTTATATCAAAGGAATTTTAGAGTAGATATAAAGTTGTAGGGTACATTCACCAGTTATTAATAATAAAAAAATCCCGGGGCTAATATTTGCAGATGACCTAGTAGTTGTGTCCATATCAAGTGGAGGAGTGAGAAGAGCAATCGAGTTAGCCAATTCTTATTGTAATAAATGGGGTATAAAAGTGAATGAAAACAAAACAGAGATTATGGTCTTCAAAAAAGGATACAGGTTGCGTAAGGATGAGAAATGGGAGCATAATAGAAGAGAAATAGAGGTAGTAAGGACATTTGACAATTTGTGGACAAGGTTGAGTTCAGATGGTAGCTGGAAAGAACAAAACAAGAAGTCTGTAGCAAAAGGTAAAATGGCCATGAGGGTGATAAGATCATGCTACAGTAAACTGCCAGATATAAATGTCAAGTGGTTGGAGTGGATCTATACAGCAATAGTAGAAAGTAGAATGTTATATGGGTCGGAGGTTTGGGGAGTAGATGAGGCTTGGAGAGATACTGAAAGAGTGCATAGATCCTTTTGTAAATATATACTGGGATTACCCATAGCATCACCTAATGGGGCAGCACAATTTGTACTAGGTAGGCATTCTACTAAAATTAAAATCTTGTCAAGGGCAATGAAATCTTTATACAGAATCACTAACTTCGAAGATGGTAATATTATTAAAGAATGTTGTCATATTCAAAAGAGAAGTAACTGTGGTGGATCTTGGGAGCATAAAATGAATGACGTGTTGAAGCAGATAGGTATGGTTATTCTTGGATAAATGCGGAGTATGGGTATAGAGGCTTCTGGATATATAGATATATGTAGTAATTTAGGGCGAGAAGGTTTTGCTTGGGCGGGAACAGGAGTGAGAAGCTTAAAAGGTATAGTCAAGAGAGGGAGCTAGATAAATGTCCATTGTGTGGAGAAGAGAATGCAGATTCCCATTGTATATTAAATTGTAGTCAAACAAAGCTATAGAGACAGCAGGCTTGGCTACATAAATGGGACAATTTTGGGGGTGAAGTAGTAATTAGAAAAAAAAATTCAGTAAAAGGGAAAGAGAACAGGAAAAATATAGGGAACTATTTAGGTAAAGTTAAAGAGAGATGGCTAAGAACAATTAAGAGAAAAATATAGATTGGGATAGGTGAAATGGCAAAATCTGTATAAAGGAGTAGAGGGCCTCCAATACACAAAAACCAACCTAGAGATAGGTGTATGGGGAACGAATTATTAGTCAATGGTGGCAAAAATGATAGGATTTCCAGGATTTAGAAATATATGACATTTTTCAGTATGGATTTTATAATTGTAATCTTGAATTTGTATTTCCATTTGATGTTGTAAAAGGAAAGATGAGAAATAAATTAAAAATTACTATTTGCTCTCACATTAACTTCCATTCCACAGTTAAATTAAAGATGTATTACATATGTTTAAGGGTTAAGTAATGATGGAATCCTGAAAATATGGTTGGAAGATTCGGATGTTGGCGAATTATCAAGATGAAGACGATGGACCCTCTCGCAAAAATGCTTCAATTACAGTTATGGAGCCAATGTTGGCAAGTGATGAGGATGAAACCAATAATTACAGTGCAAATCTAGAGAAGTTAGATAATTCTGCAAGCAGAGTGAAGCCGATATCCCATGGAGCTGCTTGACGTCTCCTTTTCGGAGAAAAGGCATTTGTTGAGAAAGAGCACCCAATTCAAAACATTGTGATTCTGTGGTAAGATATATCCATATATCCAGTTATAGAACACGATTAACACTTCCATTTAATTTTAAAATTTCCTAGCACTTGGAAAGATAGAGTCAGACTGAAAAATTCAGTGCCATAGCCGAGATTTGAACCACGGATCTTCTGGTTGCCGTCCAGCCGCTCTAACCCTTGAGCCACTATGGCCAACGTGCCGATATAACACTAAATTCTCCAACTGACTTGTGTCTTTCCCAGTAAACCACTTAGGAGTTCTCATAAACACATGAGACATCTACCTTAATGGCGATTTACAACAGGTAAGTATTCTAAGGCCCGGGCTTTATAGTTAACCACGATTAGGTCAATTAATGGAAATTAATTGTTTTTTCACACTGGCCGTGTGTAGGCTAAAGTATGGAAAGCTAGAGGCAGACTGAAAAATTCAATGCCATAGCCAGGATTTAAACCACGGAACTTCTGGTTGCTGTCCAGGCACTCTAACCCTTGAGCCACTATGGCCAACGTGCCGACATGGCATTAAATTCGTCATCTGACTCGTGTTTTTCCCAGTAAACCGCTTAGGAGTTCTCATAAACACATGAGGCAACTACCTTAATGGCGACTTGCAGCTTGTAAGTACTCTGAGGCCCGGGCTCACTTAATCACTATTAGGTCAATTAATAAAAATTAACTGTTTTTTCACACTAGCCGTGTGTAGGCTTAAGTATCGAAAGCTAGAGTCAGAATGGCAGGCCATTTTCAAAATGTTCCACATATTTTAATTTTAAAAGCTAATGCTTAGGGTATAAGTTGCTGCACCCATTTCAACATATTAATGACTGGTATTTATGTGAAATGTTTTTCTTACCCTTATCAACGAAAGGAAAACATAATCATACCTTATTACTAAAATTAGGCAAGTAAGTCAACCTTGTATATACTTTTCTCCACTTACAAGTTTTTTATGAAGACTAGTTTCTGGGGACTTCTCCCCTATCGTCAGCTCTGTGGTTGACTGATGATGCATCCGGTGACTTGATACCGGATGCATCATCAGTCAACCACAGAGCTGACGATAGGGGAGAAGTCCCCAGAAACTAGTCTTCATAAAAAACTTGTAAGTGGAGAAAAGTATATACAAGGTTGACTCCCTTGCCTAATTTTAGTAACAATGGCACTCCACTTTCTGAAATACTTCTTGTTATTCTATATAATAACCATACCTGTTTGACAATTTTTGTTTTCCTAAGCGTTTTCAGTAAGAAGTAAGCACTATAATCCTTTTCAATCCAAATAAAAAAATAGAACAAATATAAACGGGTACACTTAATATTGTCCTTATATGCTTGTTTAGAATTTCATACAGGTTAGTAGAAAACTGCATCCTGTGTAACATTAGGAATTTAGGAAAATGTAGAAAATATGGAATCTGAGAAATGTGTGGTTAAAATTACATAATAGCAGCTATGATAAAGGCGTACGGCTATTTAAATTGCTATTTTACGCTTAATGTACTGCTGAAAGAAAAAAGATATGTTATTGAAGTATATTTAAGACCAAAAAAACTAAATTTGAAATTGTGGTAAGTTTTGGGGCAATTTCCACAGATGTGCCTGAGTTTGAAAAGCTATTCCTATAAGCTTCAAATAAATAATATTTTGATCAAAATGAAATGCATTAGACGGGCTTGTTTAACAATTCAGTCACGTTTTAAGGTAAATCTCAATGTAAATTCGTTTCATGTGATGAAGAAAGTTTTCATATTGGGCAAATTTGTGCTTTACTTTGGAAAACTGAAAACATCCAGTTTCTCTTCTTTCGGCTCTCTTCAGCATACTAGTTTGTGTTCGGCATAAATCTGTGGCTCAGTGGTTGGACCGCTTGGCTCTCACCATGGCGGCCCGGGTTCGATCCCAGGCGACCACAATGTGAGATTTGTGATGGACAACACGGCGTTGGGGCGGGTTTTCTCCGGGATCTCCGGTTTCCCCCGCCATCTCATTTCACCGGTGCTCCATGTTCATCTCATGTATCATCATTGTCATCACCTGCGGTGCCGTATGTAGTAAAAGCGGGCGTTAAACACTACACATTTTCATTATGTTCGGCTTAATGTTGTTGCAGGGGCTGATTTTTAAAAGGTTTTGGAAAGTAGGAAGATATAGTATTATTACAAATATGAATGATTAAACTCACCTGTTTCACACAAGGCTGACAAAAACTACCTTCTCATGTGTGTTGAATGATGTGTCACTATTTATCCACTGTCTAAAAAGTACACTTCTGTTGCTCCTCTCTTTTGGCATATTAGCGTAGAAAGGTGATCCATGATGATGATGGTGATGATGATGACGATGACGATGATGATGATGATGATGATGATGACGATGATGATGATGATGATGATGATGATGATGATGATGATGATGATGATGATGATGATGATGATGATGATGATGATGATGATGATGATGATGATGATGATGATGATGATGATGATGATGATGATGATGATGATGATGATGATGATGATGATGATGATGATGATGATGATGATGATGATGATGATGATGATGATGATGATGATGATGATGATGATGATGATGATGATGATGATGATGATGATGATGATGATGATGATGATGATGATGATGATGATGATGATGATGATGATGATGATGATGATGATATGTGTATAACGCCGATCAACTGCAGCGGTTATCAGCGCCCTTTAAAAGGTTAGTCATGGCATAGTCAGATATTAATGGTTTGGAAATATAAATCCAAACTGCAAAAAAATTCCTTTCACGAAATTCTAAAGTCTAACCCAGAAAAGAACCTAAAAACCTTCTCCACTACTTTGTTGTCATCCGCTAGCATTTCTGCAATGCTGGCCTTCAGCTGCAAAGGCGTCCTAATATGTGCTAGGCAAAAGCACTAGCAGCACGTATCGGACAGATAACGCTTCGTTGCAAAACGGACAAACTGGAGCAGGCAACTTTGGAATTCAAAAGAGCTCTGTGATCATCTACGCTGGCACAATTTAAAAATGTCTGTAAAATTAATTCCTATCCTGCGTAATGATAACCAAATTTACGATATGCTATCATACGGTTAATTCTTAACAACAGATCTATAAAAGAGAAGTTTTTGAAGCATTTCGTCCAATTTGTATCTAAGACTTTTAAAAATGTCCAACAATTAACCACCTCGGAAAAGGAGTTTAAATCACAAATCCTTAGTCCAGTAACTGGTCAGATCACCATGATGTTATCCTGCTGATGGAAAAACCTTGATATGTAAGCCAGATATAACAGGAAGACGACTACGTAACAACGACCAACCGTCTACCTCATATTATATATGTGTTTCAAGCTAAATACTGACAATCTACATGATGTATTGTAAACGTTAAAGCGACGTTAATTAGGGTAAATATATTACTTTCGTTTCTTTGTTTGATATATGTGAAGAAAAATCAAATAGATATAGAAATAATACAATGATGTTACCTTCTGATCACTCACAGTTCGCAGGCTCGCACTCCAGTTGCTTTTAAATTGTATCACCTCAGGAGAAATTCTGATGTACTGGACAATAAGCGTCCTAAAAGAGTAAATTAAATCATTATGGTTATTTGGCAACCCAGAATTCTCACAAGGACACTACATAACTTCTCAAGAGAATTACCAAATGTACTGAAAGTGATCAAAGATACGAAAACCTAACACAAAAGTCCTAAATATCACAAAGAAGCTAGAATTACAAAGCAATCTGTTGTTTTACACAAACATGACTTTCTCTAATCTTACTCTTTCTTACAAATGTTTATTTATCTGTTTAAACCATTCTAATCGAAATAAACCTTATCTTATTGCTAATTTTCGTTTTGGAGCAATGGAATGTGGGAAGAAAGAAGGATTTCAATGACAGATCTTTTAAAGCTATATACGATTCTGATATCATGTTCTCTTTGCGTGTATTTCAGAGAAGTGAAGGTATTTAATAATTCAAAAACTTATCAAGCATTATCTTGGAAATAATTCATCAACAAAAACCGCAAAACATGTATATCATAAAAATTGTTTTAAAGGAAATCTTAATTTTTTACAGTGAGATTTTGTTTCGTACGCCTTCCGAGTTATGCAAAATGTCATCCACAAGGAGCACTTCAGGTACATTCGCAAACATTCTATACATATACATTTCATTTGTCATAAAAATACCTTAAACACACATACGCACACTACACACACGCCCACACATATATATGGGTGTGTGTGTATATATATAAGGTTCTGTAATCAAAATGGTTGTAATGATTTTAGAGAAAAACCAATTTTGGGGAAAAAAATGTTTCTTTGTTTGACAAGAGTGATTGTGGGGAGGGCCGAGCAAATTGCACTGGTCGACAAGGCTTTTTTTTCACAAGAGATCTGAATAGTGAATCTAGTGGAATTTTCCATCCTGAATTCAGATATGTAGTCAGAATTTTCCCATCAGGCATAGTTTTTCTGTAAAAGCTACTTTTCAAAATATGATTTTAGCGTTTTCTTTGACCTGTCATAGGAACCGTTACCTCATATGTAGCTATTTTACTCAAGCTGTGTTATTGAAATTATTTGCAATGTCATGCTGAAGCGCAATAAAGCATTATTGTGCAGACGCATTGCTGTTCATTGTTGTTTTTTAGACATGTTCAGACCTGTTTGGCATTGTGATGTGTCAGTATGGAGCTGACTGTGAGATTTTTGAGTAGTGAAATATTTCCTTCCTTTCTGTTTAGGAGAGTATTGTGTATGTTGTGCATGTTGTATTTCTGTGCTTTATTTTTTCATCATGTCAGGAAATTGTGTAAATCATGCAGATAATTTCTGCTATATTTGTGGTGAGCTGACCTTCAAGTCTCAGAGGTGAAATTTGACCCCACTTTTAAAGAAGTGTTATAAACTTTACTTTGGCCGTCAAGTTGGTGTTTTTGGTAAGAGCTGGGCCCCAAATACATGCTGTGCTTCGTGTGTTAGACTGCTGACAGAATGGGAAAGTGGTACACGTCATATGTCACTTGTAATTCCCATGATTTGGAGGTAACCGAAGGATCATTTAACTGACTGTTACTTTTGTTTGAAAAATATTAAAGGAATCACATCTAAAACAAAATATACAGTTAAGTATCCGAATTTGCAATCTGCAATGAGACCTGTCTTACACAGTAAAGAGTTCCCCGTACCAGTATATGCAGATAGGACTTTAAGTGATAACTCTGGTTCTGACCTGACTGAAACTCCAAATGATTCAGATGAAAATAAAAATGATCTTACATATGAAGCCAGTAGCTGTTCATCAGAACCATACTTTCCCAATCAGCAAGACCTGAGTGACCCGATTCGCGATTTAAATCTCTCTAAACAGCAAGCGGAAGTTTTAGCTTCCAGACTCAAAGGGTGGAATATACTCCAAAAAGATGTAAGAATTAGTAGATATCGTAGCCGCCAGAGTGTTTTCAAAGTATACTTCTCCGAAGAAAATTGTATTGTATTTTGTAATAATATTTGTTCAGTTATGGAAACTCTTGGGCTTCAACACCGGCCAGATGAGTGGCGATTGTTCATAGACTCCTCTAAAGAAAGTTTGAAGGCTGTGCTGCTACATATTGGCATTAAACTCTCATCAATACCGGTAGCGCATGCCGCTGATATGAAAGAGACATATGAAAATATTAAACTAGTTTTAGAGAAAATACAATATGGAAAATATGAATGGAATATCTGTGGTGATTTAAAGGTCATTTATTTATTGCTTGTTGTACAACTTGGGTTCACCAAATTTTGCTGTTTCGTGCGAGTGGGACAGCAGAGATAAGAAGTCTCACTACGTTAGAAAGTCATGGCCAAAACGTGAATCTCTTATCCCTGGCCAGAAAAATGTGGCATGTGTCCCTTTAGTGAAGCCTGGAAAAATATTTTTACCTCCATTGCATATTAAGTTAGGAGTTATGAAAAATTTCGTCAAAGCTATGGATAAACTTTCTGATGTATTCTTGTACTTGAAATCGAAATTCCCCAAAGTCAGTGATGCTAAATCGAAAGAAGAAGTTTTCTTAGGACCACAAATCCGATCATTAATGGCTGATGAACATTTCGAGGGACTGCTAAATCCACTGGAGGAAGCAGCCTGGCGTACTTTCAAAAGTTTGTGTTGCAATTTTCTTGGAAACCATAAAGCAGAAAACTATCGTGACATAGTGGCTGATCTTCTGCATTCTTATAAAGCCATGGGATGCCACATGTCTTTTAAAATTCACTTCTTGCACTCTCACTTGGACTTCCTCCCCGAAAACCTTGGAGCTCTCAGCGATGAACACGGTGAGCGTTTTCATCTGCAAATTTCTACAATAGAGAAGAGGTACCAAGGCAAGTGGAGTTCCAATATGCTGGCTGACTACTGTTGGACTACTATGAGAGACTTTCCAGATGTATAATATACCCGAAAATCACTATCTACCACTTTCTAGGTAAGTCAGAGTCAGTAGTTATAATTTTTAGCTAGATAGCTAATTACGAATTTTTTGGAATATTATAAAAAGTTCAATGAATATCACTCACAACTCCAGCCCGATGGGGTAAACTGTAATTATATTTGAATTCAGCACGAAAAATACTTTTAGAATCTGTTATTTTAATTCTTGTGAAACAAAAGAAGTTAAATTTTGTCGACCAGTGTTATCTGGAAGATCTTCGTGTTGCATCCATGAAATATGCTGAAATCCATACCAGGTTCCGTATTTAAACAACGTTTAGTTTTTGGATATTAGTATCTACGAATTAAGACATGCAGACACACGCACACCGACACACAAATACGGATCTTGTGTGTAATAACCTTTTGTTTTAATCAGAGATTCCAAACTCATTTATTTTCAGGGAAATGTTATTGAATATTTAGGGGAATGCAATAAGTAATAATAATAAATAAATAAAGTAATAAAGGGAAATAGTTTCCAATTATTAAGCATTAATAATTATGTTCATTAGCAACAATAACCTTACTAGATTAGATTTTATTCCACTGCTGATAAAGTACTGTGCATACACCCGCAAAATTTTTGTAGACATTGTTCACATCTTGTGCATTCGTTAGCATCTGTTTTAAATAATAAATAACATTGCTGTACCTAATGTAAAGAACCTTTATCCCAGATAGGTATCCACCACTTTTCTGGATGGCTTTGTGCTTCTTAAACTTCGATAACCTTTTAAAAAGCTTTGCATATCGAGCTTAGGTCACTGACCAATTCACTGATTATTCTTTCTCGTAACCAACCACGCGTTATCGATTGTTTTTTCCCCTTCATATTTTTGTCGTTTTAGTAAACGTTGCTATTTCCGTCATATTTCTTGCGCTTTGAATTAATATTAACATATAATGTAAAATATTAATTAAAATACAAATGTACATGTTTTAACAAAATAAACTTATCTCAAATAACAGGACTTTTAAATTCCTTTTGCGCCATATTTGGTACATTCATTCTTTCTTGCCTATTCAACGTTCTTATTTTTCTTGTTTTGTATCAAATTTAATCCTACTAAACATAATGTCAGTACTTTAACATATTCAAACTTTAGAATTTGTATAAGTCAAAGAATAATAAAATTATAGATTGGATTAGGTTGAACGCAAATCAGTCTATCTTAATATATAGTTTCAAAACGCTTTGATAAGTCCAAAAAATATTAATATGTATATAAATTCAATTTTCAGGGGCTTTTATTTATTTAAAGCGGTTTTTTTTTTTTTTTTTTTTTTTTTTTGCTCCTGGAGCATTTAAAGTCGCCCAAATAGGTTTTAGACATTATATTGACTTAAATATCGCTACACTCTCTAAATAGTGGGTTGAAATTTCATATATAGATGTGCTAAATGGTAGTTATCAATTTAAATTTATGATGATTTAAGTGATTAAATCATACTCTTATGTACTTTTCATTAACTGTAGTGCACTGACAAAGAATATTACGTTCTCTTCTACCTTCTATAATTTGCCGAGGAAAGGGAAATACATAACCTGACGTTCACTGACTGAAGAAGGCTTAGTTTTTGTATATTTATGAAAGACGTATTTGAAAAAGGAGAATATCTTTCCATGCGAAGCTTGGATTTAAGTTACATGTATACCAAAAATGAAAAAAAAAAACGTTTTCAGAAAATCCGCCTACTGATTTAAATAGATTTTTATTTACTCACCAAACAAACAATTGAGAATCAGATACTGTAATCTAATTGTGACAAGATTTGAATTAAATGACATTATTAAACCTCCAAACAATAACAAACCTCCAACATAGCGGTGACGCTAATGTGATTTTGTATATTAACTCTCATGATCCAACAAAATAATTATTTAATTTTTGCGTTGGTCGTTAAGTTATTTGTTGTCAAGTCATTTGGTAACTTAGTGGTTATATTGATTGTAGTAGTATGTCCACATAATCTGTTCTTGAGAACTGTAACAAAGGAAATGATGTATTTATTTTCCGAACAATATACACTTAATTTTAAATACCACGCAGTTTAATATTATTTTAATTATCGCTAATCTATGAAAGGTAGAACTATTTCGTTCCAGATAAAAGTACAATTGTGAGTACTGGTAATGGATTTAAAAAGAATAAAGGGAGATTAAAATGGTTGAGGAAAGTATGTGCGAGAAACGAAGAAAGAGAAAAAATAACTCAATCAGCGAAGGATCAGTAAATATCTGAGTTGATACTGGAGGGTTGTATAAAACCACCTACGTTTCATGTGGCAAAGTTGTTTTTATTTTCCTTTGAGAGTTAAATAACTGTGGGCCGAACCCGCTGGTCAGTTATAAGGAAACTAAACCGTCCTGGCGCAATTAACTGATGCAAACCTCCCTCCCTCCCGTAAGTCAGTCTTGCCCGCATCGGAATACATTTTCTCGCGTCTCTACAATAAATCAAGACTGATCACCGTGCCAACTCCTCTCCGTAGTAAATCTGACCCTAATTACAGTGTAGCTTAAGGCATAGTTCGTTAGCTGCTTGAACATTTCCATAAGAAGTTCTGCTCTACTAAATGTATATATCGTAAAATAATTACGTAAACATCACACCTGAAAAGTTGAAAATAAGCCCAGTTTTCAAAACCTTGTCACGAAAAACCTAGAACGGAACCCTGGACCACGTAAGTTGCAGTATTCCTTGTTTTTATGGATAATACAATTCACCTTTATCTTCTATTTTAACTTTCTAGGAATGTGTAAAATGTAAACGAATATACTGTAGATTTACAAGAAATGCACTACTATCGAGCTAATTATTATGTACATTATATATATAGTTTTCGTCCTCCAACGATAAGTCATATCGGACGATGAATGGAATGGATGAAATGATGCCCAAATGAGCCCGGGGTCAATAGAGCTTAGAGTTACCCGACATTCGTCTTTAAGGATAAGGGAAAACCCCGGAAAAACCTTATCCAGGTAACTCACTCTGACCGAGATTCGAACTCGGGACCTCTTGAACGTGAGGCAGACATGCTACAACAACGCTACCGAGGCGCGCTGCATTATACATGCTTTGTGCACTTGCTGTACTTTTGTTTCCGGTTCTTTCTCTGGCGCCATATCAGATTCATATTCCGACAGTTGAAGACCTGGAACAAACTGCGCAGAGCATGCGGTCGGCACTGTAGCACAATGAACCTAATAAAGCTGTCTAACGTTACAACATAGCTCGATAATAATGCATACCCTGGACATTTTCTCGTTTCCAATAAAGATCTCGTACCAATATTACGCAAGTCCGGAATTCTATGTTCAATTGCTGCACTTCATAAGCTCTAAACGGCGTGTATGAAAGAAGGAGGTTACTTACTCATATTTGTACATAATACACAACAATAATAGCAACAATATTAATCACCTAAATGTTGTTGGAGCAAATCTCTTTCGTGGGATAAATTCCAAATGTTGGTTAAACATTTAGTCCCTTTATCTTTATTGTAACAACAAGGAAATGTGTAATAACTTTTATCTCACATTTGAAGCAGGTGAAAAGATAAGCCTTTGTGGAAGAGTGGATTGAGAAAGTGGTTTGAGTGAAATATATAAACGTTTTGTTATAAAGATACGTTGTGAGAAAGACGATTTTGTTGTTATTTTAAATTGCCCACCAGGGAGGTAACCTTGCATCACCAGCATTGGAGCAACTCGTGCCTCTGCCCAGAGATGGCTCCGCCTGTAATGTTGTATAGTCGGAAAGAATATTTCTAAATATTCGCAAAGATAAGTAACAAATTGTAATTATATGTTTAAATATAGGTTATATTTAATTGATTTCTATGGCAAGGAAACGAAGAGTAATTATATCACACAGTGAGATACAATCTAAAAAACTAATAATTGTTTATGGGAAAGGAAGCCTTCCAAATTTAATATATATGTCCAGCTATTTGCTTCCCTTGGTATAATTTCGTTGTTAATGAAGCTAAAATCTCAATTGGAAAAAAGTTCAACATACAAAAGGATCTGCATATATGTTATTTTGAGCAAATACCTTTTAAGAAGTACCTTGAGTACTTGGACTGTGCTGGTGATTTAGTTGTCATGCTGGTATGTTGACATGTTTAAGACTAAGTGATCGGTGGTTCATATCCAGGCTATCGCTCCGGTTCTACCTTTCCACGGTTACTGTCACCGAATAGTTAATTACTTTATACCTCTCTCTTACATATATTTTGCTTTAATGTCACTTGATTTTGTGTCCAGAATTGAGATAATCTCTAACAAACTAGTTATTTTTTATGCCAAAACAGGTTACCAAAAAGTATTTACTGTTTTCTCTTCTTCTACCACATGGGTTTAATGTTACTAGAGCCTACCATATACATGTAGTGTATAAGGCTATAATACTTACATTTGCATGTGAAATAATCTGTGTGATGCCACCCCTGGATGATCAACTTGTTTTTAGTTTTCATTTTCTATCTTAGAAATGTGTAAGCAACATTGTTGTGATTCTCATTCATCTACACGTGAATGATGAGCGGCTTTCACTTTACCACTTTTGTATGGATTAGACTTCTCTTCCTAATTGTAATGGTGGTGTGTACCTTACATTCTAGAGGTCCCTACTTCGAATGACTGTCAGGTTCCGCTATATGGATCACCTGGATCAGGGTTTCCCTTATCTTGAAAGATTAATGTCAGGAAGCTCTAATCTCTATGGACCCTGGACACATTTGAGCATCATTTCATCCATTTGATTCACAGCCCGATAAGAACTAACGTTGGAGGATGTAAAATTAGCAAAAAAGAAAGAAAGAAACTGTCTCGAACTGCCAACTTCTAGCTTTTTGTAACAAATATATACAAGAACTACTTTTTTACTGCGGGTATCACCCTTAAAGTCATCATAAAACCACCACACTGAAATTCATTTGCTGATCCCGTAATGCCTACTGCACCTCCTTATTGCCCTCGCATGTAGGTACACAACATTAGCAATAGAATATGCTGCACTTGACGGGCGACAATTATGTGTATGAAACACGTACGATTTTTTCCGGTTTTCACATACACACACTCAAACACATACACGTACATATACACACACTAACACCAATGCATACATACATACACACAGTCACACAAACGCGCTCAGCTCGGGCGATGAGAGAGAAAGAGAAAGAGAACCACGTGCTATCACATTACATATGTAGATCTTTCCCCAAAACGCATTTTTTACTGTTCAGCTGCCTTCTAAACAATATTTGTGCTGTAATGTTCTAGACGTACAGCAATACTTCCTATCCAACTGTGCCGCACAGACCGATATGTCGATATCTAGTTTTTGGTTGGAATGCAATACTTGCTCTACTTACACATGTAGACAGTAGACCACCAAAGACTATTCATAATCTATGTAGCATTTGCAGAACTAGGAGTGAGCCAGGGAGAGGATAAGGAAGTCCATCCTTGTCCCATATGCTTTAATGTTAATACAAGCGGCGTCCAGAGAGTATGTTCTGTTTCAATTTATCTCCGCTGCAGCACTGCGTTGGCATTTCCGCACATGCGTGGTAGACACCTTGTGAAAGGAGAAAAAAAGTGCGCCATTGGGAGATCGCTGTCAGCCAAGTATGACCTGTAGTGCTTGTTTAGAGTGTCGATGTTGATTGTAAATCCCACCGCTCGTGAAAACAGATCTGTGATTCGTTTTCTGAATGATAGGCAAGTGAAACCAATTGAAATTCATCAGAAAATTTGCGATGTCAAAAGGTGTTGTGTTTCTTCACGACAACGCACGACCAAGCAATTTAAATGCGACGAAAAATCGGGGTTTTGGCTGGGACGTGTTTGACCACACCCCGTACAGCGCTTACCTCGCTCCTAGCGACTTTCATCTGTTTTTTCATCGCAGAGAGCTGAAAGTAAATGTTTCCTACTGGTTGAAGACAGTCAGAAAGCTTCTATGAAGAAGATATACAAAAGTGTGTGCCTCACTGTGACAAATGCCTGCAAAATTTTGACAGTTGTGTGGAAAATTAGTTTAAGAGTTGTAGAATTTTGTGCAATAAATAATTTTTCTTTATCTGTACACAATTTAATTGTATTGCCATACAGAACATAATTTCTGGACGTACCTCGTGTTATTAGTCTGTTGTTAGGAGTAGCCGCGGAGATGCGAAATTGCAGATTTGAGAACACAATCCATAGCAAATATTTTGTGACTCCTTCTACAACAATTCTTTCAAACTAAGGAGATTCAAAGTAAGTTACTTTGAAATTCCTGCAAAGTAACTATTCTTTCAAATTCTCTCAAACTAACGCTCTTTCTTTGTTGTTAATAACATTGTAACAATTAGAACAGGTTCATATCAGATAAGAGGCCGCCATCTAGCCAGACTGGAATTAGCTAGCGCTATCTGCATGCCACATGAAGTACAGCGGCAAGTGATAAATACATATACTTCTAAAAGTGCAAATTACTGGGATTATCTGAGAAATATAAACTCCATAAAGATGCATTTCGCATAAATTGCGTGTTATAAGGAGGTATACACATTTTGCGCAGTAATATTTTGTATATCCCTTATTTCCTGCCTGTTGTGGGACTGTCAACCAGAACGAAGATGACTTGCGAGGACCTTTCCAGAAAATTCAAGATACACATTTCGTTTGACAAAAAGATATCTTTAAGTTTTGTTACTTTAATAAAAAGCATTAGAGCTACCTTTGAGGCAATAGAAGTTTTTCAAAAATGTCTCATGTACATAAATGAATCCGATGCACCTCAACTTCGATTAACATTTTCAGAATCGTGTAAGCCCTGTCACTTAAAACCGACAGTGTGCACCAGATATGAACGAGCATCTTTGAGATTAATGGCCCAGCGCCTAACTAACTGAGCTACCCGGACCGATATGTCAATATCCAATTTTTTGTTAGAATGCAATACCTGCTCTAGTTACGTAAGTAGATAATAGACCACGAAAGGCTATTTATACGCTATGTAGCATTTGTGGAACTTGAAAGGAGTCAGGGAGAGGTTAAGGGGGTCCGTCCTTGTTCACATACTTTTGTGTCAATATTATTTACATCTGTAGTTAGGAATAGCCCGGGCATTACGAAATACACATATAAGGTGAGATCGGCTACGTGTGGAATGTAAATTAAATACTTGGACTGTATCACATCTAGTAGAAAGTAAACGAAGTTTTAAAGTAAAACGTGATATCGGTTATGAAAAGCAAATATAAAATTAGAGGCTGTAAGACAGAGAGTACTCCAGGGTTCAGTATTAGTATCTTTGCTACTTCTTATCTATAAAAGCGATCTCTCACTTCGTACCAATAAACGATGTAGCAAGTACAGCTCCTTTCGAAGATGACACTAGTGTCCTAGTGAACAGTAATATCTAAATGTGTGTCTTATTATGTCGAATTATGTTTTGAACTTTACTTTGATGTAAATCTATGAAACTCTCTGTGAACGTGCACAAAAAGTTTGTTAAATCTCTAAATCGTCGATTGCCACACGCTTCTAAAATAATTGTGATCAATAATATGTGATTAATAGAGCTCCCATTTTGCATATATACATGTTATATTCTTTTATATATGTTATATACATGTTATATTTCGGAAGTTTGATAGTGTATACAAATGAATATTTAATGGGTTAGTGCACATTTAGGGAAACTTTGTGCATATTGATGCATATATTTTACTTTTTCAGCAATGATTCTTACATTGACATGGTATGTATTAATGTTACAAACAAAGTCGTCTGCCTTAACAGTATCTCCAAGAACTAAAAGTTGAACTTTTACACTTGTGCTGCTAATTGTAATTTCTGAAATTTAAGTAATAGGAAATGGAATATTAAGATGTCGAAACAGAAGAGCAGTAAAGTTCGTTAATTCGACAGTGGATTAACGGAAAACTTAGTATTAACAGCAGATGGCAATATAGCACTCAGCAAGTGTGATAACATTACGGATTACTTTTGAATTTTCGGAATATTTTAAAAATCAGTGCAATTTTTTATTGGTGGTTTTCGGTTCTATATAACTAAATTACCCCATATAAGTTTATAACATTTTTGTATGTATCCTGCAACAAAAAATATTGATGAGACAACTTGTACAAACAGATGCTCATACGAATGTTAGTCTCCAAGATCCAAACAACTTTACCAACAACATTTACTGCAATTACAAGTGGATATGGTGGCAATGGTAATTTTCTGAAAAATTTAAGCCCATAAATCGTTAATTTCAGCCATAATATCTTTAATTAAGCTAAATAATTTATAATTTGGAAATTTCCTGGAAAAAATATTTCTAACAAAAATCTCCTGGTGATTAAACATTCAACTGTCTTCGTAAAGCTTATGAAGCAATAAGTTTATGAAATTAATTTGTCAACTACCCCGAGCCTCTTCACAGAAATTTGAGCTTTATAACTACTTGTCAAATATTTATAACTTTTAAGCGTATTACAGAGTTTGTTACGGGTGATAACATTACATATGTTATTAGTACAAAATAAGTTTATATTACCCGTTGTATGTTCAGCAACTGCTTGTACAGGGTTGTACAGCTGTACAGTCTAATGTTACGGGTCCTAACGGGACTATATCTTAGTGCAAAATAACTTTGTATAACCCCTTGCATGTACGGCAACTTCTTGTACAGAGTTGTACAGCGGTACAGTCTAATGTTACGGGTCATAACGTGCTATAGTGTCACGAAATCGTTATCTACGATAGCGCGGCTTGTGTCCTCAAAGAGCCTGCAGATAAAAGTATGTCAGAACAAATAAATAAAGAACTTGCCGGCCCAGATAATGTTCCCCGTGTGAAAGGTTCTATTGATAGAACATTCGATTTCTTAATTGTTACAGAATAGTCTCGAATTGTGAATGAGATATATAAGAGATTGTGTCACGCCAGCGGACAGTTGTAAAACAAGAGCCAGTCGCAAACAGAGCAGTATTAGTAGACAGCTATGAAGTGTTGTAACGATAGCTGATGTAAACAAGTGTAATCAGAACGCTGTTGTCGTGATCATCGAACTTGGTAGATTGTATATGTGATGTAGCATTGCTACGCAAATAAAGAACGATTTAAATTTCTGCAAATTGGACTTTTATTTAGATGAACCCACAAAGTTACAATTTGTGTGGAAGTGGAACAACGACATCACCGTGAAGGTGGAAGAAATTAAGACCGAGTTAACAAGCAAGGCGGAAACTGCAAATATCAACTTGGTCGCGACTATTACCGTGATGATGACCGACAACAGGAAGAGCAGATGGAAGAACGAGTAAGGCTCGGCGTTGCGAGGAGCACGTCGGCGCCGTCTACACCATCTTTTCGACTGACACTGCGCTCCTTCAGCCGCTGAATGGATGACAGCCTCATCGCGGACGGCCATGCCATGTCAAATCAAGCCATTTTCTTCAAGGTGGGTTATGGTATCCGTCAAAAATGTAAAATTTGATTTAATGAAAGCTAATTTACCTTAGATTTGGATATCACAAAACAGATCCTGAGCGTTCTCAATTCCCTGAGAAACTAACCTATCAAAACTATTCACCACTTCTGTCACTATTTGAAAATTGTCACTGTACAATTAACCATGTATCACAGGGTACCAATATTGGTGCCGGGGACAAATCTGTATTAGGGGCTTTATCTTTCCAGTACATAGTTCGGTTTGGCGCTTTCAAAAATATTTCTTCTACTGTGGAAATTAATGTATCTACTTCTGAAAGTGTTGATGTGACCTGTTCCGCCATGATGAATTCGATGAAAAGCATGGGCCAAACACGTAACATGCACCATCTTACTGTAAATTAATTGGATCGATTTTGCCGCCTTTATCATGTAAGGCGCCGCGTCTGTTAGGAAGAGGAGCACGTTGTAATGCTATATTCCACTAAGCCACAATAAACTCATGGATATATCGAACAGTTTGCATATGTGACAGTGGTAAACAGCTTCCATAACCTCTAAGGTTAGAAGAAACGTTTGTCCGGCAATAGTAGTTTCTAGCGTACCATTGGCCATATAACGCCCCTCTGATTCGCTTGTCTCATCAATGGATACATAATTTTTTCCCCATTCACACATTTATGTATTCGGTTTAACGTGTCTGCATAAAAAGTTTTGTAGGTAACTCTTACGCAAAGTTGATTCATTTGGAATTGTATGAACAGTGTGACGTTCAAAAGCATCCCGTAATTTTGAATTAATTTTCCTAGCGAAATATTTTCACTAACAAACATTTCACATAATTCTTTATGAAAGGAACATGACTTGTTACATGACGTCGAAACCGTTTCTTTTAACAGTAATTGAGACTCTTCTCCTTTTCTCACATTTGAAGAGATGTCAAATGTTTCTCTGTGGTTGCCATCCACATGTATTGCATGATGTAATCAGCGATTCCTCGAATTGATTCAATGAGTACGCGGAGTCCATAAGTACGAGGAATGAATTTCCTCTCACCCAACTTTCCGCGAAAAGGCTGTAATCCAACCGTAGGCTGTCGGCGCACAGTGTCATGGTGACGAAACTAACGTGCCACTTACTACGGCGGCCCTTATTGGTTTCTCCGGCTGCTCTACGTGATGTGGGCAGTGTCGTTCTAGGTGTCCCGGCTGGACACACCCTCAACACACGTCACTTGGTCTTCGCCAGCGTCCCTCGTCTGGTATTCGGTCTCCATTGAAGCGGATAGTTCGTGTTCTCCTAGTCGGGGTAGCGTGACCTTGGCCACTTCCATCCTTAATGTGGGCGTTAGCGCCTGGTGGACAATCTTGTAGTCACCGAGCACAGGTGGTGACGTATCCTGATGTCTCGTACCTCGTCATCGAAGGTGTGGGTTGCTTCCCGGGTTACGAATTAGAGAGCGAGAACGAATAAGGCTTTGCTGGAGAGCTGTTCGATTGCCAGGCACACTCTCGCTGCTGCGACGCACGTTTCAGCTCTCTGCCAATCAGCGATTATTTCCCAGGGCGTCTCAGATGTCCTTGGGTGCCGATACTATATTGATCGCGTTCACTACTTCTACGGCTCGTCCTGGAGGCTGGCTATTACCTGTGGGGCATGTTTTTGAAGTAGAAACTTCTTTAGACGCGTTTAGTACTTTTTGTGGGCAGTGAATTAAACTGAGCCGTCACGCTGGAATACGTGATGCTTATTCGGGTAAAGTCGGCTCGAGTCGGCTCAGTCCGGACTAACCCGCCCAGACTCATTCGTCATTTGTCTTATGTTGTCCATTCCACTATACACCGTAGATTTTCTGTCGCACTCAACAGCGTATCAACAACACGCATCCAGGTATGTTTTAACATATATCAGGAGTTTCATTAAACAATCAATTGTCTTACGGCCGATCTTACAAATGCCTGTCAAGTACCGGTAACCTTGTGTCATTTAACAAGTAGACATGTCGAATTCCACTTTAAACAATAAATTAGTCAAAAGAATAATATCACCCAAGTTCGGTAATAATTGAAACCATAATAACGAAAAATAAAACGAGTGTGTTAATGGAAAATAAAAGTGTTAGGAATTTGTGAATGGGATGTGTCATTTAAGAACTGGTTATTTTTATGGACAATTTCTCTTTATTATGAGTAGTAAAACGTAAAACATCAATAAATTAAATGTAATAACACGTATATAATAAAATTATCGGGTATTAAAATGACGTTATTCCACTATTACCACTTCGCACATAAATATTGTATCCCAAAGTTCACAATCACTAAGATTTAATCTATCATCAATAGGAGATATTTGTGTGGCGAAATGTGGAGCAGAAAACGGACCAAAAATTCTAGCGGCAGCTATTTATATCTCACCTAATCAAAATATAAAGAAAATAATCCAATTTATTCATGACAACTTACTTATCTATACCGAAGCAGGAATTGCTCTTTTCAATGAAAACCTTCACAGATTGCACAATGATATTGAGTGGAGATTTCAATGTTGAGTTCTCAAAATACCCATCCAAGCCTCTAGTGGATTTTCAGAAATCAATATTAAATTTTAATATGTCAAATGATTCTAATGAAAGTACGACGAAATATGGAACAGGAATTGACGCAGCTTTTTTGGATTTTAGAAAATAGGCTTCATTCAAAAATATTCATTTCATGTAGGAGTTATTACGATAAACCTATAATTTCATTTTTAGACTATAATGATGCAGATGAAGTTCATTCAAGTTCAAATTCATTAGAGTAATTTATGTGCAATTATTTATTTATTTATTATTATTTCTACTAGACACCCTAAGAAATGCTACGAAAGATTAAAAATCAAAGTCGAAATTTCTTGGTGATTTCAATACTTCCTGTATCTGAAGGATGAGAAACTAAAAAGATAGTGAACTTATTCTCCAATATGCAATAAATGATTGGAATCCTCGTTCGGGGTTTTTGTTCTTCTAGCTTCACATTTATATATTGCATAATCATATATACTTGTTTGTTAAATTGTACACTTTTCTCTTCTTTTTATTTTGAAATTGTTCTGCATTTTTCTTTTCGGAGATTAAAAGACTATAAAAGTGAAAAATTGAATTTAAACTTTATTTATAGCAGCATGAATTGTGACAAAAGATTTGAAATGAATATGACATGTAATAAAATGTGTACGAACGTGTAATAAAATATTGAGTAAGGAGTATATGTACGAATATGTAATATGTGTAAAATGTATACGTAACCAAACACTTCCGAAACTTCAAAAAATATACAAACAAGCAAATACATATCATATAATGTAGTTATAAAATATGTATGAACTTGTAGTTTATTGAAAATAATAATGCAATGAAATACGTGTATCAGCAAAAACCAAATATGAAAAATGATTGTGAAATATAGGTATTTTAATTTAAAAATAACATAAATGTAAAACAGTAGATTATCTGATTTGATTTTACATCCTTTATACATCCTTTATGTATAACCCTCTTCACACGGTCGCAAATCGGTGGTCATTCAGTTGTTTCAGAGTAATTTCATTTGCGAGCACACTTAGCGTAAGGCATGAATTGTTTCTTAGCATACAACTGGCCTGTTTTCGCAACAATGAGTGTCATTAAAGGTTTTAAAGTAATTTTTAAGAATAAATTATAACGAATAGTGTACAAGTTTTCACCTCTGTCATGTGGTCTTAAGCTCATATAATTTGTTTATAGTAGGTTTCATTTTTATTTTATAATAAAAAGGCAAATTTCAAACATTACCCATTTAAATATGTATATTACAGTATAATATTTCCAACGATGTCTTCTCTTATTATATAATTTTTATTTAATTTTTAAATATTTGCTTGATAAAATACGGTCAAGATAAACAAAGTTTCAAAGACTTGATTCCTTACATTGCCATATTTTTTCAAGTTATCGCTGTATTCACTGAAGCGGCCCTCTGTCTCAAATTAAGCAAGAACAATTAAATCTAAGCGTTATCTGAAGTACATACTTATAATATATTGTAAAACGTGGTAAATAAATACACATAATCCGTCTCAGTATAAGATATTACCTGTGGCGCTATCTCTGGTCAGCGATTCCAGTTCGGTTGCTACTTCTCCTGGAGGATAATCACTATAATGGTCTTCGACGGCAGACATTTAACGTGTTGCACTGTCACTCCGCCCTGACACTGAGGCTGATTGTTCCACCCGCTCCACCTTTAACTGTTAGACAGGAATATTCTCTGCAAACAGTCGAATTGTTCTACCGGATTCAATATGAGACAAAAATGCATCATTACGCGATACTTTTGTTACCGAAAGTACGCCTTTTACAGTTAGACATAAATGATCTATGCAAAAACCCAAAATATAACTGCCAAAGTCATGATGTGACAAACACAAATCATTACTTTATACTTTTGTTACAATAAATTAGGTATTTTACAGACCTGACAATCTCTGCAAAGTGTCAAACTATCTCTCTCAGATTCAATATGAGACAAAAACGCATCACTACGCGACACTTTTGTTAGAGAAAAGTAGGCGTTTAGCCGTTAGAGGTGACTAATCTCTGCCAAGTGTCAAATTATATCTACCAGAGTCAATATGAGACAATACACATCAATAAGCGGTACTTTTTTTACATAAAAGTAGGTCTTTTACCGTTAGACATGAATAATCTCTGCAAAGACTCGAATAATCTGTACCAAAGTCAATATGAGAAAAAAGCACATAATTACGCGATACTTTTGTTACAGAATGGTAGGCCTTTTCCCCTTAGACATGAAAAATCTCTTCAAAGAATCAAATTAACTCTACCAGAGTCAACATGCGACAAAAACATATCAATTGGTGACATTTTTGTTACCATAAAGCAGGCCTTTTACCGTTATATATGAAAAATCTGTGCAAAGAGTCGCAATACCTGTACCAGAGTCAATATGAGACAAAAGCACATCATTACGCGATACTTTATAACTGAAATGTAGATCTTTTTCTGTTTGACGTTACTAATCTCTGCAAAGTGTCAAATTATTTCTACCAGAGTCATTATCAGACAAAAGCATATCTTTGCAGGAAATTTTTGTTACAGAAAAGTAGACCTTTTACTGTTACACAGGTATAATATATGCAAACAGTCGAATTGTTTCTACCAGAGTCAATATGAGACACAAACATTTCATGACGCGACACTTTTGTTACTGAAAATTAGGTCTTTTACACCTAGACATGGCAAATCTCTGCAAAGAGTCGAAATATCTGTACCAGAGTCAATATGAGATAAAAACACATCAATACGCGATACTTTGGTACTGAAAGTATGTCTTTTACTGTTAGATATGCATAATCTCTGTAAGCAGTCGGAATATTTGTAACAGATTCAACATGAGACAAATAAACATCATTAAGCAATACTTTTGTAACTTAAAGGTAGGTCTTTTACTGTTCGACACGAATAATCTCTGCAAAGTGTCGAAGTATCTCTACCAGTATCAATGTGAGACAAATAAACATCATTCAGCTATACCTTTGTTACTGAAAAGTAGGCTTTTTGCTGTTAGACGATAATAACCTCTGTAACGAAACCAATTATCTCTATCAGATCCAATATGAGACAAAAACACATCATTACCCGACACTTTTGTTACCCAAAAGTACGTCATTTAGAGTAAGACATGAATGATCTTCGCAAATCCTCGAATTATCTCCACCAGAGTCAATATGAGGCAAAAACGCATCATTACTTGATCCTTTTGTTACTTACAGTTAGGTCTTTTACACACAGACATGACTAATCGCTGCAAAGTTTCAAAATATTCCTACCAGAGTCAATAAGTGACAAAAACATATCATTACGCGATAGTTTTTTTGGAGAAAAGCAGACATTTTACTGGTCGGCACGTATAATCTCTGCAAAGTGTCGAATTATCCGTACCAAAGTCAATTTGAGTCAGATACACAGCATTACGCGATACGTTTGCTACTGCATGAACGCCTTTTACTGTTAGACATAAATAATCCAAGCAAAGACTCGAATTATCACTACCAAAGTCAATATTAGACAAAAACACAACATTACGCGATACTTTTCTTACTGAAAAGTAGGTCTCTTACAGTTGGACACTAAATATCACTGCAAAGTGTAGAATTATCTCTACCAGAGGCAATATGAGACAAACATACATCATTACGCGATTTATTTCTTAGTGAAAGTACGCATATAACTGTTAGACATAAATAATCACTGCAAAAACTCGCTATATCACTAACAAAGTCGATGTGAAACAAAAACGCATCATTACGCGATACTTTTGTTTCTTAAAAGTAGGAGTTTTACAGTTTGAAACGAATGGTCACTGCAAAAGGTCTAATTACCCCTACCAGAGTTAATATGAAACAAAAACACATAATTACGCGATACTTTTGTCACAGAGAACCCGGCCTTATGCTGTTAGACATGAATACTCTCTGCAAAGAGTCGTACTACCTCTACCATATGCAATATGAGGCAAACACACATCATTACACGATACTTTTGTTACAGAAAAGGAGGCCTTTCACCCTTAGACAGGAATAATCACTTCAAAGAGTCGACTTACCCCTACCAGAGTCAATATGAGACAAATAACATCATTACGGGATACTTTTGTAACCCAAAAGTAGTCCTATACTGTTAGACATGAATAATCTCGGCAAACTGTCAAGTTATCTCTAACGGAGTCAAAATGAAACAAAAACACATCTTTACGTAATATCTTTGTTACAGAAAACTAGATACTTTACGTGATATTTTTGTTACAGGAAAGTGTAGCTTTTACTGTTCGACACGAATAATCCCTGCAGAGTGTCGGATTACCTCTACTATGGTCAATGTGAGACAAATACACATCATTACAGGATACTTTATTACTGAAAGTACGGCTTTTACTGTTAGACGTAAATAATCCATGCAAAGACTCGAATTTCCACTACCAAAGTCAATACGAGACAAAAAGGACATCATTACTTGATACTGTTATTACAATAAAGTAGGTCTTTTATTGTTATACACGAGAAATCTCTGCAAAGATTCAAAACCTCTGGTCCAGAGTCAGTATGAGACGAAAACACATCATTACGAGATACTTTTGTTACTGAAATGTAGGTATTTTACTGTTCGGCACGACTAAATTCTGCGGAGAACGAATTATCTCCATAAGAGTCAATGTGGGACAAAAACGCATCATTACGAATATACCTTTGTTTCCGAAAAGTAGGTATTTTACTGTTGGACTATAGTAACATCTCTAAAGAGTCGAATTATATCTACGAGAGTCAATTTGAGGCAAAAACACTTCATTACGCAACCATTTTGTTACAGAAAAGTAGGCTTTTTACTGATAGACATGAATTGTCTCTGCGAAGAGACAAAATTGCTGTACCATACTCAATATGAGACAGAAACATATCATTACCTGACAGGTTTGTAACAGAAAAGAAGGCTTTCTGCTGTTAGATTTTGCAAAATGTCAAATTATCTCTACTAGAGTCAATTTGAGATAAATACACGTCATTAAGCGATACTTTTTTTATAGAAAATAGGTCTTTTACTGTTAGACATGAATAATCTCTGAAAACACTCTAATTAGCTCCACAAAAGTCAGTATAACAAACACATCATTACTTAACACTTTTGTTAAAATAAAGCAGGCCTTTTACCGTAATACATGAATAATCTCTGCAGAGTCAAAATACCTGTACCAGGGTTAATATGAGACAAAGACACATCATTGCGCGATGTGTTTGCTACTGATATGTAGGTATTTTGTTGTTAGACATGAAGAATCTATGCTAAGAGTCAAACTATATGTACCAGAGTCAAATTGAGACAAAAACACATCATAAAGCGATACTTTTGTTGCAGAAATGTAGGACTTTTACCGTAATACATGAATAATCTCTGCAAAGAGTGGAAATATATGTACCACAGTCAATATAAGACAAAAACACAAAAAGTCGTGATACGTTTGTTACTGACAACTACGCCTATTACTGTTAGATATGAATACTCTCTGCAGAGATTCGAATTACCTCTACCAGATACAATATGAGACAAAAGCACATCATTACGCGGTACTTTTGTTCCAGAAAAGTACAGTTATGCACAAATAATCACTGCAAAGAGTTGAGTTACATCTACTAGAGTCAATATGAGACAAAAGCACATTATTAAGTGATACTTTGTTACAGAAAAGTAGGTCTTTTAGTGTTTGCCATGAAAAAAACACTGCAAAGACTCGCATTACTTCTACCAGATACAATATAATACAAAGCACATCATTACGCTATTCTTTTGTTACTTAAAGCTAGGACTTTTACTATTGCACGCATTAATCTCTTCAAAGAGTCAAAATATCTGTAACGGAGTCAATATGAGACAAAAACAAATCATTTCGCGTTACTTTTGTTACTGAAAAAGTAGGTGTTTTACTGTTAGAAATGAATAATCTCTGCAGAGAGTTGAACTTCCTCTACCAGATACAATATGAGACAAAAACACACCATTACGCGCTTCCTTTGTTACTTAAAGGTAGGCCTTTTACTGTTACACATCACTAATCTCTGCAAAGTGTCAAGTCATCTTCACCGGAGTCAATATGAAACAAAAGCACCTCTATACGCGTTACTTTTTTTACTGAAAAGTAAGTCTTTTACTGTTAGAAAGGAATAATCTCTGCAGAGAGTTGAACTTTCTCTACCAGATACAATATAGGATAAGAGCACATTATTACGCATTTCATTTGTTACTTAAAGGTAGGTATTTTACTGTTACGCATCACTAATCGCTGCGTGTCAAATTATCTCTACCAGTATCAATATGAGAAAAATGCTCATCATTAAGCGATACTTTTGTTACTGAAAAGCAGGACTCTTACAGTTAGACGGGAATAATCTCTGCCAGGTGTCGCCTTACATCTACCAGAGTCAACATGAGACAAGAACACATCATTACGCGATACGTTTGTTACTGAAAGGTAGGCCTCTTACAGGTAGGCACGAATAATGACCGCAAAGAGTCGCATTAGCTCTAACAGATACAGTATGAGACAAAACCATATTATTACGCGTTTGTTTTATTACTTAAAGGTAGTTCTGTTACTTTTACACATCCCTAATCTCTGCAAAGAGTCAATATATCTTTACCGGAGCCTATATAAGACAAAGGCTCATTGTTACGCGTTGCTTTAGTTACTGAAAAAGTAGGTCTTCTACACATAGACATGAATAATCTCTGCAAAGTTCAAATTACCTCTACCAGATTCAATATGAGACAAAAGCACACCATTACGTGAGACTTTAGTTACAGAAAAGTAGTCCGTTTACTGTTAGACATGAAAAATCTCTGCAAGGAGTCGCTTTACCACTACGAGATACAATATTAAACAAAAACACATCATTACGCGTTTCTATTGTTACCTAAAAGTAGGTCTTTTACTGTTATCCATCACTAATCCCTGCAAAGTGTCAATTTATCTCTAACGGAAACAAAATGTGCCAAAACACCAGACGCAATATGCGACATAAACACATCACTACGCGATACTTTTGATACTGAAAAGCAGGTCTTTTACAGTTACGCACGAATAATCACTGCAGAGGATCGAATTACCCCTACCAGAGTCATGAGACAAAATCAAATCATTACGAGATACTTTTGTTACAGAAAAAGTAGGTTTTCTACAGTTAGACATGAATAATCTTCCTGGAGTCCAATTATCTCTACCAGATACAATATGAGAAAAAAACACATCACTATGCGTTTGTTTTATTACTTAAAGCTAGGTCTTTTAATGTTAAACATCACTAATCTCTGAAAAGTGTCAAAATATCTGTACCGGAGTTAATATGAGAAACAAACCCAACATTTCGCGTTACTTTTGTTACAGGAAGTTATACCTTTTGCTCTTCGACACGAATAATCTCTGAAAAATATTGAATTGTTTCTCCAGAGTAAATATGAGACACAAATATATCATTAGGCAATACTTTTGCTACTGAAAACTGGGTCCATTACTGTTATACATAACTAATCTCTGCAAAGAGTCAAGACATCTGCACCGGAGTCAATATGAGACAAAAGCACTTCTACACGCGTTACCTATTTTACTGAAAAGTAAGTCTTTAACTGTTAGAAAGGAATAATCTCAGCAGAGTGTCGAAATTCTTCTACCGGATACAATATAAGTCAAAATCGCATTCTTACGCGTTTCTTTTGTTACTTAAAGGTAGGTCTTTTACTGTTACACATCACTAATCGCTGAAAGGTTTCAAATTATCACTACCAGTATCAATATGGGACAAAAGCATATCATTACGCGATACTTTTGTTACTGAAAAGCAGGCCACTTACAGTTATACAGGAATAATCACTTCAAAGGGCCGAATAACCTCTACCAGAGTCAATAAGAGACAAAAGCACATCACTACGTGATTCTTTTGTTACAAAGAAAGTAGTCCTTTTACCGTTAGACATCAAAAATCTTTGCAAGGATTCGCATTACCTCTACTAGATACAATATGAAACAAAAAACCCATCATTACGCTTGTCTTCTGTTACCTAAAGTTAGGTCTTTTACTGTTAGGCATAATTAATCTCTGAAAAAAGTCAAATTACCTCCACCAGAGTCAATATGAGCCAAAACACATCTTAACGTGATATTTAGTTATAGAAAAGTAGACCTTTTACTGTTACACATGAAAAATCTCTGCAAAGGTTCACAGTAGTTCTATCAGATACAATATGAGCCAAAAACACATCATTACGAGTTACTTTTGTTACTGAAAAGTAGGTCTTCTCCTCTTAGACATGAATAATCTCTGCAGAGAGTCGGCTAACCCCTACCAGAATCAATATGAGACAAGGACACATCATTACGTGATATGTATGTTACCGAAAAGTAGGCCTATTACAGTTTGACATGAAAAATCTCTTCAAAGAGTCTCACAAATTCTACGAGATACATTATGAGAATTAAAAGCACATCATTACTTGATACTTTTGTTACTGAAATGTAGGCCTTTTACAGTTATGCACGAATAATCTCTGCAAATGTCGAATTACTTCTACCATAGTCAATATGAGACAAAAACACAACATTACGTGACACTTTTGTTACAGAAAGGTAATTCTTTCACTTTCACTGTACCGGAGTCAGTATGAGACACAACCACATCACGCAATACTTTTGCTACTGAAAGTACACCTTTAGCTGATGTACATGACTCATCCATTCAGAGAGTCAAAATATCTCTACCAGAGTCAATATGAGACAAAATCACGTCATTGCGCTATACCTTTGTTACAGAAGATGAAGCCTTTTATTGAAAGACATGAAAAATCTATAAAGAGTGGCATTTCCCCTACCAGATACAATATGAGACAAAAATACACTATTAGGCGTTTCTTTTGTAACTTAAAGGTAGGTCTTTAACTGTTACAAATGCCTAATCTCTGCGAGGTTCAAATTATCTCTACCAGAGTCAATATGAGACCAAAGCACAACATTACGCGATATATTTGTTACTGAAAAGTAGGCCTCTTACAGTTAGGCACGAACAATCACTGCAAAGGGTCGAATTACTTCTACCAGATTCAATATGAGATCAAAGCCACATCATTACGTTTATCATTTGTTCAGAAAAGTAGGCCTTTTACTGTAGGACATGAAACATCTCCGCAAACTTCGCATTATCGCTTCCAGACACCATATGTGACAAAAGCACATCATTAGGAGTTTCTTCTGTTACTTAAAGGTAGGTCTTTTAATGTTGCACATCACTAATCTTTGCAAAGTGTCACATTATCTCTACCAGAGTCAATAAAAGCCAAAAAAATTCTTTACGTGATATTATTGTTACACAAAGGTGAGTCTTTTTCTGTTTGACACGAATAATCTCAGCAAAGTGTCGAATTATCCCTACCAGCCTCAACATGAGACAAAACCACATCATTACGCAATACGTTTGCTACTGAAAAGTAGGTTTTTACACTTAGACATTACTAATCTCTGCAAAGAGTCAAAATATCTGCAGCGGAGTCAATAGGAGACAAAAAACATCATTATGCGATACCTCTGTTTCTGAAAGGTAGGTCTAATACTGTTAGACATGCATAATCTCTGCAGAGAATCGAATTACCTCTACCAGATACAATATGAGACAAAGACACATCATTGCGCGTGTTTTTTTTTTTTTTTTTTTTTTTTTTTTTTGTTACTTAAAGGTAGGCCTTTTACCGTTAAACCTCACTATTCTCTGCAAAGGTCATATTATCTGTACCAGATTCAATATATGCCAAAAACGCCTTTACGTGACATATTTGTTACAGAAAAGAACACCATTTACTGTTCGTCGCCAATAATTTCTGCAAAGTGTCAAACAGAAGTCAACATGAGACGAAAACACATCATTATGCGATTACTTTGTTACTAAAAGCATGAAATTTACTGTTGGACTTGACTAATCTCTAAAGAGTGTCAAGCTATCTCTCCTGGAGTCAATAGGAGACAAAAGCACATCATTACGTTATACTTTTGTTACTAAAATTTAGCCTTTTACTGTAAGACATGCATAATCTCTGCAAAGATTCGCAATACCCTGCCAGATATAATATGAGACAAAGACTTAATATTAAGCGTTTCCTTTTGTTACTTAAAGGTACGTCTTTTACTGTTACACATTACTAATCTCTGCAAAGTGTCAAAATATCTCTACCAGAGTCCATATGAGACAAAAACACATATTTACGCGATATTTTTGTTACGGAAGAGTAGGCCTCTTACAGTTAGAAACGAATAATCACCGCAAAGGGTCGAATTACCTCTACCAGTGACATGAAAAACCTCTGCAAATAGTCGCATTATCTCTACAAGATACAATATGAGACATATAATTTCGTTGATTATGACCTTAATAAACCAAAAACTAATAGAAAAGCTACTGCATTTAAGAGTAGAATACAAACATTTGAAATTAACAATGCAAAGCTTATCGTTGAACCACAAGAACTTTTTAATAATCTTACTTTGTGGGTTCGTAGAATTAAAAGTCCAATTTTCCGAAACTCTAAATGTTTTTTATTTGCGTAGAGATATACTGCTCAATGCTCACGTAACAACATTACATCACAAAACAACACAATCTTCCAAAGTCGATGACAATAACAAGCAGCGTCCAGTTTAGCACTCTTTACAACATTCTTGTTATACAACTGAGTTTACAACAACAACAACAACAACAACAACAACACTCTCAGCTGTGCTCTGCTTACTCACTCTGTTTGCAACTAGCTCTTGGCGAGTCGGCACTTCCTTAAATAGCTCATTCCCAAGTTCGAGATATTTCCAGAACAATAAACAAAAACAACTTTTCTCTGTCAATCGAGATATCACCAGAACTTTCCAAACACTGAAACCCTATTTGTCAAGAAGTAACTAGAAATTTCCATTTATCTCGGTTTCTTTGCTTCGGCAGACCTTTATCTGCGTGTTATCTTTTCTGCCGGCTCTTGGTTTTCACACTACCCGTCTATCAGTTCCATTGTTGTAAACAAGCCGCGCGATCGTAAATAAGGTTTCGCGACACTTCTCCCTCCTCAAGGCTGGCCGTCCCGAACAGCACCATCGTAGCGGGCCAGGCCATCCAGGTGTACCACCAACATCTTCCCACGGGGCACCTTTTGGATGCGGTAGACCAAGTCTTTGGTCCTCTTCACCACTTGGTACGGTCCTTGCCATGGCTGCTGAAGTTTGTCGATTGTTCGTTTTGCCCCCAGGTGCCCTGCTCAAGTGTCGCAGTGCAGTTCCTTCAAGACACCCGGGATCTTAATTCTGGGAAATGCCAACTATTGTCTCTGCCTCTTCCCATCGGGCGTTTCCCATATCCGTAACAGCACGCCCACTCTGGTCTTCAGCGGGTCACATTGGGTCCAGTATGACTTATAGGTGGCGGTCCTCGGTGCGATGTCCTCCCAGGTTGCTCTTGGCATTACTTCCACTTTCCTCAAGTGTGGTCCCTAGTGTGCGTCCGCGAGCTGCTCTTTCTCTTCATGCCAGTGCTATCCCAACCATCCGCAGGCACTGCCGTGACTACTCGGACTGCTGCAGCACGAAGCTACTCTGGTAGCTGCTGCGGCAGGCTCCTTTTCTTCTACTCCTGTGCATTGGAGACACTCTTCTGGGCAGGATCTTCGGGACATGGCGTCTGCGTTATCGTGGTCCTTCCCTCTACGATATTCAGAGGCGAAGTCGTACGCATGCAGCCTCTGAACCCAACCTTCTGTCAGGACTTCCAGGTTTCTAAAGCTCAGTAGCCAAGTTAGAGCGAAGTGGTCAGTCCTCAGGTGGAATGGCTGACCATACAGGTACTTGTGGAAGTGCTACAAGGACTTTACTACCGCCGGTAACTCTCGGCCGGAGACGCAATCGTTTTTCTCTGCGTTGGCTGGAGACGCGCAGGTGTCGTCTCAGCAGTTGTCGAACATTCTCGAGCTGTTCTGTGGTCAGGTGATCGGTCGCTCTCTCCAGTAAGACTTTCAGCCGGCGCACCAGGTGTTGCGTCGGCATCGGTTCCTGTGTTTTGTCGATTGCGTTTACGCTGACCTCCGGCTCTCACGTCCCCAGCTCCGTTCCGGTCTGGACGTCGTGATTGGTCTCTGCCAGGATAATTAGCCTCATTGGCACCTCCTCTCGGAATGGCAGCAATGTCCTGGCTACACAGAGTTCATGCACAGGCGTCTCCTGGTCCAGCTTCATGTTCTTCGTCCGTTGGCCTTCTAGTCACGCCGTCACCACCACGTGGCTTCTCGCGGGGACCACCACGTCTACCTTGAAGATGACCCTGCAGATTCCAGGACGCTCGTCGGGTTGCCGGAGTATCACCTCTTCTCCATTGAGCCACAGGACCTTCCTGCCGACTTCGACTGTCGCCTCCTGGCTCCTGAGGGCATCCAATCCTTGTATCACCTGCTAAGCCACCTTCGCGACGAACACCCACAGACGTACGGCACGCATTTCCAAGGTCAGCTTCAGTAGGGCCTCCTTCTCCACAGGCAAGGTGTCACCCGATGCGGTCACTAGCTGGTATGGTTGGCTCGGCTTCCTCGTCGGTAAACCCTTGGCCACGTCAGGTCTGATGATGTTGACGGCCACCCCGGTGTCCACCAGAACGAGGCACGACTTTGATCCCACCCAACCGTCCGCGATAAGGCTGTCGTCCATACGCCGGCTGACGGCTCGCGGTTTCACTCGAGGGGATGGTGGTGATGGCATCGACGTGCCCCTCACCATGCCGTGGCCTACTCGTTCTTCCGGCTGCTCTTCCTCGTATCGGCTGTCCCTCTGAATGTGTCCTGTCTGGCTGCATCCGCAGCACACGCCATTAGGTCTTCGCCGGCGACCCTGGGCTGGTCTTCTGTCTCCGGTATGGCGGCCACTCCTCGTTACTCGATGTCAGGATAGCTGTCTCTTTGGATGCCTCCATCCTCAGTACTGCGGTTAGTGCCACGTTGACCGTTTTGTAATCGCCCAGCATTTGGCGCTGACGAATGTCCGTTTTTACTGAAAAGTAAGTCTTTAACTGTTAGAAAGGAATAATCTCAGCAGAGTGTCGAAATTCTTCTACCGGATACAATATAAGTCAAAATCGCATTCTTACGCGTTTCTTTTGTTACTTAAAGGTAGGTCTTTTACTGTTACACATCACTAATCGCTGAAAGGTTTCAAATTATCACTACCAGTATCAATATGGGACAAAAGCATATCATTACGCGATACTTTTGTTACTGAAAGCAGGCCACTTACAGTTATACAGGAATAATCACTTCAAAGGGCCGAATTACCTCTACCAGAGTCAATAAGAGACAAAAGCACATCACTACGTGATACTTTTGTTACAAAGAAAGTAGTCCTTTTACCGTTAGACATCAAAAATCTTTGCTAGGATTCGCATTACCTCTACTAGATACAATATGAAACAAAAAACCCATCATTACGCTTGTCTTCTGTTACCTAAAGTTAGGTCTTTTACTGTTAGGCATAATTAATCTCTGAAAAAAGTCAAATTACCTCCACCAGAGTCAATATGAGCCAAAACACATCTTAACGTTGTAACAGTATTTTTTTAGTAATGTTCGAAGGAATAATAAATATATAAAAATGTATGTAGTTGTGTGATTGGCCGAAGTAGTAGTGGTATCACGTGGTGTGATGACGTGTCAGTGAATCGGCCAATCACAAAATAAAGTGGGAATCACTATGGGGACAAGAAAATCAATAATCTAGAAAAGTGTTAGAATCTTGTGTCTTGCTGGAGAACGAGTAAAGAGGCTACGATGATTATAAAATCTCCAAGAAAATTATATATCATTTTGTCTTAATCTGTGAATCTATCATTTGGCGCTAGCCAGTATTACTTTTGATAGAAAAAAAAATTGATTAAATTAACTACATTCGAGTAACTGCGCCGTTAGTGCTGTCTTATGGGAGAAACATGGCGACTAGCATAGAAAGAGCGATGGAAAATCATGATTCTGGAGTGAAAGAAAGTATTATACCGACCGCCATAATGGAGAACGAAAATTAAAATCCCGTTACAAATGGCGCAGCAACGTGTGGGGCTCGAATAGGATAAAGAAGAGGAGATCGTGCATCGTGCAGCTCCGTGGGAATTTAAAAGGAAAGAAGAAAGAAGAGAGAAGAAAGAAGAAAACGAGAACTGGTTTAAGTGAGTGAAATTAAAAAAAAAAAAAAAATAATAATAATAATAATAATAATAGTAGTAGTAGATTTATGTTGTTAAGAAATCAGAAAATAGTTAAAAAGATGGCGAGTAGAAAAGAAATAATAGTGGAAGGAGAAGTTGCTGATAGTGTAGGAATGAATAGGGAGGATGCAAGATTAAGCATAGATAATGAGTCAATGTTGGAAAGAATAACAAGAATGTTAAGTAATTTAGATTCTAAAATAGAACAAAATGCAAATGATTTAAAATCAGAAATGAGTAATTTAGATTCTAAAATAGAACAAAATGCAAATGATGTAAAATCAGAAATAAGTAATTTAGATTCTAAAATAGAACAAAATGCAAATGATTTAAAATCAGAAATGAGTAATTTAGATTCTAAAATAGAACAAAATGCAAAGAATTTAGATTTTAGAATGAGAGATGTAAAATCAGAAATAGGAGATGTTAAATCTGAAATGAGTAATTTAGATTCTAGAATGAAAGATGTAAAATCAGAAATGAGTAATTTAGATTCTAAAATAGAACAAAATGTAAATGATTTAACTAAGAAAATGAATGATTTAGATGTAGGAGTAAGACAGGAACTAGCACAAAATGTGAGTAACTTAGAAATTAATTTATTACAGAAGCTAAAACAGGAATTAAAATCTGAAATTTCACAGGAGATTAGAGAAGGGAGAAAAGAGTGTAGGGATAATATGGAAAGGCTCATGCAGATCATAGAGATTAATAAGGATGAGAATAGAAAGGAAGTCAATGAGTTGAGAGAGATAATTCAGGAAACTAGGTTAGGTCAGGACATTGTGAAACAAGAAATAAGAATGGAATTAAACAAAGAGTTAGAAACATTTAGGATACAACAGGCAGAAATAACACAAAAACAAAGAGAAGAATTAGGAGATAAAGTAGAACAAAGAATCCATGTAATTTGTTCTGAAATGCAATTACAACATGATGAAAGTAAGATACACCAAGAGGAAATAAAGTTACAAATTGATGAGATAAGTAAAGCAAAAGAAGAAGTAATTTTGCAAATTAAAGAGGTAAAAGAACATTTTGAAAAAGAAAAGGATAACTTAGGAAAACTGACACAAGTTGTAATTGCATTACAGGCTAGAAAAGTAAATAACGGGAAAGAAATGTCTAGAATTACAAATATAAACGATTGTGACTTACCAGGTGAATTAAGCAATCATCAGAAGTCTAGTGATGTAGTAAGTGAATGTAGTGATTTTGTGAGTCCAGATAATGATATTAATTATCACAGAAACACACAGAACATGTCCTCACACACACAACTCCACAGTCTAGGTCAAAATGAATGTGTACATTATTCACTAAATGATATTAGTCCACCAAGTTTTGATGAGGAATCAGGTGATAATCCAAAAGTATTTCTTAGGGAATTGGAAGAATATTTCCGTATTAAGAGAATTCCCAATGAATTTCGGATGGTAATAGTAAAACGCTGTTTGAAGAAAAATGCTCTTGAGTGGTTAAGGTTAACTTTGGCTTCACATGAAACATACAGTACTTTCAGAAATCTGTTTATAAATAGATTTTGGGGACCTGAGAGACAAAGAAGAATAAAAGTTGAGTTAGCAACGGGTAGGTTTGAGTTTAAAAAAGGGATTTCTATGACTGAATATTTCTTAAAATTAGCAAACAAAAGTAAGTTGATCAATCCCGAAATTTCTGAGACAGAAATTGTCAACATGCTAATACGTCATTATCCACCACATATCAGAAATCATTTAATTGTGGCTAAGCCTATCGATTTCTCTGATATGATTGAATTATTATCCGAATTTGAAGCACATAACCTCATTAATGATACTACATCCTGTGATGGTAACTATAATAACGTCCATATTGAGCGAGGAAGAAATCGACAGGAATCACAACCTACAAATAATAGGAATAATAGGACGAGTTTAAATTGGGGCGGGGCACCCGTGAGAAATCAAAGATTTGAAGGAAGAGGTTATGATCCTAGACGAACTTATGAATCTGTAATTCCCGGAACAGGAAAGGGAGCTCAAAATAATGTGCAAAGGAATTATCATAACAATCAGTCGACGAGAATTGGAAGAAATGATCACATAAACCATGTAAGATTTTATCGAGGAAATAATCAGCGAATAAGTAATTTTAATAGGGGTAGAGGTACTAGTTTATTTAGTGCAAATCAAAGAGATTTTAGGGGTGTGAGATTTGAAAGAAGTAATCAAAATGAAATAGTCGAAAATACACAAAGCACAGAGAATGATGCGAATATAAACGATAGCACCAACCTAACCAACAATGAAAGTATTAATTAAGGGCGAATAGGTGAATGGAATTTCAATTTCATTGCGTTGGTAATTCCACATTTGGCAAGAGATGTAATTGTGGGTAATGATTTATTATATGAATGGCAAAGTGTATTGAATTTCGAAATGCATGAAATGAAGGTTAAGACAGAAAATGATTTATTAGTAATAAAATTATTGGAAGAAGAGGGAAGAAAAGAAGAGAACAGGGATAATATAAATAATGAAAGGTTTTTTGTGGAAGATATACTTTTGCAAGAAAATGGTAATATTGAATACGATGAAAATGAAAATTGTGGGAAGAATTTAATTATTGATGGATTGCAAAATAATGTAACTGACCTTGAAAAGCATTGTTGCCAATTATATACAATACAAGATAAGAACGGCGGAAGCCAAGTGGAGGAAGAAATAGAATTCCAGAGAATATTACAAGTAAAGTTAGAAAACACATACAATCTAGATCAAGCGAGAAAAGAACAGCTGAAATTATGTATATTAAAGAACAGAAAAGCCTTTAGTTCAAAACCTGGACTGTGTAACAAATATACTCACACATTTAAAGTGAATGATACTGATCCCTATACACATAAAAGCCTTGACAATAATTGAAACAATATTGAATATATACTATGTGTGTGTTAAATAATAATAAAAAAAATATTGTTAAATGTCAATATATTGTTGTATTTTAATTAATGTTCATTTATTGTTGTGTTTTATGTATGTTATATTTATGTTACAGTTCATTGTTGTAAACAAAATTGTTAATTGGGGCTGTTCTTCGAAATATATGGAAACAGATTGTTAATTGTTAATTCCTTTATTTGGTTATTTTCCATATATTTCGAAGAAGGGCATTTGTAACAGTATTTTTTTAGTAATGTTCGAAGGAATAATAAATATATAAAAATGTATGTAGTTGTGTGATTGGCCGAAGTAGTAGTGGTATCACGTGGTGTGATGACGTGTCAGTGAATCGGCCAATCACAAAATAAAGTGGGAATCACTATGGGGACAAGAAAATCAATAATCTAGAAAAGTGTTAGAATCTTGTGTCTTGCTGGAGAACGAGGAAAGATGTTACGATAATTGTAATTGTAAAGGAAAATTAATAAGATTCAAAAAGTGTTATTCAATATTTATAATAGATAAGAGTGAATCATAGTTCATATTATATAATTAAATAATATATTACAAAATTGGACTCATCTAAATTTTATTTTCACAAAAAATCCGCATCCACACCTGAGAAAAGATCTCACGACTCTCAGTAGATTAAAACTCGACTTGGACCTTACAAAAAGTTGGCTTGCTTCTTATTAGTTGAAGATGAACGAAAATAAAATCCCGTTACAACGTGATATTTAGTTATAGAAAAGTAGACCTTTTACTATTACACATGAAAAATCTCTGCAAAGGTTCACAGTAGTTCTATCAGATACAATATGAGCCAAAAACACATCATTACGAGTTACTTTTGTTACTGAAAAGTAGGTCTTCTCCTCTTAGACATGAATAATCTCTGCAGAGAGTCGGCTAACCCCTACCAGAATCAATATGAGACAAGGACACATCATTACGTGATATGTATGTTACCGAAAAGTAGGCCTATTACAGTTTGACATGAAAAATCTCTTCAAAGAGTCTCACAAATTCTACGAGATACATTATGAGAAATAAAAGCACATCATTACTTGATACTTTTGTTACTGAAATGTAGGCCTTTTACAGTTATGCACGAATAATCTCTGCAAATGTCGAATTACTTCTACCATAGTCAATATGAGACAAAAACACAACATTACGTGACACTTTGGTTACAGAAAGGTAATTCTTTCACTTTCACTGTACCGGAGTCAGTATGAGACACAACCACATCACGCAATACTTTTGCTACTGAAAGTACACCTTTAGCTGATGTACATGACTCATCCATTCAGAGAGTCAAAATATCTCTACCAGAGTCAATATGAGACAAAATCACGTCATTGCGCTATACCTTTGTTACAGAAGATGAAGCCTTTTATTGAAAGACATGAAAAATCTATAAAGAGTGGCATTTCCCCTACCAGATACAATATGAGACAAAAATACACTATTAGGCGTTTCTTTTGTAACTTAAAGGTAGGTCTTTAACTGTTACAAATGCCTAATCTCTGCGAAGTTCAAATTATCTCTACCAGAGTCAATATGAGGCCAAAGCACTACATTACGCGATATATTTGTTACTGAAAAGTAGGTCTCTTACAGTAAGGCACGAACAATCACTGCAAAGGGTCGAATTACTTCTACCAGATTCAATATGAGATCAAAGCCACATCATTACGTTTATCATTAGTTCAGAAAAGTAGGCCTTTTGCTGTAGGACATGAAACATCTCCGCAAACTTCGCATTATCGCTTCCAGATACCATATGTGACAAAAGCACATCATTAGGAGTTTCTTCTGTTACTTAAAGGTAGGTCTTTTAATGTTGCACATCACTAATCTTTGCAAAGTGTCACATTATCTCTACCAGAGTCAATAAAAGCCAAAAAACTTCTTTACGTGATATTATTGTTACACAAAGGTGAGTCTTTTTCTGTTTGACACGAATAATCTCAGCAAAGTGTCGAATTATCCCTACCAGCCTCAACATGAGACAAAACCACATCATTACGCAATACGTTTGCTACTGAAAAGTAGGTTTTTACACTTAGACATTACTAATCTCTGCAAAGAGTCAAAATATCTGCAGCGGAGTCAATAGGAGACAAAAAACATCATTATGCGATACCTCTGTTTCTGAAAGGTAGGTCTAATACTGTTAGACATGCATAATCTCTGCAGAGAATCGAATTACCTCTACCAGATACAATATGAGACAAAGACACATCATTGCGCGTGTTTTTTTTTTTTTTTTTTTTTTTTTTTTTTTTTGTTACTTAAAGGTAGGCCTTTTACCGTTAAACCTCACTATTCTCTGCAAAGGTCATATTATCTGTACCAGATTCAATATATGCCAAAAACGCCTTTACGTGACATATTTGTTACAGAAAAGAACACCATTTACTGTTCGTCGCCAATAATTTCTGCAAAGTGTCAAACAGAAGTCAACATGAGACGATAACACATCATTATGCGATTACTTTGTTACTAAAAGCATGAAATTTACTGTTGGACTTGACTAATCTCTAAAGAGTGTCAAGCTATCTCTCCTGGAGTCAATAGGAGACAAAAGCACATCATTACGTTATACTTTTGTTACTAAAATTTAGCCTTTTACTGTAAGACATGCATAATCTCTGCAAAGATTCGCAATACCCTGCCAGATATAATATGAGACAAAGACTTAATATTAAGCGTTTCCTTTTGTTACTTAAAGGTACGTCTTTTACTGTTACACATTACTAATCTCTGCAAAGTGTCAAAATATCTCTACCAGAGTCCATATGAGACAAAAACACATATTTACGCGATATTTTTGTTACGGAAGAGTAGGCCTCTTACAGTTAGAAACGAATAATCACCGCAAAGGGTCGAATTACCTCTACCAGTGACATGAAAAACCTCTGCAAATAGTCGCATTATCTCTACAAGATACAATATGAGACATATAATTTCGTTGATTATGACCTTAATAAACCAAAAACTAATAGAAAAGCTACTGCATTTAAGAGTAGAATACAAACATTTGAAATTAACAATGCAAAGCTTATCGTTGAACCACAAGAACTTTTTAATAATCTTACTTTGTGGGTTCGTAGAATTAAAAGTCCAATTTTCCGAAACTCTAAATGTTCTTTATTTGCGTAGAGATATACTGCTCAATGCTCACGTAACAACATTACATCACAAAACAACACAATCTTCCAAAGTCGATGACAATAACAAGCAGCGTCCAGTTTAGCACTCTTTACAACATTCTTGTTATACAACTGAGTTTACAACAACAACAACAACAACAACAACAACAACAACACTCTCAGCTGTGCTCTGCTTACTCACTCTGTTTGCAACTAGCTCTTGGCGAGTCGGCACTTCCTTAAATAGCTCATTCCCAAGTTCGAGATATTTCCAGAACAATAAACAAAAACAACTTTTCTCTGTCAATCGAGATATCACCAGAACTTTCCAAACACTGAAACCCTATTTGTCAAGAAGTAACTAGAAATTTCCATTTATCTCGGTTTCTTTGCTTCGGCAGACCTTTATCTGCGTGTTATCTTTTCTGCCGGCTCTTGGTTTTCACACTGCCCGTCTATCAGTTCCATTGTTGTAAACAAGCCGCGCGATCGTAAATAAGGTTTCGCGACACTTCTCCCTCCTCAAGGCTGGCCGTCCCGAACAGCACCATCGTAGCGGGCCAGGCCATCCAGGTGTACCACCAACATCTTCCCACGGGGCACCTTTTGGATGCGGTAGACCAAGTCTTTGGTCCTCTTCACCACTTGGTACGGTCCTTGCCATGGCTGCTGAAGTTTGTCGATTGTTCGTTTTGCCCCCAGGTGCCCTGCTCAAGTGTCGCAGTGCAGTTCCTTCAAGACACCCGGGATCTTAATTCTGGGAAATGCCAACTATTGTCTCTGCCTCTTCCCATCGGGCGTTTCCCATATCCGTAACAGCACGCCCACTCTGGTCTTCAGCGGGTCACATTGGGTCCAGTATGACTTATAGGTGGCGGTCCTTGGTGCGATGTCCTCCCAGGTTGCTCTTGGCATTACTTCCACTTTCCTCAAGTGTGGTCCCTAGTGTGCGTCCGCGAGCTGCTCTTTCTCTTCATGCCAGTGCTATCCCAACCATCCGCAGGCACTGCCGTGACTACTCGGACTGCTGCAGCACGAAGCTACTCTGGTAGCTGCTGCGGCAGGCTCCTTTTCTTCTACTCCTGTGCATTGGAGACACTCTTCTGGGCAGGATCTTCGGGACATGGCGTCTGCGTTATCGTGGTCCTTCCCTCTACGATATTCAGAGGCGAAGTCGTACGCATGCAGCCTCTGAACCCAACCTTCTGTCAGGACTTCCAGGTTTCTAAAGCTCAGTAGCCAAGTTAGAGCGAAGTGGTCAGTCCTCAGGTGGAATGGCTGACCATACAGGTACTTGTGGAAGTGCTACAAGGACTTTACTACCGCCGGTAACTCTCGGCCGGAGACGCAATCGTTTTTCTCTGCGTTGGCTGGAGACGCGCAGGTGTCGTCTCAGCAGTTGTCGAACATTCTCGAGCTGTTCTGTGGTCAGGTGATCGGTCGCTCTCTCCAGTAAGATTTCAGCCGGCGCACCAGGTGTTGCGTCGGCATCGGTTCCTGTGTTTTGTCGATTGCGTTTACGCTGACCTCCGGCTCTCACGTCCCCAGCTCCGTTCCGGTCTGGACGTCGTGATTGGTCTCTGCCAGGATAATTAGCCTCATTGGCACCTCCTCTCGGAATGGCAGCAATGTCCTGGCTACACAGAGTTCATGCACCGGCGTCTCCTGGTCCAGCTTCATGTTCTTCGTCCGTTGGCCTTCTAGTCACGCCGTCACCACCACGTGGCTTCTCGCGGGGACCACCACGTCTACCTTGAAGATGACCCTGCAGATTCCAGGACGCTCGTCGGGTTGCCGGAGTATCACCTCTTCTCCATTGAGCCACAGGACCTTCCTGCCGACTTCGACCGTCGCCTCCTGGCTCCTGAGGGCATCCAATCCTTGTATCACCTGCTAAGCCACCTTCGCGACGAACACCCACAGACGTACGGCACGCATTTCCAAGGTCAGCTTCAGTAGGGCCTCCTTCTCCACAGGCAAGGTGTCACCCGATGCGGTCACTAGCTGGTATGGTTGGCTCGGCTTCCTCGTCGGTAAACCCTTGGCCACGTCAGGTCTGATGATGTTGACGGCCACCCCGGTGTCCACCAGAACGAGGCACGACTTTGATCCCACCCAACCGTCCGCGATAAGGCTGTCGTCCATACGCCGGCTGACGGCTCGCGGTTTCACTCGAGGGGATGGTGGTGATGGCATCGACGTGCCCCTCACCATGCCGTGGCCTACTCGTTCTTCCGGCTGCTCTTCCTCGTATCGGCTGTCCCTCTGAATGTGTCCTGTCTGGCTGCATCCGCAGCACACGCCATTAGGTCTTCGCCGGCGACCCTGGGCTGGTCTTCTGTCTCCGGTATGGCGGCCACTCCTCGTTACTCGATGTCAGGATAGCTGTCTCTTTGGATGCCTCCATCCTCAGTACTGCGGTTAGTGCCACGTTGACCGTTTTGTAATCGCCCAGCATTTGGCGCTGACGAATGTCCGTATCTCGTACACCGTCGACAAATTGTAGGCAGGCTCTCGGGATACGAACTCTGGTGGGAGGTCCACAAACGCTTTGCTGGCCCGCTGTTCAATTGCCAGGGCGAACTCCTGCAGCATCTCCCCTGGCTTCTGTAGCCTTTACTTCAACTGGCTGCGGTACGCTACGGCTAAGCTGTGATTTCCAAAGCGATTCTCCAGGGCCTCCCAGGTTTCCTTGGGCGCCGCCGCTGCCTGTACTGCGTTCAGGACTTCTGCGGTTCGTCTCTGGAGACTAGTTATTTGCCTGTTCCTCTGGGGACCACTTGTTGTGTTTGGCCACCGTGTCGAATTGACGGCGGAAGACTTCGATGGTTGTCGTGCCGTCGTATTTAGGAGGTTTGACGCGCACAGATGTTGTGTCGCGTCCCTGCTCGTAGGCCTTTTAGTCCTTCTATTTAATGCTGACATGTCCTCTACCATGGCGTTCAGGGAATTGGTGTTACTTTCTGCCTTTCCCATATTAAAGAACATGTCATATTTCTGAAAATCAATTTACTATTGGTGAAAAAGGGTAAGAGATGATGACCATTTAACAGATAAATGTAGAGGTGCAGCACATTAAAGTTGTCGTATTAATTATAAAATTCCACAATTTCTACCAGTATATATCCACAATTTAGCTCATTATGATGTTCATTTATTTATAAAAGAGTTAGCAATTGATGAAAAAGCTATTGACACAATACCAAGTAATGAAGAAGGGTATATTTCATTTAGTATATAAGGGACAAAATGGTTTAACTTTAAGATTTTCAGGTACTCTTAAGTTTATGTTTTCAAGTATTGACAAATTGTCAAGCAACCTTAGAAAAGAACAATTTAAAGAAACAGCAAAATATTTTAAACTAGAACAACTATATTTAATAATACAAAAAGGAGTTTCGCCATATGAATATATTAATTCTAAAGAAAAGATGAAAGAAACAAAATTACCTAGAAAAGAAAGTTTGTATTCAAAACTTAATAAATAAAACATTCATAGTGAAGATAATGAACTTGCAAAACTAGTTTGGAACAAATTTAATATTAAAAATTTAGAAGATTATAATAAATTGTATAACAAATCAGATGTATGAATATTAGCAGGTATTTTTGAAAATTTTAGAAGTACTTGTATAGAAGCATATAAACTAGATCCTACTTGGTATTTTACAGCGCACGGTTTAGCATGGGATGCAATGTTAAAAATAACTAAAATGAAATTAGATTTTTTTAGTGATTATGATATGATCTTAATGCTTGAAATAGGGAATTCAAGGTGGAATTTAATAAAGTATTCAAAGATATTCAAGAGCTAAGAGTAAATATATGAAAAATTATAATTCTAAACAAGAACCAAGCTATTTAGAATACCTGCATGCAAATAATTTATATGGTTGGCCATTGTCACAATATTTACCATGTTTTTAGCATGTATGTTTTAAGTATTATAAAATATTTAATTTATCTTATTTTTAAAATCTACATGAGTATTTTAAATTGGATTGAAACTGCTTTTTGGAGTATGAACCTGATGAAAATGTTTTTCTATCAAACCAAAGTTATAGTTCAACAAATTCACATTTTCTTTTTAACTAACATTAAACGACATTAAACTATATCTATAGAATTGCAGTACATGGCTTCCATTTAAAAGTGTGCAATCAGAAAAAAGTACATGAACCAAAAGTGGTGTGGAAATGTTTGTTGTGCGAGGACACCTGCGAAAGGTATCACATATTGAGGTGTAAGAAGAGCACCGAATCACTGGCGGAATACGACAAAGAAGTTTAATACTTAACTACTCACATGCACGAATGTTAGACATCCTATCATCAATTTTTAGCCTACATTACATAGAAATACTTGTCTTGAATATAAAAAGGCATAATATAATTGCGATTTACAGCCCCGGAGTATTTATACGGTCATTGAATACAAATGTCAATTTAGTAAGGAATGTATTGAATTACGTGGAAAATGATACTAGCTACAGTGAAGCAATGATTATTGCACAAATATAACTATTTGTAACAAGGAATTCACCTATGTTAAGAAAGTTAGTCAATCTATCTTATTAATTGAGATCCATTTCACAAATTGCTTGCATCGTCAGTCTATTTTAAATTAATAAGGAAAATTGAACATCATTTTCTTAATGAAAGTAAGTTTTTGTTTGAAATAGTTATATTTGTGTAATATGTATTGAATTTAAATGTAACATTGTTTTACGAATATACATTGTTGATAAATTTTATAAATTCTGTTAATGCTATAAATACATTTCTGAAATCTCTGTTCTAACTAATATATCAGGTCGTCATGTAAACACAACAGCTCCTCAATATCTGCAATACTTTTGAATGTATTCTTTGTTTAATTGGTATACACAACCATAATAATTTGAAACTTAAAATTTCACTTATTCTTGTAAAAATTTATGAAACTTTTCTTATAATTTGATCAGGATCACGATTTCACAAAATATTAATCAATTTATTAGAAAAGGTTAATGATTTCTAATAACATAAGTGAATTTTTAAGCTACAAATTATTATACTTGTATATATTCGTTTAATTCACTGTTAATTGCTTCATATTTTGCATCTTTATGGTTTAACTGATGTTTGTAATGGTAAGGAACACTGACATATAAGATTAACAAAACTAAACTTTTACTAGAATAATTATTTATTTTGACTAACGGATATCTAGTCAACTGTTTCAATTAAAATTTGTTATTCTGCAGTTCTGGAAGATACAAATTATAAACTAATGACAAACAATGTCTTTCACTATCTTTAGTGTTACTACATATAAAATCAATATTGCTCAAATGATAAGTGATGAAGAAAATTTATTCCTGACGTTCATAATTCAAGAATTATGAGGTTTTTGATGCTTGTCTGCTAATTTTGAGGTAAATTTCCTAATGAAGTAATCTTAAACTACATTTGAAATTTAGCAGTAAGGGGACTTCGTAACAACGATGATTTCTCCACCACATATTCAATTATGTGTTTCAGTATACATACTAGCAAACTATGTGATGAATTCCAGATGCAGAAGTGATGTTTCATCAGCAAAGCCATTAATTTGGTTTCATTTTTACGTATATATTTGAAACAAAATCTAACGACAATCTTAGAAAACTATATAATCACCTTACCTTTCTCTTCTAGAGTTGAGAAGCCTTCAAATTGCTCTCCTTCAAAAGAAACCCATCTTCACCTGCAAAAAAAGGTGTAACTTAAATCACTATGTTTCCTGTTTATTCTTTGCTGTTACTAGACAAGCGCTATCGTTTGTTTTTATTTTCATAATTGTTTTGTTATTTTATTTGCTATATACAGTATACTTCTTTTACATAGGTTATCTCCCTAAAATTAAAAGTTACATAAATTATAACATAATAATCACAATACAAATTTGCACACACAAATGGAATAGAATTCTAGAAATGAGGCCATCCTCACTTTTGAAAGGTCAGGTCCATATCGTGGCCTCCACTACATTGTTTATCAATTTGTTAACTGCGAGCCGCGTGACTTTACAGAGTTTTGGCTGATTAACATTACACAAATTGATAATTGACAAACCAATTTTTAATTTGAATATGTGTGGTAGCATTACTGGCAGATCAAGGGAGTTGAAAAGCTCCGATGGGGAATTAACTACCTCATCCGCTTCGACAATGATGTCTATGGAGTTATATGTTATAATTTCTTCACTTTGAATTCTGGATTGTGTAAAATTATTAAAATCTTTATACCTCATGGCAAGGACAGCGCCTTCTCTGAGCAGGATCTGATTCATATAATTAATTTGAATATTAGGTAATACTTTTTCAATACATTGTTCTGCCCGCCCCAGTAGTGTAGATGGTAGCGTGTCTGCCTCACGTTCAAGAGGTCTCAAGTTCGAACCTCGGTTGGGTGAGTTATGCGGTTAAGGGGTTTTCCAGGGTTTTCTCTTATCCTGAAAGAGAAATGTCGGGTAACTCTAAACTCCGGGGATCCTGGGCTCACTTGAGCATCATTTAATCCATTCCATTCATCGTCCGATATGACTTAACGTTGAAGGACGTAAATTAAGCAATTAAAATAAGTTTTTCTTTCGATGTTACTAAATTACAAAAATTATGAGGGGATGATATACGTCTTGTCTCATGTTATGGCAGCTGTCCCCTTCCAATATCCACTGATTGTCGTGATAATACCTCGGCTGATTGATAGTTTTGAAGCTGTACACGCATATTCGGACACAACTATAATGTGCGTACGTGTTGCCACAGTGTTAAATATTTCAAAAAAGCAATTATTTCGTCCGCTGATGTCGATCGAGAAATTAAAGACAATATTTGTCTATAATCTCCTGCAATCAAAATCAATGCACTCCCGAATGGTAGAATGTTTCCACGCAAATCTAGTAATGAACGATCCGGAGTTTCAAGAGATTTTTACGCACCATAGTGTATTTATCCCAAACAATGAATTTACATTTTTGTAATAATTTTTCCTATACCAGACTCTTTGAAAATATTGTATGTGGGAGTCCCGTAGATACACGGGGAAGAGGAATTGAAAAGTTGTAAAAAATAATAATTATAAAACATTTAGATTTTGTCTATATCTCATACAAAACATGACCTCTACTTACAATTTGACGAACGGCGCAGCTCAATCATTACACGATCACACAAAGGCAACTCGATTAAGGTGAATATAGAAAACAGTTTGCGGTTATTGGTGTATCAAAATGAGAGAATTTCTAGCAGTAAGACTTTATTCTCTTCGTACACCAAGATAGCGAAAAAAAAAAAGAATAACAAAACCTATCTAATTCAAATTTCTCTAGGAGAACAAAAGAATATTGCCGCGAGTATTGTTGCATCGGGCGCGGCCAGCGAGCACAAGGAGACAGATAATGTAGCGCAGAGATAAAAGCTTGCCGAAACAGAAAAAGAAAGAGACAGGTGGCTAGACTGTTCGTCTTTCTTCCGGTGCGCTCTTGATTATTAGAGAATATTCTACAAACTTCTAGGAAATGAGTGGAGCTTTAACAGAAGTCGCGGATCGCTAGTTGAGTCAGTCGTAATCGGAACTGATAATCGTATTGCTGCAGCTGTGATTTGAAAGTCAGCTCTTTTGTTTGTGGCCGAGTGACAGACGACTTTGAAGGTTGTATTTGTTTATGTAATATAATTCGGCTGTTCAGGGCTGTACAAAATCTGTTTTTCTACGGAAATTAAGAGCATTTTGAGCTTCTGCAAATTGAACTTTTAATTCTACGAACCCACAAAGTCATAATTGGTGTCAAAAGTGGAACATACGACAAAGGTCGCTCCATTGGTGAAAATTCTGGAAGAGCTGAAAGAAATGAGAACAGCTCATGACAACCTCGCTGCGAGTACGGAGGCGGCCAATATCAAATTGGCCGCGATGATGACCGAATTGACCACGGAAATAAAAGCGGCGAAGGATGGCCTGGCAACCGAAATGAAGGTGACGAACAAGGCCCTTGCCGGCAAATTTGAAGAGCAGGTAGCCGGCGTGAATGAGGACGTCACGTAGCCGGGCAAGCGGATTGGTCAAATGGACGAGCGCGTTGAGGACCTGGCGAACCGCGTTAACGGGTTACAGGGAAAGGCCGACAGCAAAGTCCCTAAACGCCATGTTGACGACTCCTTGGCAGAAGGTTGAAAGATTTAAAGACATACGCACCGGACGCGACACAACATTGGCACGCTTCAAACCACTTAAGATCACCGGCATATCAACGTTTGAGTTCTCCAACCAGAAATTCCATACAGTGGCTAAGCACAACAAATGGTCACGAGTGGATGAGACCACTAATCTCATAGCCAGCCTTCAGGGGTAGGCCACAGAAGTCCTCAGACCTGACGTAGTCAGGGGTTTGTCACCGAAAAATCAAGCCAACCATACCAGCTTGTGACGGCATTGGGCGACAACTTCCGCGTGGAGAAGGAGGCCCTACTGCAGTTGACCTTGAGATAGAGTGGCGTGCGTCAGTGGGTGTTCATTGCGGAGGTGGCTGAGGAGGTGATACTCGGACTGAATGCCCTATGGGGCCAAAAGGGGACGATCGACGTCGGCAGGAAGCTCCTGTGTCTCAATGAAGAAGAAGCGATACTCCGGCAACCCAAAGAACGGCTTGGAATTTGCAGGTTCATCCTGAGGGAAGACGTGTTTGTCCCCGCGAGAAGCACGGATGACGTCCAGTGGACGAAGAACATGATGCTGGACCAGAAGCTTCCTCTGCACGTATTCTGTGTAGCCAGAACATTGTTGCTGCGCTAAGAGGAATTGCCCCTGAGGCTGCTCAAGCTAGCAGGCACTGATCACGACATCCAGGCCGGGACGGAGTTGGGGACGTGTGAGCCCGTGGTCAACGTGACGCCAATCCTCAATACCAATGAGCCAGTGCCAACGCAACACATGGGACCCCGGCTGGAAGGCTTACTACGTAAGGCGGCCGACCACCTGATGGCGGAACAGGTGCGGAAGTTTCGATAACTGCTGAGAACATAGTGGTGCATCCTCAGCCAATGAGGCAGCAACTAAGGCCGCACATAACGGGTGCATTGAGACCGGAGACCTCCGGCATCTTCGGCAACCACCCAGATGTGTTACGCTGGCAAAACAAGGGGCAGTACGGGACATGCTGGAGGACATGAGATCCAGAGGAGCGATTGAACAGTCTGGCAGCCCTTCGTGCTCTCCTATAGTCCTTGTGACGAAGAAGAGCGGCGAGCTACGCATCTGAGTGGACTACAGGAAGCTGAACGCTGTCACCAGGAAGGTCTGTTTTCCGTGACCGCGGATTGACGACACCCTCGATACGCTTCTGGTACTCAGTGGCGCTTGACCTTGGAACTGAAATCAGGTTAATGGCAGGTTACTCTAGTCCCGAGAGACAAGGAAAAGACCGCATTAACTACAGGCCAGATAGGCCCTTTGGTTTCTGCAACGCCCCAGCAATCTTCCAACGCCTCATTGAGTCAATGATGGAAGGATTGACATACGATGCCTGCCTGCTAAACCTGGATGACATCATATTCGTCAGCAAGACCTACGAAGACCATCTTGACAACCTGAACAAGGTGATATAGAGACTGCAGGCAGCCAAATTGAAGCTGCATGGGAAGAAATGCCAGCTCTTTAGCAAGGAAGTCAGCCAACTTAACCACATAGTGTCATCTGCCGGAGTGGCCACAGAACCGGTGAAGACACTGGCAGTGAGAGATTGGCCTCGTCTGAAGGATAAGCGGGAATTGAGCAGTTTCCTGGGGCTGTGCAGTTATTACAGCCGTTTAATCAAGGACTTCTCCAACTGAAGAAAAGAGAGGGCTTGCTGTTCCGTGTATGGGAAATACAGGATATGAAGACGCAGATGGAACATTTCGTACTTTCCCGAAGTTAGATTTCGGAAATCTTGGAGGAAGTGCACGCCGGTACTTCAGGAGTAACCTAGGAGCATACCTAACGATCGACAAAGTCCGACAGCGCTACTACTGGCTGAGGCTCCATGCAGACACTGAGAGATTGTGCCGTAAGTGTCATGTGTGCGCGGCGAGTCGATGCCCCCAGACTAGAAACCGGGATCGCATGTCGCAGTACAGCGTTGGAACGCCATTCGAACGCATTGCTCTCGGCATAGCTAGACTATTTCCAGTGTCCGTCCAAGGCAAGAGATACCTGATGGTGGTTATGGACTACTTCACCAAGTGGCCGGAGGTTTATGCTATCTCAAACTAGCTGGCGAAAGCAATCACGGACTGCCACCTGGAGCAACTGATCCGCCGTTTAGGGGTGCCGTTAGGACTCCTAAGGGATCAGGTCTCCAATTTTTAGTCTAACCTAATGAAGAAGGCACTGCAAAGACTTGGGGTGAACAAGATGCACACAACTCCCCCATAGTCGCTCTCAGACATATGGCCGAGGGTACATCAAGACACCAGAAGAACACTTGGGAAGGTCATGGCCAGGCATTAGAGAGACTGAGACGTCAAGGTGCCACTGTTCCTGCTGGCCTACCGTTCGTTAAACACATGATACCACTGGGATTACGCCAGCCAGCTTAATGTTCGGCCGAGAGTTACGCCACCCTGTGACCTGGCTTTTGGAAGAATAAAACCAGAGTAAAAACAGCCAGCAACGGAGTATGTGGAGAGCCTCGTGGATAATCTCCATGACATGCATAAAATGGCTCGTCAGAACATCCAGATGGCGAGCGACCGCATGAAGACCCGGTACGACAGGCAAGCCAACAGCCAAGGATTCCAGCAATGTGGCCTGGTCTGGTTTTACCGCCTTATCTGGAACAAGTGGCGCTGCCCGCAACTTCAACAACCATGGCAAGGACTGCACCGAGTGGTAAATGGGATAGTGACGAAGTGTCGACAAAGTGCCCCGAGGGAAATTGTTGGTGGTACACTTGGATCGTTTGCCCCACTTGGTTGGTGCTGTACGTGACAACCAGCCTTGAGGAGGGAGTAGTGTCGCAAGCACTGTTGCGTCCGGCACGGCTAGCCTGTACAAAGGTTTTATTTTTTATGTTATGTAGTTTGGCTGCTCAGGACTGTACAAAAAGTGTCTTTCTGTGGAGTAAAGGTCTTTCTGAATTCCTGCAAACTGGACTTTTAATTTTACTAACCCACAAATTCCAATATAATTAGAGGCTAGGGTCAGAGATGGCATGGGCGGCTTCAACCTCCATTTTGACCGTTCATAAAACTCTTTTCTTGCTTTCGCGGGTATGTTACTGACACAAGAAAAAGATAAAACCAATCTTTGAAGCGAGCTGTATATCGTGTCAAACATTTGAGCTAAATCGATGCAGAACATTCTGGGTTTTTGTAACGTACACAATCCAACACACACACACACACACACACACACACACACACACACACACACACACACACACACACACACACACACACACACACGTGTGTGTGTGTGTGTGTAAGGTGTTGTAATCAAAATCGTTGCTGTGATTTTAGAGAAAAAGCAATTTTGGTAAAAAAAAATGTTACTTTGACAATAGTGAGTGTATGGAGGGCCAGCAAATTATCTGGAATATATTCGTGTTGCATCCATGGAATATGCTGAAATCCATTCCAGGTTCCGTATTTAACCAACGTTTAGTTTTTGGATATTAGTATCTACGAATTCAGACATGCAGACACACGCACACCGACACACAAATACGGATCTTGTGTGTAATAACCTATTGTTTTATTCAGAGATTCCAAAGTCATATATTTTCAGGGAATTGCTATGGAATATTTAGCGGAATGCAATACGTAATAATAATAAGTAAATAAAGTAATAAAGGCATTAATAATTATGTTCATTAGCCATAATAAGCTTACCAGATTACAATTTCTTCCGCTGCTGATAAAGTACTGTGAATACACTAGCATAATTTTTGTAAACGTTGTTCACATCTTATGCATTCGTTAACATTTGTTTTAAATATTAAGTAACATTACTGTACCAGATGCAAAAAAACGTTATCCCAGATAGCTATCCACTATTTTCTGGATGGCTTTGGGCTTCTTGAACTTCGTTAACCTTTTAAAAAGCTTTGAATAACCTGCTTAGGTCACTGAAAAATTCACTGTTTATTCTTTCTCGTAACCAACTACGCGCTATCCATTGTTTTTTCCCTGTCATATTTTTGTCGTTTTAGTAAACGTTGCTATTACCGCCATATTTATTGCGGCTTTGATTTAATATTAACATATAATGTAAAATATTAATTAAAGTACAACGTTACATATTTAAACAGAATAAACTTCTTTCAAATAACATGATTTTTAAATCCCTTTTGTGCCATATTAGGTGCATTCATTCTTTCTTAGCTATTCAACGTTCTTCTATTTCTTGTATAAAATCCAGTCCTATTAAACATAAGGTTAGTACTTTAACATATTGAAACTTTAGAATTTGTATAATTCAGAGAATAATAAAATTATAGATTGGAATATGCTGAACTCAAATCAGTTTATTCTATTTATAGTTTTAACACGCTTTGATTTTTAGAAAAGAATATTATTAATATCCTTGTATAAATTCAATTTTAAGGGGCTTTGATTTATTTAAAGTGTTTTGTTTTGCTCTTAGAGCATTTAGAATTAAATAGATTTTAGACATTATATTGACTTAAATATCAATACACTCTCTAAAAAGTGAGTTGAAATTTCATATACAGAAATGCTAAATGGTAGTTATAAATACAAATGTATGAAAATTTAAGTGATTAAATCAGATCCTTGTGTATTCTTCATTAATTGTTGTGCACTGACAAAGAATATTACGATCTCTTCTACCTCCTATAATTTGCCGAGGAAAGGGAAATACATAGCCTGACGTTCACTGCCTTATGAAAGCTTAGTTTTGGAATGTTTATGAAAGACGTATTTCAAAAACTAGAATACGTTTCCATGCGAAGCTTGGATTTAATGTGCATGTGTACCAAAAATCAAGTAAAGGCGCCTACTTATTTAAATAATTTTTATTTACTCACCAAACAAACAATTAAGAATCAGCTACTATAATCTATTTGTGACAACATTTGAATTAATTGGCATTATTAAACCTGCAAACATAAACAAACTTCCAACATGCCTGTGACGTTAATGTGATTTTGTATATGAACTGTCATTATCAAACAAATTAGATATTTTATTTATTTCGTTGGTCGTTAAGTTATTTGGTGTCAAGTCATTTGGTAAACTGGTGGTTATATTAATTGTAGTAGTATGCCCATATAATCAGTTCTTGAGAACTGTAACAAAGGAAATAATGTATTTATTTTCCGAACAATATACACCTAATTTTGAATACCACGCAGTTTAATGTTATTTTAATTATCGCTAATCTATAAAAGGTAGAAGTATTTCGTTCCAGATAACAGTACAATTGTGAGTACTGGTAATGGATTTAAAAAGAAGAAATGGAGATTAAAATGGCTGAGGAATGTATGTGCGAGAAACGAACAGAGAGAGAAAATAACTCAATCAGCGAAGGATCAGTAAATATCTGAGTTGATACTGGAGGGTTGTATAAAACCACCTACGATTCATGTGGCAAAGTTGTTTTTATTTTCCTTTGAGGGTTAAATAACTGTGCGCTGAACTCGCTGGTCAGCTATAAGGAAACTAAACCGCCCTGGCGCGACTAACTGATGCAAACCTACCTCCCTCCCGTAGTTCAGTCATGCACGCATCGGAATACATTTTCTAGCGTTTCTACAATAAATCAAGACTGATCACTGTGCCAACTCCTCTCCATTGTACATATAAACCTAATTGCAATTTAGTTTAAGGCATAGTTCGTTAGCTGTTTGCAGGCTTCCATATGAAAATCTGCTCTACTAAATGTATATATCGTAAAATAATTACGTAAACATCACACCTGGAAAATTTGAAATCAAAACCTTGTAGCGAAAACCCTTGAAAAACCCTGGACCACGTAATCTGCAACATCCTCTGTTCTTATTGATATTACAATTCAGCTTTATCTTCTATTTTAGCTTCCTAGGAATTTGTAAAATGTAAACGAATATACTGCAGAATTACAAGAAATGCACTGCTATCGAGTTAATTATTATGTGCATTATATATTGTAATTTTCGTCCTCCAACGTTAAGTCATATCGGACGATGAATGGAAAGGGTGAAATGATGCATAAATGCGCCCGGGGTCAATAGAGCTTTGAGTTACCCGACATTCGTCTTTTAGGATAAGGGAATACTCCGGAAAAAAACCTTATCCAGGTACCCCACTCTGACCGAGACTCCAACTCGGGACCTCTTGAACATGAGGCAGACATGCTAAAACAACGCTACCGAGGCGGGCTGCATTATATATGCTTTGTGCACTTGCTGTACTTTTGTTTCCGGTTCTTTCTCTGACGCCATATCAGATTCATATTCAGACAGTTGAAGAAGTGGAACAAATTGCGCAGAGCATGTGGTCGGCAATGTAGCACAAGAAACCTAATAACGCTGTCTAAACTTACAACATAGTCCGATAATAATACATACCCTGGACGTTTTTTCGTTTCAATTAAAGATCCCGTACAAATATTACGCAAGTCCGGAATTCTATGTTCAAATGCTGCACTTCATAAACTCTAAACGGTGTTTATGAAAGAAGGAGGTTACTTATTCATATTTGTACATAATACACAACAATAATAGCAACAGTATTAATCACATTAAGGTTGTTGGGTTAAGTTTCAAATGTTAGTTAAACATTTAGTCCCTTTATCTCTCTTGTAACAACAAGGAAATATTTAATAACTTTTATATTATACTTGGAGTAGATGGAAAAATAAGTCCTTGTGGAAGAGTGGAATGAGAAAGCGGTGCGAGTGAAATACGTTAACGTCTTGTTATAGATATACGTTATGATAAGGCGATTTTGATGTTTTTTAAATTGCCCACCAGAGAGGCAAACTTGCATTACCAGCAATGGAGCAACTCGTGCCTCTGCCCAGAGATGGCTCTACCCGTAAAATCGTATAGTCGGAAAGAACATTTCTAAATATTCGCAAAGATAACTAACAAATTTTCATTATGTTGTTTAGATATAGACTATATTTAGTTGAGTTCTGTTGCATGGAAACGAGGAGTAGTTGTACCATACAGTGAGGTAAATTCTAAAAAAACTAATAATTGTGAAACGGAAAAAAGCCTTATAAATTGGATATATATGTAGAGCTATGTGCCTCCCTTGGTATGATTTTATTATTATTGATATAGATTCTTATTCGTATAGTTGAAAACCTGCAGCAAATTGCGCAGATTATTTGGGTGTTTTGCAAGTTAACTCTTCTGAGCAATTGAAATAAAAATTCAACAAACAAAGAACCTGCCCATATGGTATTTTGAGTATATAATTTCTAACAAGTACCTCGTGTACTTGGAATGTGGCGGTGATTTAGTTGTCATGCTGGTATGCTGACAAGGATAAGATTAAGTGATTCGTGGTTCATATCCAGACTATGGCTCTAGCTCTAAATTTCCATGGTTACTGTCACAGAATAGTTAATTACTTCATACCTCTCGCTCACATATATTTTGCTTTAATGTCACTTGATTTTGTGTCCAGAACTGAGATAATATCTAACAAACCAGTTATTGTTTATGTTAAAGAATTGTTATCAAAAAGTATTTACAGTTTTCTCTTGTTTAGCCACATGGGTTTAATGTTACTAAAGCCTACTCCATAAATGCAGTGTATACGGCTATAATATCTATACATGCAGGTGAAATAATCTTTGTGGTGCCATCCCTGGATGATCAACTTGCTCTTAGTTTTCATTTTCTATCTTAGAAATGTGTAAGCAACATTCTTGTGATTCTCATTTATCTACACGTGAATGATGAGCCGCTTTCAATTAACTACGTTTGTATGGATCAGACTTCTATCACTAATAGTAGTGGTGCTGTGTACCTTACGTTCTAGAGGTCCCTAGTTCGAATGTCGGTCAGGTTCCGCTATCTGGATAAGGTATTATTCGGGGTTTACCCTATCCTGAAAGATTAAGTTACGGTAGCTCTAATCTTCATTGACCCTGGACACATTTGAGTATCATTTCACCCATTTCATTCACCGTCCGATATGACTTAACGTTGGAGTACGTAAAATTACCAAAAAAAAGAAAGAAAGAAACTATCTACAATACAAGACATGGATTGTCATATCAATAACCTCAAACCACCAGCAAACATACAAATGTGTATCCAAATTTCCTTGAGTTGTTCCAAAGCGATGTGATTCGGAGGTTGCACTATGACAAAAACAATATCTGCACCCCCTCATATGTATTCCGATGTAAGCAACACTGCCCTACTTACTATTCATAGTAGAGAAGGTAAAAATATAAGATAAATTTAAAGTTACAAAAAAGTACCAGGCATTCGAAAATACAAACCAGTACTAAAGAAAATTGCGGAAGCTGATAATGGTACAAGAAGTAAGTTTATATAGGCAACCTATGACACGCGTGGTACACTATCGTTGTGGCTTCCAATCGAAATATGCCGCGTTCTAATCCCAAGAGCATAAGAGTCCAGCTGTGTTTCTTTAATATCATATTTCTCACTTTTTAATTTACTGTCACATAAATGTCATCGTTGTTCAGAAAACAAAAATTACAATAGAATAATACACGCTAACCTTCAGCCATCTACTCGGAAGAGTGGATGTCGCCAAACTAGACGTACCTAATGCCATCTGCTGGGAACAAGTAGAAGCACAGTGCCACTCCATTTTAGGTTCTCATTAATGGATGTTCTCTTTTTGACGGACGTTCGTGCACAAAGTTAGGCGAATGTAACTAGTTATTTGTAACAAATATATCCACGAACTCCTTTTACTGTGGTTATCGCCTTTAAAGTCATTATAAAACCAACAGATTGAAATTCTTTTACTGATCCCTTGATGCCTACGAAACTTTGTTATTGCCGCTGCATGTAGATACACAACATTAGCTTAGTAATATGATGCACGTCCCTGGCGACAAATATGTGAGTGAAACACGTACGATTTTTTCCGCTTTTCACATACAGTCACTCACACACATACACACACATATGCACACGCACTCACACCAATAAAAAGACACACACTCACACAAACGCGCTAAGCGCGCTTGGGGAGAGAGACAGAAAGGCTGATCCACTTGCTGTCGCATTTACCCGAAACGCACTTTTTACTGTTCAGCTGCCTTCTAAACAATATTTTTCATGTAATGTTTTAGGCGTACAGCAATGGTTCCTATCCAACTGTGCCTCACAGACCGATATGTCGATATCTAGTTTTTGGTTGGACTGCAATACTTGCTTTACTTACACAAGTAGATAGTAGACCACCAAAGACTATTCATACACTATGCAGCATTTGTAGAACGTGGAGTGAGTCAGGGAGAGGATAAGGAAATCCATCCTTGAGCCATATGCCCTACTGTTATTACAAGCGGCTTCCAGAAAGTAAGTTCTGTTTCAATTTATTTCCGCTGCAGCGCTGTGATGGCAGTTCCGCACAATGCGCGGTAGACGATCTGTATCAAGAGGTAAAAACATACGCCACTGTGAGAGCGCTGTCAGCGAAGTACGCTTTGTTGTGCTTGTTTTCAATGTCGATGCGGATTGAAAATCCCGCCACTTGTTAAAAAAGATCAGTGATTCGTTTTCGAATGCCGAGGAAGTGACACCCCATTGGGCCCATTACGACTTGTAGGTGGCGCTCCCCGGTGCGATGTTCTCCCATGTTGGTCTTGACCCTTCCTCCACTTCTCTCAAAAATGGCCCCAAGTCTTCGTCAGCTAGCTGCTCCCTCCTTAGGCCTGCGCTATCCCAGCCATCCGCAGGCACTGCCGAGACTACTCGGACTGCTATGGCACGCTGCTTCTCTTCCACTCCTGTGCACTGGACGCACTTCTCTGGGCAGGGTCTTCGAGAGGGGCGTCTGCGTTACCGTGGCTCTTCCCTCTAAGATATTCAGAGGTGAAGTCGTACTCCTGCAGTCTCTGGACCCAACGTGCTGTCTGGCTTTCCAGGTTCTTAAAGCTCAATAGCCAGGTGAGGGCGGAATGATCAGTCTTCATGTGGAATCGCTGACCGTACAGGAACTTGTACAAGTGCTGCAAAGTCTTTACTAGCGCCAGTAATTCTCGCCGGTCGACGAAGTAGTTCTTCTCTGCCTTGCATAGTGTCTTGCTGTAGTAGGCTATCATCCGCAAGTGGCCGTCCTAAACTTGTGATAGGACGCCTTCAAAGCAATGGTCGCTGGTGTCGGTGTCCACAGTGAAAGTACCACCTAGTTGTGGAAATCCCAGAATTGGAGCACTGCACAGGGTCTTCTTCAGGTGCTGGAAAGCGTCTTCAGCGTCATCCGACCACACAAAGGGTCGGTGTTCCTCTGTCAGGCGGGTAAGTGGTTTGAAGATTTTGGAGATCCCCCTTATGAAGCGGCGGTAATAACTGCACAGCCCCAGAAAACTGCACAACTCTCGCTTGTTCTTTGACCGATACCAATCACTCACGGCCTGTGTCTTCTACGGCTCATTGGTCACTCCGAATGGTGAGATTATGTGGCCCAAGTGGTTCACTTCCTTGCCGAAAAGCTGGCACTTCTTCACGTTCCGCTTCAGATTGGTCGCCTGCAGTCTCTGTAGCAGCTTACTCAGCTGACCCTCGAAAGTCTTGCCGACGATGATGAAGTCGTCGAGGTATAGCAGGCGTCGTAAGTCAAGCCTCACATCAATGACTACATTAGGCGTTGGAACGTAGCTAGTGCGTTGCAGAAGCCAAACGGCATAACTGTGAACTGCCAAAGCCCTTGTCCTGTCGAGAATGCATTTGCCTCTCGGGCGTAGAGCCACCTGCCAGTAACGCGAATTCAGGTCCAGGGACGAGAACCACTGTGCACCAGCTAGCGTGACCAGGATATCGTCAATTCGAGGTAAGGGGAAACAGTCTTTACAGGTGATAGCGTTCAGCTTCCTGTAATCCACGCAAAAGCATAGCTCGCTATTCTTCTGTCACCAGAATTACAGGGGAACACCGAGGGTGTCAGACTCTTCAATCACTCCCCTGAAGTTAGTGTCCTCTACTATATCCCGTACCGCATTTTGTTTCGCCAACGGAACACGTCTAGGTGGTTGCCGAATAGGCCGGGCGTCTCCGGTGTCGATGCGGTTAAGCACTTTATCCGTGAGGCCCTAATCACTGTCGACTTGGCTGAAGACGCACTGGTATCGCGTCGAACTTTCTCCAGCTGCTCTGAAGTCAGGTGTTCGGCTGCCCTCTCCAGTGAGCCTTCCAGCTGGGAGCTCAGATTTTGCGTCGGCCCCGGTTCCTGTGTGTTGTCAACTGCAGTTACGCTGACAACGGGCTCACACGTCCCCAGCTGCGTTCCGTTCTGGACGTCGTGATCGGCGTCTGCCAGGTTGAGCAGCATCACTGCTACCTCCTCTCGGCACGGCAATAATGCCCTGGCTAAACAGAGTTCCTGCACAGGCGTCATCTTGTCCAGTATCATGTTCTTCGTCCGCTGGCCTTACAAGGTACTTAAGCGTGTGCTGAGTGCGAATAAGCAAATCGCCGAGGCGGAGGTGGATATAGCGAGACTATATGCCCCCCACAAGTAGAATCGTCTCAGTCTTGTGTGGTGCCAACTGAAGTTTCTTGGATGACAGATAAACCACCGGGGTGGTTAGGGCTTGGTTAGCCTTTCTCTTTAAGCTTTCTAAATCTGCTGCGATGGCAATGATTGCCAGATCATCAGCGTAGGCCGTTAGTGTAATTCCTTCGGGCATAGGTAACTGCAGAACTCCATAAAAATAAATATTCCACAAGGTATGACTGAGTACAGCCCTGGGGAACACCACATGACATATCCATCCTGCAGTGAGCGCCCCTTAGAAGCTATCTATCTTCCAGAAAACAAGCCATCAGGTTATAAAGGTACGGTGCCACGTTCCGAGAACTGAGTTCCTGGGGGTTATCACTCCATGGGGCTGAACCAAACGCATTCTGGATGTCAAGACTGATGACTGCAGATAAGGGCCTCCGCCCCCGAGGCCGAACTTTTACTTCCTCTGCTAGCCCTTTTATTTTTCCCAGAGCAGTGATGGTTGACCTAGAAGCGCTGAAGCCCGCCGCTGCGTTCCAGCTCGATGTGCAGTCGTCCCAGAAAAAAAACGTTCGAACAATTTCCCTAGGGCATCAAGCAATCAGATCGGACGGTATGTAGTAACGCCGGGATCGCTCCTAGGCTTTTCCAATAATAAAGGCCCTGCTAGATTCCATTCTGCCAGGAAAATACCAGTAGTCAGGAAGTGGTAAAAAAGTCCCAGACACCTCCTCGGGTATTCATGGGCAACCATTTTCACTACCATGGGTTCCAAAACATCTGGGCCTGCTGCTCTGTGGGTCTTTATTTCATATGCCGCATCACTAAGCTCGTCCGCAGTAAACAAAGTTAACGTCCCAACGGGCACGATAAGTATATGGGCTGGGAAGAGGGAGTGTGCGATCTCTTGCTGACGGTCGTCATGCAAGGACCTGATGGCGAGCGTAAATTCTTCGTAACGATCTCTTAGCCATTACCCCTCAGATCGGAGTCAATTTCGTGAAGCTCCAGTTGCCAAGAAGCTCCCTTGGCTTCAAAAATTGCTGTCTTGAGTGCGGCTCTACTTGCTCGATTCCTTTCTCAGCATTGCCACTTATGAGCATCATCGCTCTTCTTGTTGGATCGGACCATGACGCAACGGCTTCTGAGAGAATGGCGGTGTTTGGAAGGAATCTCGTGGGACAACCAATAGGCAGATTCTGGAAAGGATCCGGTGTATTCCCTGGGAAAGACCTTATCACAGGCCCGCTGTAGGAGTCGGGAGAAATCTCGTCCATTGGGTTGCGATGTGCCTTCTGGTGGAAAAAAGCCGTCCAGCTCCGACATCATTGTAGGGAGTGCAGCCGGGGAAACCCGCCAAACAAAGCTTGTGGAAGGCGGATGAAAGAACGAGAAGAGCGGGTGCCGACCTCAATGTCAAAGATGATATGTTGATGGTAGCTGAGCGTCTCCGCCTCCAACACTCGACAGTGTAATACCCGTTGAGAAATGCTGCGGGCGGTGAAGTTAATGTCGATATTAGAGGTTTAATTGCGCCTCACGAATGTAGGGACCCATTTCTGATTAAGAGCAATGAGGTCTTCTTCTTCTTATTATTATTGTTATTATTATTATTATTATTATTATTATTATTATTATTATTATTATTATTATTATTATTATTATTATTATTATTATTATTATTATTATTATTATTATTATTATTATTATTATTATTATTATTATTATTATTATTATTATTATTATTATTATTATTATTATTATTATTATTATTATTATTATTATTATTATTATTATTATTATTATTATTATTATTATTATTATTATTATTATTATTATTATTATTATTATTATTATTATTATTATTATTATTATTATTATTATTATTATTATTATTATTATTATTATTATTATTATTATTATTATTATTATTATTATTATTATTATTATTATTATTATTATGATTATGATTATGATTATGATTATGATTATGATTATGATTATTATTATGATTATTATTATGATTATTATTTAAATACTGAGGCTTTCACGGCCGGCGTCGTTAACTCCACTAACTATGATGTCCGGGCTTGTAGGCCGTGGTCCATTTTTACTACCTTCCAACGTTTCGCCGAAGACTGCGTTCGGCATCATCAGGGTTCTAAGTATATAGACCCGGAGTCCAACACAAGACTGGAGCACCGAGTCCTGAAGCATGGAATTTATAGCCGCGCGTGGCTAGGGGGCGTGGCCTGGTGGTGGGCGGAGCGTGATTGCCTATTGGCTCTGTCGGTCCGTGGGTTGTCTCTGTTTTTAGGCATAAATTGGAGCGCTTCGTCTTGCTGCGGTTTCACTCTTGTATTCTCCAGAGCCGGGATCCATGCCCTGCTCATCTGCTGTCGCTCTTCTTTCCGATTGTAGCAATTCTTATGCTTGTAAATTTCTATAGCTTCCCTTGTCAGTCGGGCATGGTAATGTGTAGTTCTTGACAGAACCGCAGTGTTCTTATAGCTTACGTCATGTCCAAACAATAAAGAATGCTCTGCCACTGCTGATTTTTCTGTCTGACCCAATCTGCTGTGTCTTTCGTGTTCTTTTAAACGTGTACTGATGCTGCGCATGGTGGTTCCAATGTATACCTGGCCGCAACTGCATGGGACTCTGTATACACCAGCTGCGCTGTGAGGATGACGCTTGTCCTTTGCCGAATTCAGTAAATCCTTTATCTTCTTAGTTGGTCTGAAGATGGTACTGATGTTTTGTGACCGTAGCAGTCTGCCTATTCGGTCCGTAACTCTCTTAATGTATGGTAAGCAGATGGTGGCTAATGGCGGTTCCTTCCTGTCTGTCCGTACCGACGGGTACCTCGGATGCCGGGCTCTAGCGATTTCTTTGTATGTGTAGCCATTCCTCTTGAGGGCTCCATTTAAATACAGGATTTCCTTGTGCAGCTTTCTTGGTTCGCAGATTTTCTTAGCTCGTTCAGTAAGAGTCTTGATTATGCCTGATTTTTGCTGGGGGTGATGGTTTGAAGTCTTGTGCAGATACCTGTCCGTGTGAGTAGGTTTACGGTACACTGTGTGACCCAGGCGTGATCCATTTTCTCTTGTTACCAAGACATCAAGGAAAGGAAGACTGTTGTCTGTTTCCTTTTCCATGGTGAACTGTATGCCTTGGTTTCGGCTGTTTAAATGTTGAAGGAATATTTCCAGTTTTTCAGCTCCATGATTCCAGATGGCAAAGGTGTCGTCCACGTATCTAAACCATACTTTCGGTTTATATTCAGCTGTCTTCAGAGCTTGGTCCTCAAACCTCTCCATGAAGAAATTGGCAATCACTGGACTTAGTGGACTGCCCATGGCCACACCATCTGTCTGTTCGTAGAAGGTGTTGTTCCAAAGGAAATAGCTCGTTGTTAGGCAGTGGTGGAAAAGGTCAGTGATGTCGGACGGAAAGATCATGGCGATATGCTGCAGAGCTTCTGCTACCGGAACCTTGGTGAAAAGTGAGATGACGTCAAAGCTGACTAATCGGTCTTCAGGGTCCAGTTTTATGGAGTGCAGTTTTTCTATGAAGTGGCTGGAATCCCTAATGTGGAACGCACTGTTGCCAATGTGTTCATGTAGTAGAGTGGCCAAATATTTCGAAATGTTATAGGTGGGGGAGCCAATGGCACTAACAATGGGCCGCAGTGGAACGTTTTTCTTGTGGATTTTTGGCAGTCCGTAGAGTCTAGGCGGTAATGCCTCGCTGCTGCAGGTTTTTTGTTTTATCTTGTCAGTCAGTGAGGAACTCTTTATGAGAAGATTGGTTTTCCTTAAAATCCGGCCAGTTGGATCCTTCTGTAGCTTTTTGTAGGTGTTAGGATCCAGCAATTCTGAGATTTTGGTGTTGTACTCTTTCTTCGACATGACTACCGTGGCATTCCCCTTATCCGCCTGGAGAACGACGATATTATCGTCATCATTTAGTGTTTTGATGGCCTTCTTTTCCAGAGCTGTTAAATTGCTTTTGGGGGCTGGTGTCTTCCGTAGAATACGTGCAGTCTCGCCCCTTATTTCTTCAGCTAGATGTGACGGTAGCAGTCGTAAAGCAGGTTCCACATTGGCTATAATATCTTCCACAGGAACATAAGCAGGAGTGATAGCAAAGTTTCCACCTTTAGATAAGAGCGATACTTCGCCCTCTGTAAGAGTGCGGTCAGTAAGGTTGACCACGACGCGTGACGGATCCAACCCAGGGTTGTTGTGGGTCTTAGCAAGGTTGCTGAACTTCCTCTTATGTCGCCTCACAGTTTGTTCATATGCGGATGCCATGGACAAAGATGTGATTCCGTCTATGTTGATCCAATCCTTTGGTGACAAAGTGGTGCTGAGCTGCAAATGCAGACCATACAGGCGCCTATCGGTGATGGCTAGCTGTTTTCGTGTTGAGTGTATTTGCTCCCTCAGGAGAGCGTTTTCTGTGCGGTTGTAGATGCGGTGTGCCTGTGCAGAAGTGAACAGTCTCCTCATCCTTAGGAACTTGGGAATAGCTCCTGTGTCCCTGCAGCGTAGCAAAAATGTCAAGGACGAGAGTAGATGGGCCTTCTTCTTGCGTAGTTTTTCCAAGAGACGAACGTCTCCTAAAACTTCCTCCCCGTAGAGGCGTGTTACATAAATACTGAGGCTTTCACGACGCGTTAACGACGCCGGCCGTGAAAGCCTCAGTATTTATGTAACACGCCTCTACGGGGAGGAAGTTTTAGGAGACGTTCGTCTCTTGGAAAAACTACGCAAGAAGAAGGCCCATCTACTCTCGTCCTTGACATTTTTGCTACGCTGCAGGGACACAGGAGCTATTCCCAAGTTCCTAAGGATGAGGAGACTGTTCACTTCTGCACAGGCACACCGCATCTACAACCGCACAGAAAACGCTCTCCTGAGGGAGCAAATACACTCAACACGAAAACAGCTAGCCATCACCGATAGGCGCCTGTATGGTCTGCATTTGCAGCTCAGCACCACTTTGTCACCAAAGGATTGGATCAACATAGACGGAATCACATCTTTGTCCATGGCATCCGCATATGAACAAACTGTGAGGCGACATAAGAGGAAGTTCAGCAACCTTGCTAAGACCCACAACAACCCTGGGTTGGATCCGTCACGCGTCGTGGTCAACCTTACTGACCGCACTCTTACAGAGGGCGAAGTATCGCTCTTATCTAAAGGTGGAAACTTTGCTATCACTCCTGCTTATGTTCCTGTGGAAGATATTATAGCCAATGTGGAACCTGCTTTACGACTGCTACCGTCACATCTAGCTGAAGAAATAAGGGGCGAGACTGCACGTATTCTACGGAAGACACCAGCCCCCAAAAGCAATTTAACAGCTCTGGAAAAGAAGGCCATCAAAACACTAAATGATGACAATAATATCGTCGTTCTCCAGGCGGATAAGGGGAATGCCACGGTAGTCATGTCGAAGAAAGAGTACAACACCAAAATCTCAGAATTGCTGGATCCTAACACCTACAAAAAGCTACAGAAGGATCCAACTGGCCGGATTTTAAGGAAAACCAATCTTCTCATAAAGAGTTCCTCACTGACTGACAAGATAAAACAAAAAACCTGCAGCAGCGAGGCATTACCGCCTAGACTCTACGGACTGCCAAAAATCCACAAGAAAAACGTTCCACTGCGGCCCATTGTTAGTGCCATTGGCTCCCCCACCTATAACATTTCGAAATATTTGGCCACTCTACTACATGAACACATTGGCAACAGTGCGTTCCACATTAGGGACTCCAGCCACTTCATAGAAAAACTGCACTCCATAAAACTGGACCCTGAAGACCGATTAGTCAGCTTTGACGTCATCTCACTTTTCACCAAGGTTCCGGTAGCAGAAGCTCTGCAGCATATCGCCATGATCTTTCCGTCCGACATCACTGACCTTTTCCACCACTGCCTAACGACGAGCTATTTCCTTTGGAACAACACCTTCTACGAACAGACAGATGGTGTGGCCATGGGCAGTCCACTAAGTCCAGTGATTGCCAATTTCTTCATGGAGAGGTTTGAGGACCAAGCTCTGAAGACAGCTGAATATAAACCGAAAGTATGGTTTAGATACGTGGACGACACCTTTGCCATCTGGAATCATGGAGCTGAAAAACTGGAAATATTCCTTCAACATTTAAACAGCCGAAACCAAGGCATACAGTTCACCATGGAAAAGGAAACAGACAACAGTCTTCCTTTCCTTGATGTCTTGGTAACAAGAGAAAATGGATCACGCCTGGGTCACACAGTGTACCGTAAACCTACTCACACGGACAGGTATCTGCACAAGACTTCAAACCATCACCCCCAGCAAAAATCAGGCATAATCAAGACTCTTACTGAACGAGCTAAGAAAATCTGCGAACCAAGAAAGCTGCACAAGGAAATCCTGTATTTAAATGGAGCCCTCAAGAGGAATGGCTACACATACAAAGAAATCGCTAGAGCCCGGCATCCGAGGTACCCGTCGGTACGGACAGACAGGAAGGAACCGCCATTAGCCACCATCTGCTTACCATACATTAAGAGAGTTACGGACCGAATAGGCAGACTGCTACGGTCACAAAACATCAGTACCATCTTCAGACCAACTAAGAAGATAAAGGATTTACTGAATTCGGCAAAGGACAAGCGTCATCCTCACAGCGCAGCTGGTGTATACAGAGTCCCATGCAGTTGCGGCCAGGTATACATTGGAACCACCATGCGCAGCATCAGTACACGTTTAAAAGAACACGAAAGACACAGCAGATTGGGTCAGACAGAAAAATCAGCAGTGGCAGAGCATTCTTTATTGTTTGGACATGACGTAAGCTATAAGAACACTGCGGTTCTGTCAAGAACTACACATTACCATGCCCGACTGACAAGGGAAGCTATAGAAATTTACAAGCATAAGAATTGCTACAATCGGAAAGAAGAGCGACAGCAGATGAGCAGGGCATGGATCCCGGCTCTGGAGAATACAAGAGTGAAACCGCAGCAAGACGAAGCGCTCCAATTTAACAGAGACAACCCACGGACCGACAGAGCCAATAGGCAATCACGCTCCGCCCACCACCAGGCCACGCCCCCTAGCCACGCGCGGCTATAAATTCCATGCTTCAGGACTCGGTGCTCCAGTCTTGTGTTGGACTCCGGGTCTATATACTTAGAACCCTGATGATGCCGAACGCAGTCTTCGGCGAAACGTTGGAAGGTAGTAAAAATGGACCACGGCCTACAAGCCCGGACATCATAGTTAGTGGAGTTATGATTATTATTATTATTATTATTATTATTATTATTATTATTATTATTATTATTATTATTATTATTATTATTATTATTATTATTATTATTATTATTATTATTATTATTATTATT